>VDFB02105785.1:361813342-362041497 GCA_007258455.2 Sequoia sempervirens
AAAACCCTCTTTTTAAGCCAAATAACCTAGGGCTTATTGGAACACACACTTCCCAACCTTATCAAAACATGCCACCACCTCAAACAAGTCTAAAATGGCTTGCATAAACTCAATTCACCAAGAAACAATGTTTCCCTAACACAATACTCACTTTAGCATATCAAAACCTCTCAAATTCACATGGAAAACACCAAATTCCACTCTAGGGCTTGATGCCCAACTCAACTCTTGACCTCCCCTGTACTTACTCAACATTCCCATACCTTTTTAGTGATGTTACAGACCCATTACTTGAGTTAGAGTGGCCATAGTGAGAGGAATGGGTCAATACACCATTTTAAATTACTTTCAAACCTTAAAATTATGTGTTTAGGCTAGTCTCAGAAATGGTTGAGATGGTAGGGGCAGCGTATGCCTCATAGAAATTGGGTTTCATGGTGATTATATCACCGTGACATCCCATTTCTATGAGGCATACGCTACCCCTACCTTCTCAACTCTACCACATTGGCAAGCTAGTGAGTGAGCTACCTTGCCAACGCTCCACTAGACACACTTCAAAGACCTAAGAAACATCATTTGAAACACACTTCAACTCCTAACACAACATACCAAAAGGTTTCAAGAGGCTCCTTTGCAACAATATTGAAAACCAATAGGCTGCCCTACCCTCTAGGCCACCAAATAGCCCTCTTTTACAAGGGAGGTATCTCCAAAAAAAATTGTTTTCACCAAATCTCAACTAACAATCACTAATTTTGTTACAAAACAACAAATTAAACCATTATTTTTTAGAGCCTTGACCTCTAAAACGTTGCACCACCAAACCCTCAACTTTCATGCAAAAAACCTAGGGTTTATTGAAAGTATTGACAACTGGGCTTACCAGACCTCACCAATACCAACAACACTTCAAAAATTCCTTGCACAAACTCAAACAACCATTACATGGAAGGTTCCTTCAACATTTCATCAAAACCCTTCTTTAACACCCCATTTACACAAGGAAAACAATGAAATTTTTCCAATCTTGTAATCATAGCATGCCCTTGCACCACCTTTGTCTATGGTAGAAATAGTAATGTATAGGATGATTGTAAGTATCTTTTATGAAGCATTGAATGACATATATTTAATTTATTTTAGTGGAAAAATACTTTAGGAACTAATATTTATCTTATTACCATGCTATAGGTAAAATTATCCTCCACTCAAAAGAAATGAAGAAGAAAGAAACTAATAGACGAAGAGTATGAAACCTTCAAAGAAAAGGAGAGAGAACGGGTGGTGGCATATCGTGAAAAGAAGAAATTGGGTACTATTGACGAAAATAGACCAACTAAAGAGGAACCTTAACCGTCAAAAAGAGAACAAGATTTGGCAGCACAAAGGGCACAAATACGAAAGCATCATGGTAAGATAGATTCAGATACCATAGTTGGAGACACACCCTCTATGGAAAGTGAATATGAAGGGACACCATTAAGCACAAGTGAATATGGAGGGACACCAGCTACCGCAAGTGAATATGGAGGGACACCATATATCACAAAGTGAATACAGTTGGACACCAGCCTGAGCATCTCAAGTTGAGAGTACATCATCACTCGGATTTGACGAAGAAGGTATGCCATCATCCCCATGAGAACCTTAAGGTATGTCTTCTACTGCACCCGTGATCGAAGGTATGCAATCTATCCCACCTCAATTAAATGTTGATGAAATTCCTAATGTTGAGATGTATGTACCTAGGAGAACATCACCTAGAATTTTGCGTAGAAAACCAAAGTATTTGATTAATATTGATGAGGATATTTTTTAGCACATGAAAGGTATGATTCTAGCACACAGTTGTAGATGATATGTTGATAAGATTTGGAAATTCTACTTTGAAAGGATAAATGAGACGTAAGATGTCAACTATTTGTTGAACTGATGTGGGGTATAAAGTATATAGACATCATGAAGACTCTTGGGTTGAGAACATCAAATGCATCGAGTGAAAACACTATTGTGAAGAATCTAATGGATGCATATGAGAGTGTGGGTAAGACCTCATGCTCAAAGGATAGTAATGTCACACGATGTGTCATTACATCGACTTTGCTAAGCAATCAAAAAAAGAGAGCCAATCTCATTAGAAAGATGAGTTAACAAATGAGAATTAATAGAAAAACTTTATCAAAATCCGTTCAAAGGTGGCAAAGAATTGAGGGCACCGATTCAAATGAATTATGGGCATTCTCGGGGAGACTGCCACAAAAAGATAAAAAAATTGTTGAAGCATTGAGAACACTAATTGAAGAGTATTGGAAGAATAACACAAGGCCATCTCCAAATCAAAGGGATGTTGTAAGAAGGAAAATCGATAGTCGGAACTGTGAGCCACATCCAAAGCATTTTTTGGATATGACTCAAACCCAATGTTTTTGTAAATTTCAAAAGGATTATCCTCAAATTAGTATTTTTCAAAGATTTTTTGAAATTCTTAAACCTTTTTATGTCAAGATAAATCACACATGCACTACTTTTTGTTGTAGACTACATATTGAATTATCTAACCATTATGATGTTTATTGTTCTATATGTTGTGATTTGCATACTAACGATGTTTTGCAAGATTGTGGCATAGAAGGACACCAAAATCTTCAACAAAGTTCTTATTTATGTGAAATGTAAGATGGAAAAATATTCTACAAGACATCATGCTTGGATGGTTCATGCGAGTGTTGTAGTGACTTGCAGCGTATGCCAGTATGTCAACATATGGAAACCACAGATGAGGTGGGACAAAAACTAGTAGAGTTCAGGAAGTATAAAGTTGTGGCATATGCTACAAAAGATGGGTCTCAAGCAAGAAGGTGTGATTTAGTTATTTAGAAGATTCCAGTGTATTATTTTATGTCCATGTTTCGTGACAATATAGTGTATGAGTATGCAAGGCATACCCATACAGCCCAATGGCTAGACAGGAAATTCAAACTATGCAAGGACACCTTTCCAGTTGGGAGCATAGTATCAGTGGTTGAATTTGCAAAGAAGACACTCTACAACCACAACGTGAGGTGCAATCACAGTATTACAACTCCACACAGGTTTTGATATTTGTGCAAATAGCATTCATTCATGTAGCTGATAGTACAGAGGACCAAAGGAAGGTATTGAGGGAGTATCACTTTTATATTAGTGATGATCCGACACATTCTCTAGAGCTCATGCAAGGTTGCTTCTAGATGTTCTACAATGATTTGGCTCAGAGGGGCATAACATACGGTCGACATATAATATGTTCAGATAATTGTGCAACACAGTTCAAGAACTCGCACATGTTCTATTGGTTGAGTAGGATGCATGTCATTACAAGTTTACAACATATGTGGAACTTTTATGAGGCCAGGCATGGAAAGGGGGAGCATGATGGTGCAAGAGCATGCATGAAAATAGCATTAACACGAGAAGAGTTAAATTATAAGGACAATGCAAAGTTGACAGATGCAAGATCAATCATCGGGTGGTGTAATTCTTTAATGGGCCCATGTAATGAAGGCACGTCTTCAGTTCGTAGATATTTTTAGTTGATGGATGATACTAACATTGCACCATATGAGGATTTTTGTACACCAATAGGATCAAGTGAGCTACACTCTTTCCTTAGCTCAAATGTAGGTTCATGGAGTATCGATACACAAAAGATGGCATGCTTTTTTTCTTCATGTACAATGCAAGCTTGGAATGATTGTGAGTTAGGGGAGTGGGTTGACAAATGGTTGAAAAATTATCTTAGCCCACTTCACACGTATCACCCTCTGATGGCATTGGAACTAACACCGATGGAATCATCAGTTGACTTTGACCATGTATCAAATCTAGTTAAACCAAGTAATATATTTGCTTGCTTAGTTTTTGAAATTTCATATTGTTATATTACTAAGTAGTGTATTCTTAATGTTGACTAATTTCAAGAGATTTGTTGCACATATCAATGCAGGGCAAGTTTATGTAGTTATTACAGATGAAGACAATGAAGAGGGAATAGACTATTACTTGTGTTGTTGTGTTGAGGCCAAAAATAAATTGGAGGCCCCAGTTATAGATGAAGAAAAAATTGAATACCCTAGAGGCTTGGTTATTGTTACTGAAATGTGGCTTAGAAGGTACCCACATAAGAGTGTTAAACATTGGTTGTTTCAGTACTTTGACATGCATCATAAGATTCTTCATTACTCGAACATTTTCATGGCATCCAATGTTTGTTTAACCAAATATGGGGGTAGACCTTTGAACAGGTCTTGTGGAAAGTCTGTGAGTCTGACCACGAGGAAATACTTGACATAATAAAGAGTAGAGCAGACCCAGATGGTTCATTGGATTATTTTGTAAATATGCACATTAGTTCTTATTGATTTATACTTGTATGCACATTAATTTATTTGATGGAAATCCTATCATCTTCTTTTATTTTTCCTATTTGTAAGTAACCTACTAAAAATTGATTGGTGTCCCCTTGTAGAAAATGCAGATTTATGAGTCATCCAAGAGAATCTCAACCATTAAAGAGAATCTCGAATGTATGAGTGACATTTTAAAAGATCGGTGAGAATGAAGTACCTAAGGAATTGTAATGAGTTTACTTTTAATGAGTTTACTTGTAATGAGATTTACTCAAATATTTTAATTTTGGAGTTCATGTTTGGTGCAGGAGCACCTTGTTCTCTAAATGCCTTCAATAGGAAAATTTGCAAATTTTGAATTTTGAAATGTAAACAATGTGAAAAGGTCATGTCAAGGTCATATGCAATGTATTCAAAGTCTCAAAGTGGTCATTAGGTGATTAGAGAAGTGATATTGCACAAAAGATGTTGTTTGGTGTAAAAATGTAAAACTTGCATTAGTTGCACAATTGCAAAATTAGTAAATAAAGGACAATGTTTTATGTATTTGCAACACTTTTTCCTTTTCCTTTATCATAACTGGGTTGTAACCCTCAAAACAGGGTTTTGAGAGTCCATTAATTGATAAGATTGCAATTCCACCGATGTAGGGTTAAGTAGGTCGGTGGAATGGATTGTAATTAGGCATTTTTCAATATGAATATATAAGCAAGGGGTGTCAATCTTCACAAAAACTCAAATGAATGAGTTTCAAACAAAGTTTCAACCAACAACTCTCTATCTCTTCAATTTTAACCCTTCCAGACCCTAGTTTTAGACCTTTTCTCACAAACTTCTCAAATGACTTCACAAAAAAATGACTGATCTAGATAGCCATTATTGAGTTACAACACATACTTGAAAATCAATAGTGACTGTCTTGGAACATGTGCATCAAAAATGACCTTCATTGTCCTCATTAGGCTAACTAGGCCTAATTTACAAAGGAACATATCTTTAAACATTCAACAACCCCCTGAACTTGTTGGGGTAGCAATTCTCATGTATCCAAACCCTCAAATCCACAATTTGTCTTAGGAAAAACTCACTCCACCATGCCAAACCACAAAACCCTTATTTTATGCTAGTATTAGGAAGGTTTATTGAAATGAATGGTTCCACACCTTACTAGAACATGCCACCACCTCGAACCTTCTTAAAATCACCTACATAAACTCAAAAAACAATAACCCAACCTCTACATGCAATAATTTTTCAAACCCTAGGGTGAAACCTCATTTTTCATGCCCTTTTCCATCAAAATCTACACGTGCAACAACACAAACCCCATAAAACTTATTCCATTTCACCAAATAAGCACCCTAACATCCAAATGGGTTTCTAAATATTTATTGGGTCTATGGAAACACAAAGAGATTGAAAAAGAGAACACAATCACCCTGTACGGAACCATACATTTCAAGGAAATATCAAATTTCTAGTAAAAATACAAAAAAATGTAAGGAAACAATGAATTTTATTGATCTTCTTCTAAGTACATGGTATATTTACTCTAGGCATGGTACATTTATGCTAGGAATGGTCCTCTTTTGCACCCAAACATGTGGAATCACTTCGAGCTACATTCAACCGACTCGATCCCTTAAGGGTCCAAAGTGTAAAAGGGAAACAATATTTGATGGGATATTACTTAGAAAATGTGACACTTACAAACTCTCTATCTGAGCCTACAAGATTACGTTGGACCCCTCTACAATAGCCTCTCTCAGTTTTTGTTATCTCAAAGTTATTTTCCTGTCGTGTCTAGTTTTCACTTGATGGAAAAAGTGTCAAATGCTAGTGCAAAGTTGCAAAGTGGTGCAACTTTCATTCTGCAACTCGTGCGACCAAACAGACTATTCCAATGTGTCTGATAGATATGTTTACGCTAGGCATGGTCCTCTTTCGCACACAAACATGTGGAATTGCTCCAAACTACGTTCAACCAGATCGATCCCTTAAAAGTCCAAAGTGCAAAATGGCTGCAAACTTCAACATGTTGTTACTTGGATACTGTAATGGTTAGAAACTTCTCATCTGATCCTATAGGATTGCATTGGGCCCCTCTACTAAAACCTCTCTCAGTTTTTTCTGTCTCGAAGTGGTTTTCCCATGGTGGCAGATTTTCACTTGGGGAAAAAGTTGTCAAATGCAAGTAGTTGAAAGCTGCAAAATGGTCCAAATTTCGTTCTGCAACTCGTGTGACCAAAAAAAAAATTCCAATGCATCTAAATAGGTACTTTTACGCTAGAAATGGTCCTCTTTAGGACCCAAACATGTGGAATCACTCTGATCTATGTTCAACCTGATCGCTCGCTTACGAGAAGTACAAAATGGCAGCAAACTTCAGCATGTTGTTACTCGGATACCATGATGCTTAGAAACTTCTTGCCTAATCCTACAAGATTTTGTTGAGCCCATCTACAAAAACCTCTTTCGGTATTCGCTATCTCAAAGTGGTTTTCCCGTGGTGGCAGATTTTCACTTGGAGAAAAAGTTGTCAAATGCAAGTAGTTGAAAGTTGCAAAGTGGTGCAACTTTCGTTCTGCAACTCATGTGACCAAACAAACTGTTCGAATGCATCCAGATGGGTATGTTTACACTAGGCATGGTCCTCTTTCTCATCCAAACACATGGAATCACTCTGGGCTACGTTCAACCAGCTTGATCCCTTAAGGATCCAAAGTGTAAAAGGGAAGAAAAATTTGACAGGCTATTACTCAGAAACCATGATGCTTACGAACTCTTCGTCTGAGCCTACAAGATCACGTTGGGCCCCTCTACAATAAATTCTCTCAGTTTTTGTTATCTCAGAGTCATTTTCCTTTGGTGTCCAATTTTCACTTGATGGAAAAGGTGTCAAATGGAAGCAGTGTAAAGTTGCTAAGTGGTGCAACTTTCATTTTGCAATTCATGTGACCAAACAAACTGCTCCAACATGTCCCAATAGGTAGGTTTACATTAGGCATGGTCCTCTTTCACATCCAAACATGTGGAATTTCTCTAAGCTACGTTCAACTAGATTGATCCCTTATGATGGCATGCAAAACAATTGTAAAGAGAAACATACACACAATAGTTTAGAAGTCCAAGTATTCCACACAAAAAGTGCAAGATCATTGGTGCAAAGCACCTTGTTCCTCCATTTGATGAAGAAGGTCTAGTTCAGTGGTTGTAGTCTTTATAATGTAAAATAAGACCATGATAGGTCATTTTGTAATTTTCTTTTAGTTTTGAGTTAGTGTGGGGTCATTTGAGTCAATTATGTAAGTACGATGGGGAGTACAAATAAGAAAATAGCATTGGTAAAGGAATTGGAAGAGATTACTTGTAACGTCCAAAAAGTGTAGAAGAAACAGATCAGAGCAAACATGCAATCTAATCTAAAAACTCTAAATGTAATATAATGTTACGCAAACAAAGAACAAAGGAAATTAAAAACGTAAGTAAACTAAACAATCTCACCCAATATGTATGTATTTCAATGTATCATCTCGATTTCCCTTCTCCATTTTTTCATTTTAGTATAATTGCCCTCAGATTTTCAAAGTTCGTGCAAGTATAGCCTATGATAATGATTTAGAAAAACATCGAAGATTCAAGATAGTTGCTCTAAAAATTCATAAGATTTTGAGAGAGATTGGAATGATGAATGACAGATCAATTTATAGAAAATTGATCATTCGAACGACAAGTCAGGATCGAAAGATCAACGGACGGTTGAGATCGACATATTAGACATGCATTCTGATAATTGTCAATAGTGACATGAGTGATACAAATTAGAAATAGAATTAAAGATTAAACAAATGATTTAATCTTCTAGCTTGGTATTCGAAAACAAAAGAATAGTCTTTGCATCACAAAGATGAAGATTGATTAAAGCAACTCATGTTCGAATGCACGCGCAAGGTTTAATTAATTAAATAAGAATATTTAATTAATCTGCATGTACACGCAATTGAGCTAGCACTAGATGACTGAATGATATGACGAAGAGATTGCTCGAGAAATCCACTCAGACATTAAATCAAGAGTTAACTGAGTGATTAAAATAGATGTCGAGTTGAGTCAACGTGAATACTTAGATAACTCACACAATTATCTAAATATAGAGGAATGTGTTAAAATAGGATTTATGAATTAAATAATTCATTTAATTCAATATTTGATATTTGAAGAATAAAATAAATAAGATTTATTTAATTAAGTGATGAAGGTATTTTATGAATAATTAAATAAATAAAGAGTTTATTTAATTATAGTTGAAGTATGATAAAGAGTAAATTAAATAAGATTTTATTTAATTTGACAAGAAGGATAAGGTTAATTAGTAACATAATTAAATAAAAAGCGTTTATTTAATTAATCAGATGGAATAAAGAAAATATGAATCAATTAAATAATTAAGATTATTTAATTAATAGAAGAATTAAAGTTAAAGTGAATAATTAAATAATTGACATTATTTAATCATGACCATGGAAGAAATACGAATTATTAAGAATATTGAAGTCGCAGGCTTAAACCATATTTTGGTGTCTACATTGGCCCCTCTTTGATACAATGTCATTTCAGCATTGTGTCAAAGAAAATAGATAAAAATATGCCCTAGTCATGCCCCGGTGTAAACAGGTGAAGGTATGCCCCCTCGGGAAAATTGACAAATTTGTGAAAAATTTAGAAAAATTTGGAAATGATCCCAATTAGTCCATTAGATAGCCAAAAATGTAGTGGAGTTGACGGAATTGAATTTGGAAATGGTATGGAGGGGTACGGGTCAATTGAAATTGGAAGTTGTGCGGCTAATAGGAAAAAAATGCCACCAAAACCTTAGGTATAAATAGAAATTGGGGTAAAAACCAATTCATTTTCACCCACCTAGCTTCGAGAATTGAGATTTTGCTTTGCACCCACCATGACAATGTCTCATGTTCTAAACACCCACCATTGAGCATACAGGATCTGGACCTTCAGGCAGCCAGCTGATGCGGACTCCCCGATATGTACCTCAAACTTGACTTTTGAATTTTTTTAATTTGTGTGTGTTTTTATACATTTAATTTGAATTTTAGTTATGCATCATTTTATTAAAACGCCGCATGTGAATGCGTAAATGACACATTTACATTCAAATCAACGCATTTGTAATATCACGCAGATAGGTAGCGTAGGTTTTTATGCGGTTCAACACATGTGTGATTTAGTTCAATGCATTTGATAAAGAACAATGCATTTGCATTTAAATTAGCCGCATATGTTTATTTTTCAACGCATTTGCACTTAATTCGATGCACTTGTTATTTATGTTACGCAGTTGCATATGATATTTAATTTTTGCAGACACATTTACTATTATGCAAGCATATGCATTTTAAAGTTACACATTTGACAAATAGTGATGCATATATGGAATTGAATGATGCATTTGATTTTTCTGCAATGCATATGTAAAATAACGACGCATGTGCAAAAGAATGACGTATTTACAAAATAATGATGCATTTGAATAGCAGTTAATTTAGTCATTTTGTACTAGGATAGATGTTTGATGATGACATGAGGCATGTATAATGCCATTGCAGGTTGTGTTGGACAGTGTATATATGCGAGAGTCAAGACCTACAACTTTTCACTTCCGAGACAGCTTGCGGAGTGTAGAGCGATGTTTCTTATGGCACCTAGGTCTTCTACATGTTACAGACATGCCCCAGATTCAGACGAATTGGGGTTTATTGATAGCCTTGTGCGAGCGGTGGCACTCAAAGACATCTTCCTTTCACATGCCTACTGGAGTGGCTACATTACTTTGGAGGATATCTATAGGATCCTCAGACTGCCTATCAAAGGCACACAGGTGAGGTACGATAACTAGAGGGGTGTTACTGAGATGTGCAGATACTACCCGCATGCCGATGTCAGATAGTTAGGGTTTGATCACTATGAGATTAGGTGGCGTGTGTTGGCACAGAGGTATAGGCAGTTGGACTGTCTAGTGTGTACCTTGATAGGTGGGATAGTGCTTCCTGACCGTCAAGGTCATGGTTTTCCCATGGGTTGGGGGGAGATGCTAGTAGGGATTGTAGAGCGACGGGAGGTATATGCATGGGGTCCCTATCTCCTTGGCATGTTGTATTTTCATTTGCATGATATTGCCTACCGAGAGGCGCAATCCATGAGTTGTGATACCACACTCTTGATGGTATGGATGTGGGAACACTACTATTTTTTGGCCACCAGTGACAGTAGATGTACAGCACAGAGCTCCTTATGCCTTCCGCTATGCGGGGGAAAACACTCAGCACCATATGGGAGATACGAGGTATTTCAAGCATGCCATAGACACTATGGTTCAGTTTACATGGAGACCATACCTAAGATGCGCAGAGTGGTCAAATGAGGATGAACACTTTCCTTTTTGTCAGCAGACACAACACCTAATTGGGCAGACTGTTTCACACGTCCACATTATAGAGTGTCACTTTCTAGATCGTGTATTGCGGTAGTTCGGAGAGGTACAGGATGTGCCGAGAGGATGGGCCGAGTTCGTGAGGTCTTCGTGAGAGATCCCTCTGTGGGGTCTAGAGATTCCAATAGCCACTGCAGAGGCAGATATTGACAGATTGTAGGCAGTTCTGTGGGGATGGAGAGATGGTCCAGAAGACCCAGGTACCACATAGGATTACGATCAGTGGTGGGACGTGCATAGGCCGATTCCCTTGATAGATCCAGATTAGCTAGCGCCGATAGAGAGGTGAGGGATAAGACCACGAGGTAGGTGTGGCAAAGGTAGAGGTCAAAGATGTGGAGGGGGCCGTGGTGATGATGGAGATGATGGTGGAGGTGGTCGGCGTGGACAGAGGGGATAAGGGCCACCATTTTCACCGATTCGTGAGGAGGGACGAGGAGAGGAGGATGTGGCCATGCCAGATATTGGCAGAGGTGGGGAGGAGGAGTAGCCTAGAGAGGAGGCAGACAGAGAGGAGGCAGACAAAGAGGAGGTAGACAGAGATGCCTTGGGCTTGTTGCGTGCCTACTAGGATGATGAGGAGGAGGATGATGATCATTAGCGAGAGATTCGAGATAGGATCCTGGAGGATGAGGAGGATGGTGTGCCGAGGGTGAGATAGGTGGAAATAGAGGTAGTTGATTCTAACACTACTACACTTCGGGCCCAGATTGCATCCTTGGAGGAGGAGATGAGGGTGATGATGTTTGAGAGGGATTTGGTACAAATGGAGAGGGATAGGGCCATCATGGACAGAGATCAAGCCATAGCTCGAAGGCATGAGACTGAGTAGAGATTCACAGAGATTAGAGCCCTATGTACTAGGCTAGCAACTACATTTTCCAAAGAGTTAGTCAGAGCCGAAGAGAGGGCCACCTATTACAGGGATTTATATGAGATAGTAGTTCCTCCAGAGAGACGGGCTCTGAGCTTTTCAGAGGCATGCAGTGAGAGGTCTCAGACCAGGACCTAATCCATGATAGTTAGCACAAAGGGTGTGGAGCAGCCACACAGGTCAGGTCCATACGATAGGCCCCACTCAAGTCACAAGTCATTGGGTTCCCGACATCAGTCATCCGCACACTCTAGTTGTGATAGCAGTGGTAGTTCAGGATAGGGATAGCTATTGATATGTACAGAGACATTGTATTATGATCATATAGCCTGGAGGCTTCCATATTTATTGATACATTATGACATTGTGATGTGACACTTGTTGAGGGATATATATATATATATATATAATTTTGGCAGTGATTCTCATGATATGCATTTCTATTTATTGATTATGCAATCATTTATTTGTACATGTGATTTTTATATGATATTCCTTGTGATGGATGATCGTATCTACTTTATGATGTGTTTATGCAAACTATGAGATGATGTTGATTCTATGTGATGTATGCATTTTATAGTTATGAGATGCAATATGATGTTATATGTACAATGCTTTCTACATGTGATGCTATACAAATGTAACATGGTGTATGTATTTACATTTGTTATGTACATGGAATGCTTATGATATGTATTGTATGATGATGAATGTCTATTATGCCATGATGTCCTAGATATGATAAATGCTTATATGTATGTACTCTTATAACATGTATGTGCATTTGTAGGATGATTTATATTGTTGTGTGTCACAGGACTCCATCATAATGCAAGAAAGAAGAATTGTTAGTGCGGAAAGAAAGATTGAGAAATATTGCCAGAAATGCAATAGATGTTAGTATTAGCAATCTTTGATGTTTCACTGTATCACAAAAGATGTTGCACTTTATCATCATTGGGTGGGACTAATACAAATGGAGAAAAACACCATGATATGACATAGATCAAGGTGTGCAAGGTCATCCACTTGCTAACAATAGACAGTCACAGACAAGGATTGTCATTAACTCATACTAAAGGCACAAGTTGCCCCAATCTTTTTGTCAAGACAAACCACAGACAACAAACAAAGTAAAAGATGGGTCATGAGACATCATCTATCCTCTAAATCCTTCATGGGACATCCTTGAGGAAACTAGTAACATGACTCAAAATCCAATTGAAAAGATAGTCAACAGATAGCAGTCAAAGAAAACAGAATTGTGATACATCGTTGCTTCTCTAAATCCTTCATGGGACATCCTTGAGAAAGCTAGTAACATAATTCCAAATCCTAAAGTGAAATGAAAAGATAAGATAAATAAGTCAGAAAGTCAAAAAGCCAATAAAATATTTGCCAAAACTTGATCTTGTTTGTTTGATTCATTTTGATTGATAGAGCCTATTTTCAGGAGATACACATACCGGGTAAGACTATAAGTTTGGTTTCAATGTTATGACTATCTGTATAAGGCATGACAAAGCCTATTTTTAGAAAGACATGTATCATATAAGACGTTGAGTCAGATGCCATTGATGTGATAACCTGTGTAAGGCTATGTTGACTGTTTGACAATGTCGATATGTAGGAAGGACTCATCCTGTATAAGACATAGATTGTTTTACTGATATCTGTATTCAGGAAGGAAACATCCTGTAGCAAACATTAGTTGATCTGTTGTGATTGTTTCATTTGGAAAGTTGTTTGATTTGACTTAGAGACATTGTTGACTTGTTCACTAGATTGATGCATGACTTGATATGATGTGCTGACAATTGACTGTGTGACGAAAAACCCTAAAGGACTGACCTAGTGCTGCCTCAGGGGCTCATCGATTGATGGCCTTTCCTACGTTATACATGCAGAGACCTCGTAGTTCAACTTGACTTGGACTGACAAGACTAACTACAAATAAAATATGTGTGTGATAGTGGATGTGACGAACCCTAATGGACTGACCTAGTGCGACCTCAGGGGCTCATCGATTGATGGCCTTTCCTACGTTATACAGACAATCAATGACCTTGTCATGTGGACATATGGATTCAATCATGATTTTATACATACAAACCTAAACAGACTAACATAATGCCTCGAGGGCACATCAGAAGATGGCCTTGCCTACATCCAGTCGCAGAGGAAATGTAGTTTGACAAATGACAAAGAATGAAAAATGTGACTGACTCTGACTCTATTTTTGGATTTTTGAGATGTTTTAATTTTTTTGTCTTTTCAAATTTTTCTAATATTTTTGTGTTTTTCTCAGGTCATTTTGTGATGTTTTTGGATTTTTCTATGGTTTTACGTCTTCAACACAGCCAATGGAAGAACCAATATGACACATGTCAAGTGTTTGTCCCCAGTCGAGTATAAGACCAAATTATTATGAATAAGATAAAATGGGGGGTATGAAATGCAATTGATGTCAATCGTTCCAAATTATGGGAAATACTACCACTTCTTAGGAATGGTATGTACAAGGGATGGATGGGAAAGATAAGTGATATGTACATGGATAGGTAGTATGTACAGAGAACAGGTAGTATATACAAGGATAGGGTGTATGTACATGGATATGCTAGATTAGAAAAATAGTAGACAAAGGAGCAGAGTCAACTACACATGGCACCTGTTTGCCAGGTTTTCACCATGGTATCTATCCAAAGTGACACCGAAGTGGTTTTCACTATTGGATGAATTATTTTTCTTTACTATTTTCTGGATTATCTTCTTTTTTTTTGTTACCAAGAAACCTGTTTGCCATGTTTTCACCTTGGTAACAATTTTTTTTATTTTTTTTGTATTTTTGCTAATTAAGACAAGGCTCATAGAAGCTATGCGTAGAACTTCTTCAGAGCAAGACTATTAATTGGTGAGGACAATGGTTCCCCTTCAGGAGTAGAGATTTGGTATGCTCCTAAACCAAAGGCTTTTGTAACAATATAAGGTCCTAACCAGTTTGTTCCAAACTTTCCTAGTTTTTCTCTTTCTGCTTGATTCTTTGGGTTCTCCATTAAAACCATGTCACCAATGTCAAAGTTTTTGTTCAAGACCTTCCTATTATAGCTACAACGAAGGCGATTCTGATATGCTTGGAGATGGTCTAATTGCTTATGTCTTTGCTCATCCAGGAATTCTAGCTCATGGAGTCTCAATACACAGTACTCTTCATCATCAATGTGGCCTTTCAAGGATACCCTTAGGGAAGGAATCTCGACCTCAATAGGAAGAATAGCTTCAAAACCAAATACTAGTGAATAGGGAGTGGAACCAGTGGGAGTACAGATACTTGTACGATAAGCCCATAAGGCAGGATTAAGTTGTACATGCCAGTCCCAACCAACATCATTGACAGTCTTTTTGAGGATTCTAATAATGGTTTTGTTAGATGCCTTTGCTTGGTCATTACCTTGTGGGTAGTATGGAGTGGAAAAGTGATGGTGAATATGAAATTCATCACACAGATGGTAGACTTCTTAATTCTTAAATGTGTGGCCATTATCGATAATAATGGATTGAGGGACACCATACTGAGAGATGATATAGTTCAGGATAAACATAGAGATCTGTGTGTCGGTAATGTATGTCATAGGAATAGCTTCAATCCACTTCGTAAAATACTCAATGGTAGTGATAATGAATTTGTGGCCATTAGATGATGTGGGATGGATCTTACCTATGAGGTCGAGTCCCCATTGGGCGAAGGGCCATGGTGACATTATAGGACGGAGCTCCTATGCTGGCGCATGTATCAAGTCTCCATGAACTTGGCATTGATGACATTTCATTACAAATACATATGAGTCCTTTTCCATAGTAGGCCAATAATAACCCAGTCTCACAATATTTTTTGCTAAGGTAGGACCGCTAGAATGGGAACCACATATACCCTCATGCACCCCATGCAAGGTTGCTTGTGCTTTAGTACAATCAAGACATCTCAATAGGGTATTATCTAAGGCACGTCTATATAGGGTGTCTCTGACGATGGCATACTTGGCTGATTTGCGGAGGAATGTCCTATGTTGGTTGTTTGACAGGCCAGTGGGTATGACTTCAGCATGAAGGTAGTCATAGATTTCTTTATACCATGGGGAATTAGGACCAACAATGTCACACACCATTTTAGAATCTGGGATATCGTAGGCTGGGACCAAAAGTTGTTCTACCAAAAACTCAAACTTAGGCACGTTGTTAGAAATGTCTAGAAGTGATGCAATTGTAGCCATAGTGTCTGCTGCCTTGTTTAAAACACAAGGTATCTGATGAAATTCAACTTTGTTAAAGTACTCTTTAAAGCTATCAACCATGTGTTTGTATGGGACAAGCTTCTCATCCTTAGTCTCATAATCATCATTTACCTGTCTGATTACTAGTTGAGAATCACCATATACCTATAGATTCTTAATTTTCCACTTGACTGCCATGAGTAACCCTTTCACTAGAGCTTCATACTTTGCTATGTTGTTAGTACATGGGAATGCAATCCTGAATGACTTAGGGATGGAATCACCCTATGGTGTGATAAACAATTTACCAGCCCTTGAGCCATCAAAGTACAATTTCCATGTTATGTTTGTGTCTATGGTGAATATAAACTCATCAGGAAAGTTTGCAACTAATGCGTGATCTGCTTGTAGTGGTTCATCGGCTAACTGATCAGCAATAACTTGTCCTTTAATAGCCTTTATTTCTACATACTGGATATCATACTCACTAATTATCATAACCCATTTGGCTAGTCGCCCTGTTAATGCTGCCTTGCTAAGAAGATATTTTAGAGAATCTATTTTAGCAATCAACATCGTTTGATTGTTTAGCATATAGTGCCTTAGTTTTTTGGTAGCAAATACTACTACAAGATAGGCATGTTCAATGGAACTATAGTTGAGCTCATAACCTACCAAAGTCTGACTGATATAATAGACTGCCCTTTCATGACCTTCATCGTGATTATGTGCAATAAATGCTCTAAGTGATGAATGGGTTGATGTAATATAAAGAATGAATGGTCGTCTTTCAACAGGTGGCATTAAGACTGGTGGTGTGAGTAAATATTTTTTAATCAGTTGAAAAGCTTCTCTACACCTAGCTGTCCATGAAAAGGGTGCCCCTTTCTTAAGTAGATGTTGAAAAGGATGTGTCTTATCTTCTAAATACACTATAAATTGTTTGATGGATTGCAATATTCCTTGTAATTTCCTTAATTGACTGAGATTAGTTGGTGGAGGCATGTCTATGATTGCTTTCACCTTGGCCAGATCCACTTCAATGCCTCATCTCGAAATAATATAGCCTAAAAGCTTTCCTGACTTGAATCCAAACACACATTTCTTGGGATTGAGTCTCACTTTATACTTCTCCAGCCTTTGAAATATCTTGTCTAAAACCTATAAATGTTTTTCCCTTGTCTTGGATTTAACAATAAGGTCATCGACATAACCCTGCATAAGAGTGTGTACTAGATCATGAAAGATGGTGGTCATGGCATGTTGATAGGTTGCTCCCACATTTTTGAGTCCAAAGGGCATAACATTCTAGCAATACATTCCCCAAGGACAAGTGAAAGTTGTCTTAGGTTGGTCTTCAGTTGTAATTCTGATCTGATTATATCCTAAAAATCCATCCATAAGGGACAACATCTCATATCCTACTATCATGTCTATGTTAGGCAAAGGGAAGTCATCCTTAGGACAAGCCTTGTTGATATCTCTGAAATCAGTGCAGATGTGGATGCCCTCGGTTGGTTTGGTGACTAGTACAAGATTGGAAATCCAATTAGCATAGTCAATTGATCTAACGAAACCAATGTCTAACAATTTCTTGAGTTCTACCTTGACTAGTAAAGCAATCTCTGGATGCATTTTTTTCAATTTATGTTTCACTGCTTTGACACCTAGTTGTAAAGGTAAGTGAAGTAGAAAAATTTTAGGATCCAACCCAGGCATGTCTACATAGGACCAGGAAAAATTTATTTGTCTTTGTGCAAAGAAGTTGTGGAATTTTGGCTGCTCTTTTGTTGTCAATGATGCTGCAAAATAAACTAGTCGAGGATTCTCTTTTGTACCTATGTTGACTTCTACTAATTCTTCAACAAGCATGGGTGAATTTTCCTATGCAATGGGGAGAATGTTCAAACCTCCATCCTTAGGTGCCTCAAAGAGGTTTTTTCCTTCAGATGCATCCTTTCTTTTTACTTTTTCATTGTCTAAAGGTGCCTTTCGGTTTTCACCTAGAGACTCGTCCATTTTATCTTGTTTATTCTTGTTCTTGTTTTTGCGACTGGAGGGTTGAACAGATTCCCCAAAATATGCTTAGTTGTCCAAGTCAATGGTAAAACCAGCCTTGTGATCACCATTAGGTATGCCTTCTCGTAATCCTAGGAACTCAACAATTGCTTCGTCGTTCTCAAAAATGTCTAAAACAGGTGTGTCTTGTTGGTCCCAATCAATGAGTTGGGGATAAACTAAGGGCATGTCATCGTCAAAGTTATCAAAGTTTAATGGGTTCAAGGTAAACACTGAGTTATTTGTATGGTCACAAAAGTATTGTACTAAGTCTTGTTTGCTCTTAGGTTTGGATCTAGGTGGATTGAGAGGTGGGCCTAATGCCAAGGTTTGGTTATCTGAAATAGATGTATCAGGTTGCCAAGAGGTAGGGTCAAGTGATTCCCAATAGTAGTGTTTAAACCATTCCTCTTTTTTCATATTCTTTGGTGGACAAGAATTCAATGGATTTGGTGAGGATCTTAACATTAAGTCAAGTTCTCCAAATAGCTTGTCAAGGTCCATGGAAGAGGTAGAGGATAGGGAATCCCACTCATAGTCGTTGGAGTTGGGGGAGTCACAATGATATTGGTCTGATGGTTCATGAGATTTATTAATATCTTCTGAAGCACTTACTTCCTCAATTAAGGGTGATGTGGTACTTGGAACACCAATCTGAATCGGTTGAAACCCTATCCCTAATCCTTTTGGCCACTGAGAAAAAAATATTGGTTCAATCCTCCTGTCTTGATTTAAGCCTAAACCACTCTGTCCATTATATCCCTTGCTTTGCATGATTGTGAACCTTTTCCATATAGATATGTAGGAATGTGAGCAAGTGAGAGAGGTTCTTCATCATCTTCTCTATACAGCCAAGAGGTGACATCCTTTGTATTTACGGCTTCTTTGCTTAAGTCTCCCCATTTAGTGAAAGTTGTTGTGGGAGGAACATGTATAGTGACCATAGATTTCCTCCTATCTGATGTAGGTAAACCATGTGACTTAGGAGGAATTAGATGGCTAACACAATAAGATGTCTTCATGTAATACTCTCCACAACCCTTGTCTTGGATCTCAACCCTAGGAGTGGTAGGAATTGAGGGAGAAACAAATGTTTGAGTGAGTGTGGATGGATCAACATAGGGAGATGGATTGGACGATGAAGCCTCTTGGTTTACTGGCACTTGGCGTTGGGGTATCTCTTTTAGATTGGTGCAATACTGGAATGGATCTGGGTCACCATCTATAGTTATTTCAGTGCCATTATAAGGAAATTTGAGACTCTGATGATACGTGGAAGGGACTGCCTTCATGGCATGAATCCATGGTCTGCCTAGCAAAAGGTTATAAGGAAGGGTGAGATCCAAGACCTAGAGCTTTGTCTCCATTACCGCAGGACCAATTCTAATAGGAAGTGTTACCACCCCCTTTGATTTTCATTCCTCATCATCATAAGCTTTAATGACAATACTTTTGGTTGTGTCTACACATGCTTCTAAGAAACCTAATGGCTTAATCAATTTTAAAGTGCACAGATTTAACCCTGCTCCTCCGTCTACCAAAACTCATCTAACTTTGGTGTCATCAACAAGGACTTCTAGATGTAAAGGGTCGTTATGGTTCATATTTTCAATTGTGTAGTCTTGTTGAGAAACTGTGGCATGATGATTATTGGTCAAATAGCCCACCATTTCCTAGAAATGATTGACATCAAGATCATTGGGGACCGTGATGTTTTGTAAAGCCTTATCTAGAATGGAGTGATGCTCATGAGAGATACGCAATAGTTCCAAGATTGAGATTTGAGCTGGGGTCTTCCCCAACTAGTCAAGTAGGTTATATTGTGACTTGGAAGGCTATGGTGCTTGCTACGATGGAGGATCTTGGATAGTGATCTTTGTACGATGAGTGTTAACTGCACACTCGGGATTTGTATTGATAGTAATGGTGTTGATATTCTCATCAGCAACGCGAAGGTGATGAATGGTTTTGCCACTATTATAATCATGCTTGATACTCGCATAGTTGGCTGACATATTGGTCTTAGTACTCAAACTGGGAACAATTCCTTTCCCATGGTCATGTAGCAGATCAAAAAAGACTTGATGATCAGTGTTTGATGATTTTGGTTTTTGTCCACTAACTTCAATTATTCTCCTTTCGACAAGATCATGTATCATATTCTTCAGTTGGTGATAATTTTGTAGGTTGTCCCTTAGTTCTATGATAATCACAAAAGGCATTGTCATCCCACCAAATTGGTTTAAATTGTCCTGGATCGTATTGCCTAGGTTCTTGCAGCTGTATAATATTATGTTGCAACAATTGCTTGAATACAGACTCAATGGGTTCCCCTAAGGGAGTGAACTCACGTTTTTGAAGCCTCCATTGTTGTTGCAGACGTTGCGTATTTTGGACCATGTTGGGAGGTTGATTGATAGCATTAAGCATGTTGGTAGACGTGTTAGGTCCTTGGAATGTGATGATTGGTCCTGCTTGTACAGTTTTAGTGTCAACTACCCCATCATTGGTGACGTTTTTGTTATGAGACCAGAATCTGTTTATGTCATTAGAGGTGTTTTGTACGATCAGATTTCTATTGGATGTTGATGTCTTAAGTTCACCTTTTTCAATGAGATCTTTTTCTATTATAACCCCTTTTTCTACTAGTTCTGAAAAAGACGTACAACAATGTACCCTTAAGTTACTCCTTAGTTTTGCATGAAGGTTTTCCTAGAACATAGTAACTTTTTATTTTTCAGGTATCTCGATAGGACACTGGCTAGCTATAGTCCTCCATCTCTGGAAGAAAGTGATGAATGTTTCACCTTCATCTTGTGTTGTGTGACACAAGGTTGCGATATTTATCTCGTGGTCTATGTTGAAGGAGAATTTCTCAACAAATTTCTCAGCCAGTTCACCCCAAGATTTGATGCCATAGTCTAGACCTGAAAACCACTCTAGTGCAATTCCTACAAGACTTGTTGGAAATAGTCTCATAAGATACGTGGGGTCATAAGCGACATCTATGCATATGGTAGAAAATTCCCTTATATGTTCTATTGGATTTCATTTGCCATTGTACTTCGGGAGATTTGGTATGACATACCCATGAGGGAAAGGGGTCATGTACAATGATCTATCAAAGGGAAATGGGCATATGTCCTTTGTTGAAAAGGATTTCTTAGTTGACACTGCCATGTTGTCCATTTGTGTTTGCAAGACGTCAACCTGGGTCAATGATGTGCTAGGTGGATTATGCAGATTTGTGTATGTATTCTGAAATCCAAGGTCTCATGATGGGTTTTGATTGAACGTTGGTATTTGAGGTGGGTTTGGATTCACAATGTTAGTAAACGTGTTCTGGTCTAGAATATGAATAAATTGGTTTTGACTTGGGATCTTTGTGAACGGATTCTGAGTACCGCTCTGGGAGAAGGGATTTCGATTCAGAATCTGTGTAAACTGGTGTTGACTTGGAATCTAGGAGAATGGTTTCTGATTACCCATCTGGGAGAACAAATTATGAATTGGAATCTGTGTGAATATATTCTGACTACCGATCTGGGAAGATGGATTGTGATTTCCATATTGGAATGAGGGAATGCCTCTTTTTTGTGTAATTTGTGGTATAGTACTAGTGACTTGAGCACTAGGTATGGCCATCGATTATGGTATGGTGCTTGTGACACTGGCATTAGGTATGGTTGTTGACTGGGATATTGTACTTGTGACACTGACATATGGTGTAGAGCCTGACGTTTTAGGTCTTTTACTCCCAACAAGAGGACTAGAGAGAGTGGATGATGATCCTCCTATAGTGAAATTAAATCTCGATGTCATGCTAGATGTACCAAATGGAGACGTATGGACTTTCATACTATGTGTAGGTGTGCCAGATGGCATAGTTGTGCTGACCTAAGGTATAGTAGTACTAGCAGTCATTGTGTTCATCCCTTGTGTAGGTTGAGTTTGTAAGGTGCTGATATCAAATCCTATAGGTAAGGTAGCACCTTCAGCTAGAAATTTGGCTAAGTATCGTTGATGATCTTTTGCTAGGTACTCATCTACAAAAGAGGAAAATTCAGGATCTTGTGCAGCAGCCTCTATGTCTTCTGTTGTAATGTGCCCTTGAGTGTTTCTAGTGGTGAATTTGTCCAGTAAAGTCTTGTGCGGTCTTGAGGAAAATGGATTGATGAATTCATTTGGGTTCGACATCTTTTCTCTCTCTCCTCTTATACCTAGTTTCAACCATGTAAGATTAGCTCAATATGCAAGGAATGAAACACTACGTCTATGGACAGTATGACTCTAGTCTATGTTTTTGGGATTTTCTGAATGCAAAATAAGGAATGTTCTAGAATGATGCTAGTCTAAAATGACAATATCCAAAGATGCAAAATCTAAGCAAACTTCTAAAGTAATCAATTCTGTAAACCCGAGAAAAGGGTACCAACTACCTAAAGTCTAACCAAGGCATCAATTTAGTTAAGTCAAGAAACCAATGTAGGACGAGGATCAAAGACAAGTTGAGTTTCCTAAATAGACTGATGAGCTAGGAGGACTCTCTATAGGACAAAGGATAAGATGATAGGACTAGGTTCAATGACAGATTTCATTTACGCTATGATTTTTCTAGAGTGTAGATGGTGGACCTATCCTAAAGTTTGTGAAAGTGATCTTCCTAGAAGTTTAAATCTAAAGGAAATATGTACTCAAAGATGAAAGTAAAACTCAGAATCAGGACAACTATGGTAATGACTAAATGAACTTAAAGGATGCAAATTTGAGAAAATCATTTCATGTTTTTGTTCAAAGTCTGCTTGTGGGAAGACAACTAAAAGACTGGTATAACTGTGTTGACTAGACAATGATCTTGAATTTTGGTTTTCTAATAAGGCAAATGCGTCGTAGGATTTCACATATGTGGTTAAGTTTACCAGTTGTTGTTAAGTTTCACAGTTACGGTTTTCTGATGATCAATTGCGAGTTTTTGGTGAACATTTTCGACTCTCTGTGTGTTTTCAGTGATTTGGGATATAAAACCGATGCTATTTTCTATGATCAAGTTTTAGAAAATAAAGACAATCATAAAACAAGTGCTTTCAGTTTGATTCTAGATGCAAAGAACGTGTAAGTTGACAACAAACAAGTACAATCCTAATAGGCCAATAGGCCAAGGGTTTGTATACTTGGTATAACCCACTGATATACCCCGGATTGGTGATAAACACCTTTCCTTCTCGAGAGAGGATAGCATAGAAGTTTGGTGGCATTGGCTCCCCTCCACGGCTCATTAACGTCATTTGAGCACACCAACTTTGGATTCTTTGGGTAATGACTTCCCAAGAATTGCTATCTCTACTCAAGGGGATCAGTAGTGAGTGTCTTCGGGCATGATACTGTACCCTGCACTATACCAAGCAACGGCTGAAAAATGGTTGGTCTCTAAAACAAAAGGTGTTTAATACATGCATTCCATTTGTAGGGCATGATCCATGTGGCGAGAGTCCCCTTTCAGATCCATCTCGTCGGAACCATACGCGTGATTCTTGGGATTTCCCAAGAATCCACTTTTATATACTAGTTGGAAGTCCCTCGGGTTCAGGGTGCTACCGGTCTGAGTCATCCTGGGGTGAGTACTTTTTCCCACCAAAACAGGACCAAGTTCTAGAGTTGGTAGTCGTTTCTCTTACACCCAGGATCACACGGATGCGCAAGGGGAGAGGATACTTCAATGTACCAAATCGTGAGGGTAATTACACAGTTGTATTTCCGCACCAAACACAGTACACACTTGTTAATTTTAAACCAAACAAAAGATTTGCTACACTACCAAACAATCTGTTTCAAAGAATTAACTAGGGTCTTCGACATGTGTTCTATAGAAAATTCATTAGTAATTTTCAATATTGTCTTCATCAATCATCCTACAAAAGCTTGTTAACTCCTCAAGACACACGTTGAAAACAAAAAATTAGCGAAAACAAAACTATGAAAAGGAAACTGTAAATTGAAAATCTAATCCTAAAATATACCAATAGGATGCATCGTTTTCTCTGTCAAATGCATCTCGGTATTTCACCAGTCAATTATGGCTCAAAAAATGACAGATGCATTAGAATTTGTCAGATACATCATTTCTTATGTCAGATGTGGTTAAAAAATTCAATTGTGTTGCTTCGTCACACTGATGCATCTTCGTATATCAATTGTGGTGTTTCATCAAGCAGATGCGTCATTCTGTACAAAAACCTGCAAAATGAAATAAAAGTCTACGGATTCGTGAAGATGGTGTCTTCATGTTGGGTTCACCAAATGTGACGTCCAGAAAGTGTAGAAGAAATAGATCAGAGCAAACATGCAATCTAATCTAAAAACTCTAAATGCAATCTGATGTTAAGAAACAAAGAACAAAGGAAAGTAAAAACCTAAGTAAACTAAACAATCTCACCCAATATGTATGTATTTCCATGTATCATCTTGATTTCCCTTCTCCATTTTTCCGTTGTAGTATAATTTCCCTCAGATTTTCAAAGTTCGTGCAAGTATAGCCTATGATAATGATTTAGAAAAACATCGACAATTCAAGATAGTTTCTCTAAAAAGTCATAAGATTTCGAGAGAGATTGGAATGATGAATGACAGATCAATTTATAGAAAATTAATCATTTGAACGATAGGCCAGGATCGAAAGATCAACGGACGGTTGAGATCGACATATTAGACATGCATTCTGATAACTATCAGTAGTGACATGAGTGATACAAATTAGAAATAGAATTAAAGATTAAACAAATTATTTAATCTTCCAGCTTGGTATTCGAAAACAAAAGAATAGTCTTTGCATCACAAAGATGAAGATTGATTAAAGCAACTCATGTTCGAATGCACGCAAAAGGTTTAATTAATTAAATAAGAATATTTAATTAATCTACATGTACTCGCAATTGAGTTAGCACTAGATGACTGAATGATATGATGAAGAGATTACTCGAGAAATCCACTTAGACATTAAATCAAGAGTTAACTAAGTGATAAAAATAGATGTCGAGTCGAGTCAACGTGAATACTTAGATAACTCACACAATTATCTAAATATAGAGGAATGCGTTAAAATAGGATTTATGAATTAAATAATTCATTTAATTCAATATTTGATATTTGAAGAATAATTAAATAAATAAGATTTATTTAATTAAGTAATGAAGGGATTTTATGAATAATTAAATAAATAAAGAATTTATTTAATTATAGTTGAAGTATGATAAAGATTAAATTAAATAAGATTTTATTTAATTTGACAAGAAGGATAAGGTTAATTAGTAACATAATTAAATAAAAAGCGTTTATTTAATTAATTAGATGGAATAAAGAAAATGTGAATCAATTAAATAATTAAGATTATTTAATTAATAGAAGAATTAAAGTTAAAGTGAATAATTAAATAATTGACATTATTTAATCATGACCATGGAAGAAATACGAATTATTAAGAATATTGAAGTTGCAGGCTTAAACCAGATTTTGGTGTCTACATTACTAGCGTTGCCCCTGTTCAAAATTTAGAATTTAGGCCTTAAAAGCAAGGCTAGACGAGGTGAAAAGAAGAAATTTCTTGAGAATAAGTTAGAATAGGCTAGAAGTAGGGTGAGTTTTTGGAGTTTGATGTGTTCAAATGGTCTGCAAGGACAAGGGAGGTCAAAAGTATGTTATGGCATGATGCCCTACTTGGGAAAAGAGGGGTTTTGAATGAAAAAGAGAGGTTTAAGGGAGTAAAAGTGGGTAAAGTCAAGGGGCAACATAATTTGGTGGTTAATTAAGTTTGTGTAGGTAGAATGAAGAGTGTTGGAAGAGGTTTTGAGGTTGTATGATATTTGGCTATGGGGTTTTCAATAAACCCTAGTGAAATTTGAGAAAAGTGAGGGTTTAGAGGATAGTAGGGTTAGAGGGCCAATCATGCCCTAAAAATTGTGGTTTTTGTGGATTTTCAGATTGGTAAATATTTCCCAATGGTGTTTTGCATTTGGAAGAGTGATTGAGAGGGTGTTACTTTGGTAAATAGACCTATTCGGGAGTCTAGGACAATGTTGATTCCATTTCTTATCTATATTATAAATTATAACTTGCTTTCTCCCTAGTCCATTTCATATATAAGAAATAATATTACAAAAATTTGACATATAAATCTTTCGACGTGTTTATATGGTGATGCATCAAGAACATAACAATTCATTTTGCACTATCAAGATTATGCTATGAAAATGTTTAAAGACTATTGAAGATAAATGTTTGTATGATAATGTATCAAGAAGTTAACTACTTCATCTACTTTGAATATTATGTTTTGCAAGTGTTGTGAAGATTATATATCCTTTGCTTAATTGAGTTGTTCCAATCAAACAATTAAATATAGTGGAATCTTTTTATGAATCATTTCATGGAATACCAATTGAAAATGTGTTTTTTGCTTTTAGATAAAGTTGTTTAGCATCAATCAATTAATATTCAAGACAAACAATGAAGGACAACAATGATCAATGCTAGGGCTAACCAATTAATAAGTATACATGTGAATACGTCAAGCATGTAAACGTGAATAAGGGAATCACAAGTACTCAAAAACACATAAGCCTTGAAGTATACACACAAATACATAGTATACACAAATTAATACAAAGTATATGCACGGGTACAAGGTATACGCATGAAAACGTGTAAGTCACAAAGTATACATTGGAACACACATAAGCCACAAAGTATACACATAAGTTGTAAAGTATACACTTGAATACACATAACTCATATCTATTGAACCATCAATTTAGAATACAAATATGGACACCATCAATAAAAAATATTTGTATTAACCAAATAGCCATGTAGGCATACATCAATACATGTTGATATAAGTATGAAATATAGGTACAAAATAGCCATATAGGCTTACGAGAATGCCATATAGGCATACAATGTCAAATATATCCAATACAAAAAATGTACAAAACTGCCACGTAGGCATACAACAAAGGTCTCTAGAATCAAAAGTCATTGCTCTCCATGCTCATGAAATAAACTCTTTCCCTTTGCTTGTTGATCGGATGGTGATACATCTATCACTCATTTTTGTTGTGCTCAAGGAGTGCTCCTGCTACTCCTAGTGTTTAGTTCTTGGTGAATTTTTATCTATTACAATAAGAAGTAAAGACATTAACATATAGAAATTACATTATAAAAATTGATATATTTAATAAAATAATCACTTTCTGCCATCTGATGATCACTCTCCACGAGGGAAATATTCACATGCCCAAGCTGACGTGTGTTGAAGCCTTGTATAAACCATCCAAATAGAAATTAAACTACAAATCAATAATGGTTTTCTTTTTCATTAACTAACATCTATAACAATGAATGTAAATTGAAATTTAGTAATTTTCCTCATACCTCCTGTTTCAGAGCCATCGAGGATTGTATAGTAGATGAAACGCCAATCTTCATTTCCCTTGTCACATTCGGAGGTGTTTTTGCTTGCAACATCTAAAAATAAAACAAAAAATTATTCAATCACAAAAACTACAATAGTGATCCACATCATGACTTATAATGTATGAGATAATGAAAAAAAAAATTGAGTACTTATTGAACTATATGTTTCTAACTATCATGCTTACTATTTTCCCTATCCATATCTTATTTGAAAGGGTGTATTTTTAGCCTTTTACTCATAGTAGCAAGTCGGTGAATCGTTTGATCAAATGCTTTCGTAGACATGTACAATAACTGTGGTGGCATAGAGAAGGCAGCCAACTATTTGAAAAATTTCCTCAAAGAAATGGGGTCTCGTGGTGATGGAATGCCATTACAAACAAATGCACATCATGGCATTCCATCACTATAAGACCGCATTTCTTTGAGGCATTTTTTCATACAGTTCATTTCCTTCTCTATGGTATTATTGCTTACTATTATGCTTTGATGGATATTTTTCCAAGCATCCATAGTTTGTTGGAAAGCACCTATTTTAGGCTTTTAGCCATAGCAGCAAGGAAGTGAGTAGTTTGATAAAATGCTTTGGTACACATGTATGGAAAATGTGGTATCATAGAAAAGGTGGTGAGCTATTTGAAGAAATGCCTCAAAGAAATGTGGTCTCATGGTGATGGAATCCATTCCATCACCATGAGACCACATTTCTTCGAGGCATTTTTTCAAACTACTAACTACCTTGTCTATACTATTACGTACTATTATGCTTTGATAGATTTTTTCCAAGCATCCATAGTTTGTCATGTAGGTGCACCTTTGCAAGCACATGCCTCCATGAGGAAAATTTAGGAGTTTGAATTGGTTAAGGTATTTTGATGATGTAATAAGGCTTAAATAGCCATTTTGGAGGTTGTAATAGTCTTAGTTAATTTAGGCATAAAGTGCAAAATTGCAAAATATTGACAAAGTTGTCAATTTCAAATGTTGTAAAAATGCAAAAAAGTTGTAAAGGCATGGAATGCCAAGGGTCAAAGTAGTTGTAGAGGTTATTGAGTCATTGTAGGAAGTTGGAAAGGTTGGGAAATGTTAAAAAATGATATGATCCATTGATGTAAGTTGTTGTTGGAAAGGTTGAGTCTTTGAGGAATTTTTTCAAAAAACTCATTGCCTTGTCTATGCTATTACTTACTATTATTCTTTCATATATTCCTTTCAAGCATCCATAACATAGACAAGGTAGTGAAATATCTGAAAATATTTCGAGCAGCAAAAAGTGGTCTCATGGAATGCCATGACAAGCAAATGCAATTGGAAGCTACTCCTAGACTTATTACTTTTGCTATGTGAAGTAATTGCATCATTGCTTATGTTGACTTTCTAAACAACTATATTGTAGCTGAAATTTTGTCATCTATCAACATCTAGTTATTAGTTATGGAATTTGATGTAATGCTTTGAGTTTGAATGATGTGTAATGCAACATAATCAACGATATGAATATAAACTACACAAATCTATTAAGTACAATTCATTAGTTAAACTCTTTATTCTATTACTTGCATGTAGGTTTGAGTAAATCCACTGGCACTAGGAGGTGTTCCCTCGAAACCTCCAATATTAGCATGTTCAACATCCAAAATCAAATATTAAAATACCATTCATAAAAAAATGCTATTAACATGTAATAAATTTATAATTGTTTCCTAGTTACATACCCCACCGATAGGTGTACTGCATAAATAAGTAGGTGTAGGGCCAGTGTATCCAGTCTCAACACTATGACCCTACAATTTTATTAAAATCATAATACTAAATTAGTTAATCTTGCATTTCAAAATTGAAATTTAATAAATTAAATTCAATATACATTCTAAGTTTTACCTAAGTATCAATGCCATACGCCTCATGCAAAATGATACCTGCCCTCTCCATCTCCATAGATATAGACAAATCCTGTGTAGTAGACTCCTGAGTGTCGATGGGGTCATATGAACAAGTTTCCCCACAAGATTGACACACATGGGTTTGAAGGCAACCACTCAAAGACTCCCTTGGATGGCGTTGTAGAATAGGGATAGTATGTTGGATGACACTCTAGGTAAAAGTGTTGATTTCCTGCAATGTCTCTATGTTGACACTCTCCTTCATGATGGAAGGAATAATAATGTGCTCATGAGGTGGCCTAGTGAGAGCTCATCTCCCTTGACATAGGATTTGGCTGTGCACCAAGTCTATCCTGAGTTGACCCCCCACCTCTCTCCTGGAACTCCCTCATATCAAAATAATTTGGGATTTTGCTCAATATGAACTCATTGTATAGTTTCCTAAGGAAATATTGCAGGACTTCACAATTGTTGCACTGTGGGTAACCAAAAACCATGTACCACCTATCATAAAAATAGTTCCTAATCTATTGGTGGTGGCACCAATGAATAGGAAACCTCTTTGCATTGAGGGTAAGATTTTGATTTGTGTGTGGGTTAGTGAATAATGAGCACAAATCACTTTTTGTAATTTTTAAATCCTTTACATCTTTATATGATAGTTTATCCTCATAATAAGCCCTAGCCGCTTGCCTCCTATCTTGCCATCCAATTATTTGTTTGTTAATTGAATCTACATTTTTAAACATATCTTTTAATGAACTTGCTAGGGTCATTCTTTCTATGGTTGAACCAGTTGGATCACTCAACCTACTGATTAAATCCTCAATTTGTTTTTTATTCTCAATTCCGCTCATTAAATTGTGTTGAGTTCCAGGAGGGTGTTGAGTGATTGGTGGAGGAGGTTGTTGTTGTGGTTGATTTTTTTGCTGAGGATTTTGTTCTTGTGGATTTAGTTTCTCTTCTTGTTGAGGATTTTGAGGATTTGTAGGTTGATTTGCATCTCCTACAAATTCAAAAAAATAAATATCAAATACAACCTAAAAATAACAAATTTGAAACAAAAAGAAAACAATCCTTACCTCTCACACCTCCTCCTTGTCATGGCACCATCCTTGTGATGAAATAGCAGTGTTGATGAATATTTTTACAAAATACCTCCTCCTATAACGTGAGTACAAAAAATGGGGGTTTTGGCCGTGGGCACAATAAAAAACACAGTCGAAATGCAAGAATGAATGTGTTTCACTTTTTTTCTTCTTCTTTTAACATGTCATAACATGAGCACATTATAATGCACTTGTGTTATGGGCTTGTTGTGGCCGAGCCTCAAGCTTGACACACCAAGCCATAATGCGAGCGCGTTATAACGCGCTTGCATTATGACTTTTCAAAAAAAAAAAAAAGTGGCCACAAATTGGCTACCCATCTCCATGCACCCACCCCCCAATAGAAATAATTTCTCTACTCCCCAAGTCTCTAATGATAACCAAATCAAGAATGAACTTCACAATCCTCCCATTGGTACCATGTGTAATATGATATGTGGAAAGAAGATTATTTTCCAAATGAGATACACATAAAACATCATTGAAAGTTCCTTCCCCATAAGTAATAGAACCTATCCCAAGTACACTCATGTTGTTTTAGCTTCATAAGGTTGGTTTTCATTGATGTCAAATGTGTGTTAAAGATTTGTATATGCTCTAGAGAAAGTTGATATGTAGAGATATTAGTTGGTGCATGTTTTCAGTGTAGTATATGGATATGTTTGATGTATAAGCATTATGTGGAGGTGGGGACACATGTTCTAATGCATTTTTAGTATGTCTACATTGACATTTTACCAATTTGGTGTACCACATTAAGAGAAAAGTTTCATAAGTTGTGTCTAAGGCTTTCACAGTATATATCCTAAGATAGAGACAATGTGGTTTAGTTTGCATCCTTCCACAAAGAAAGATTTAGTCTTGTGGTTATAAATATAGGTTTATGGAGATATGAAGGTATTATATCCAAGGTTTCATGTTATTATACCTTTTGCAGTGAAATTTATAAGTTACAGAGTTTCTGTCTATGATTTGGCAATACAAAGTGGTCATGAATTCTTGTTGGAATGCTCTGCATTCCTCCAGTTGTGAAGATTTTTCCAAGTGGATTTGGGAACATTCTCAATGATGTCCAATGTATGCTACATTGAATATTCAAGTGGTTTTGTGCTCCACAAGTTTATTTTTCATGTGTTAGAGTGTTAAAACTGGTTTCAAATGCCTAATTCTTCTATAGAACATATGTTTGGGTGCTCACATTAGAAGAAGATAGTAAAGTTCTATCATATAATTTTGTGTGGAAATTATACATCTCTTAGAGTATCTCAAGTTTGAAGTGCATGAAGATCTTTCTTGTTTCCAGTACACCATAATTTTTTCAAGTCATTTTTTGAAGTTATGTTGTCACTAAGGACAACTAGGGTATGTCAATGATGTGTGACACAAGTTTAAGTTTGAGTGGAGTTTAAGGATCTTTTATAGATTTTTGGTTCATCCAACTCAATTGGAATAATTATAAATAATGTCTTATCATTTTTTATACCACCAATGAAGAAGTAGGTCAACATGTTGCAAGTTTCATTATTTATTGTTTATAATTGTCTGGATTTGTATTTTACAAGTGTGTGGATGATATGTATTGAATATTAAATATGTGAAGATGACTATGGAAGTGTGTGAATATTATGAGTGCATGAGTATAGTGTGACAAGATCTGCTACAAACCTAATGAGAAAAATTAATGATTGTCAATGGTTGAAGCCATAAACTAGTCATATTTTAGTTCTTCCTTTTTCAATTAGGGAGTAGTAGCTTCCTTAGGTTCTAACCCCTAAAGTAAAGTCATGGATTAGTTTCTATAAAGTCAAGGAGTAATTTCTTCCTTAGGTTGTAGCCCAGAATCAAAGTTGCAAACTATAATTTGCTTATGAGGCAAGCTTAGGATAGTAGCTCCTAGCAGCATTTCTCACTATGGTATTTCCCCTATGGGGTTTTCCACGTAAATTTGGTGTTATATATGTTCTTGTGTGATTTCTTTCCTTCTCTCTTGTTTTAATTATGTGGATGAATGCTTAATGGGTATAACTTAATTTTAGCAGTAGAGTGATCCCACATAAGTGGGTTACAATTGCATTGACGAACAAAAACTGCTTGGGTGCTCAAAGAAAAAATTCAAAGGTTTCACTAGAAAGGGGCAAGGGGTTTGCTTGAACCCCATTTCAGCCATTTTTTTGAATAAAAAAATGGTATTGCTCTTTTTTAATGTTGTTGTAAGTGGGATCTAACAAACCCCCTTCTAGCGAACCACCCTTTGCTCGAAGGGGTCCAAGGGGGTTTGCTCGAAAGGGGGCTTTCTAGAACCCCCTTTTTTCCCTTAAGCCCCCTTCTTTTGCAATTTTAAGAAGAATTTTGGGTCTCAAAGCTCAAGTTGAGGATCAAAATGGAATCAACTTGATAAACCTAGCTGGAGGACTATATTCCCCAAAACATGCTCTCCATCAAGTATAATATTAATATATTTTAGTTTTATTTGTATTTTTCTAGTTTAATTAAACAAAGGTTTTTCACTAAAAATCAAGATCTCTATTTTGCACATGTGAATTTTTTTTGAAAAATATCTAGGTGCTTGGTATTGATGTCCTTGATCCAACAAAAAAATTTGTGTTATAAAGTACACCTATGTCTAAATTGTAATTGGTTTGACACCAACACCTTGTGATTTCAATAATAGGATTTCAAAAGGTTTAGAAGGTCCTTTTAAGGTGATTTCATCTTTGTTCCATGAAGACATTACAAAATGTGTGAAAACTTGAAAAATTGTCAAAGATGTCAAATTGGGTAAATGAAGGGATTTTGTTGTTTTGAGTCTAGAAGTATTAATAAGGGTTAAATAAGGTCTAAATGAACATATTTAAGGTTTCTAAAGGTATTTAGAGTCTTAAAAGTTCAATAATTGCAAAAATGCAAAATGTTGCAAATGTTGTCAATGATAATTTTGTTGATTTTTGCTGATTTGCACAATTAGAGTCATTAAGTTGTAATTAGTTGTGAAGATGGTTGGTTGGGGGTGGTTATTTGTTTAATATACTTTATAAGGCCTTCCAAGGCTCGAATTAATGGTTTTTGAAGGTTGTAATAACTCATATTCAATAAAATACCACGTTTTTGGAGCAAATTCTATATTTTTCACAGTTTTTCAGAACTTGTTTACTATTGTACGGATTTGTACGGCCTCTTAATGCCTTGAAATATTTATAGGTTTAGGGTATATGTTTTTACTTTCATCTGATTTTGATTTGGATTTCTCATTCATTGTTTTGTGAGAGATTGAAAAATTACTACAAGTATCCTGGTTTTTTCCTTGTGAAGGGTTTCAAGGAAAAAATATGAGATTTTGACCAATCCACCCGCTGTATAATGCTGTAACTCAGTGGATTGGTAGGAAATATATTATATTAGATGTATTAATTAATTTTATATTATAATAAGGCATTTTTGTGGTAAATGTGTGATGCCCTAGGGCTGAAAATGCAATTTTTCCCTTGAAAAGTGATGGTTTTGAAGTGCTTTTCAATGAATTATTGATGGAGTTGAGTTTGTAAGAATTTAAAATGTCAAGGCAGACCCTATGAAAGGTGTTTGGACCATTTATTTGTTTATTCAAGTCTAGGAATGAAGATTTTGACAAAACCCTTGTTTTTGCATTAGAAAAGGAGCTTTTTTGAGTTGAAAGTGTTTATGGCTATACAAGTGAAAACCAATTGTGGATTCTATAGTTTTTGGGCATTTAATTTTCTTCCCCAAGGTTTCAAGGTGATTGGATAAGTTTGAAGGGTACTTCCTTTGTTAAATTGACCTTTTTTACTTGTTTTCCCATGGTGAGTGTATTGGAAGTCTAAACCAGTACAAAGAAGTTATATCTGATCTTGAAGTATGTTGTGTAAGTCCTTAATGGGTGTCTAAATCCATTATTTATTTGACAATTCTTTTGAGAAAGTTGGGTGAAATGTCCCTTGAAGCTGTTTGGATGAGTTGGTGGAAAGAATGCATCTAACAAGTGGAATTGTGAAATTATTTTGATTTGCTTTGAAATTTGGGTTGAACATATATTATTTGTCATTTCAAGTTAATTTCCACCTTGGGTCTGCATCAAAGTGGTATCAGAGCAAGGGAATAGATCTTGTGTTGTTGTTTGATTGGTTTTGCAGGTTGGTGAAGAGATAGGATTATGAAAATGCCACCTAAAGGAAGTGTAGTTGCAAGGAGAATTGACACTCATGATAGGGAGATAGAATCCTTAAAAAGAGAGATGGCTGCTTGGAAGGAAAAGCATAGAGTGGAAGAGGATGTAAGTGAAACTGAAGAGGAAGAACAAGCTCTTGGTGAAGAAGAGGAGATGGACCCCGATGATGCAAGAACAATAAAGCGTTTGAAGGCTATGAAGAAGAGGGACATGGAAAAATAGATGTTCCTATGTATGGAGGAAAACTTGATAGTGAAGAGCTCTTGGATTGGATTGGGGCTATGGAAAACTACTTTGATAGTGAAAATGTTGATGAAGGACTTAAGGTGAAGAGGGCCAAAACAAGATTGAATGGACATGCCTTGGTATGGTGGAATTTTGTGCAAGAGGAAAGGGAGAGACAAGGAAAGAGAAAGATCACTTCATGGGAAAGGATGAAGGCTAAAATGAAAGGTAAATTTCTCCCTTGTGATTACAATGTTCAATTGCTTAAAAAGTTGCAAAATATTAGACAAAAAGATTTGGATGTGCAATCATATACTGAAGAATTTTATAAGTTGAGCATAAGAACTAAGCATGAAGAAGATGAAGATGAAATGGTTGCTAGGTACTTGAATGGCTTAAGGTATAACATCTAGGATGAGATCAACATTTTGGCACCTAAATCAGTTGAACAATGCTTTCAAATGGCTATGAGAGTAGAAGAAAAATTGAAGAGGTACATCTAGGGGTAGAGGTACCTTTCCAACACAAAATAAATCCAAATAAGGCCAAGAAGATGCTGAGAAAAGTAAAGAACAAGGGACTGATTTTAGAGGTGGATGGAGAGGTGGAAGAGAAAATTATAGAGGAAGAGATTCAAATGAATTTGTAGGAAGGTGCTATAAATGTGGTGAGTTTGGTCATCTTTCTTTTAAGTGTCCTGACAAGTTTAGTGCTGCTGCAAGTGGAAGTGAAAGAAAAGGTGATAGAAGAGTCCAATATGTGCAAGGAGATGAAGAAGAGAGTGTGAGTTCATCAAGCAGACCTGCAGATCCAGAAGTAGGAGAAGCTCTCATGGTAAGAAGAACCTTGTTGTAGGGACAAAAGGAAGAAGATATGAGCCAAAGGAGTTTATTCATAACCTCATGCAAATGCAAAGGTAAAGTGTGTCAAGTAGTAATTGATTATGGTTCTCAAGATAATATGGTGTCTAGGGAGATGGTAGATAAGTTAAGCCTAGAAAAGATTCCTCATGTAGCACCCTACAAGGTTTCTTGGGTGAATGATAGCCAAAATTTAGTGGTGAATGAGCAAGCTTATGTAGATTTCCAGATTGGAGAGTACAAAGATAGAGTCCTATGTGACATATTTCCTATGGATTGTTGCTATCTTCTCTTAGGAAGACCATGGAAATATGATAGAAGGTCTATGTATGATGGTTGGGCCAATACTTACATAATATGGAAGGATGATCAAAGCTATAAGTTAACTCATTTGTAGGAAACGGGGCATATTAAAGGTAAGTCAAAAGTGATTATGTTTGGTAGAAAGCAACCCTTAAGGCTTGAAGACAAAAGGGACAGTGCATTTTCTGATTTGCAGCAGGGTAATAATGTTAGGACAGTGATTGGAACACCTTCAAATGGTGTTAAGGCAGTGAATAATCTAATTTTGCAAAGGATAGTAGCAAAACTCATGCCTAAGTCTGATTTTAAAATAGTAAATGCTAACAAATCTGCAGGGATGTGTGAGAAACAGGGTGGACTATTTGAGGAACAATTCATTGAGTAGGGTATAGTGATTATTGGGACCATAGTGTGTCCTATTGATAAGTATCATGTTGCAAAACAAATGGGAGTTTCTGATGTAAAGATAAATGAAGTTTTTAATGCTTGGGTGAGTGATGATGAAGATATGACAAGGCTGAGAAGAATGAGAAATACATACAATCATTCAAAAGATATAAATCAGATCATAGGGCAGAGCATGCATACTATGAAGGGAAATTGCAAGTCCATCAATGAAAACAAAGAAAAAGAAGAATTTTTTCTTGCTAATTAATTTTTGTGTGCAAGTATGAGGTTTATAACAACATCAAAGAATGATCCAAAGTCAAGAAGGCAGCAAACACCACTAAAGAAGCATGGAGCAGCAGGGTCAAGACTTGGAGCATATCTTACCACTTGGGACAAGGGTCTTTTTCTTGGTGGGGTGTATGGTGTAGGAGAACCAACACATTGTGATTTCAACAATAGGATTTCAAAAGGTTTAGAATGTTCTTTTAAGGTGATTTCATCTTTGTTCCATGAAGACATTGCAAAATGTGTGAAAACTTGAAAAATTGTCAAAGATGTCAAATTGGGTAAATGAAGAGATTTTGTTGTTTTGAGTCTAGAAGTATTAATAAGGGTTAAATAAGGTCTAAATGAACATATTTAAGGTTTATAAAGGTATTTAGAGTCTTAAAAGTTCAATAATTGCAAAAATGCAAAATGTTGCAAATGTTGTCAATGATAATTTCGCTGATTTTTGCTGATTTGCACAATTAGAGTCATTAAGTGGTAATTAGTTGTGAAGATGGTTGGTTGGGGGTGGTTATTTGTTTAATATAATTTATAAGGCCTTACAAGGCTTGAATTAATGGTTTTTGAAGGTTTTAATAACTCATATTCAATAAAATACCACATTTTTGGAGCAAATTCTGTATTTTTCACAGTTTTTCAGAACTTGTTTACTATTGTACGGATCTGTACGGCCTCCTAATGCCTTGAAATCTTCAGAGGTTGAGGGTATATGTGTTTACTTTCATATTATTTTTATTTTGAGTTCTCATTCATTTTTTTGTGAGAGATATTCAAAAATTACTACAAGTATCCTAGTTTTTTCCTTGTGAAGGGTTTGAAGGCAAAAATATGAGATTTTGACCAATCCACCCACTGTATAATGTTGTAACTTGGTGGATTGGTAGAAAATATATTATATTATATGTATTAATTCATTTTATATTATAATAAGGAATTTTTGTGGTAAATGTGTGATGCCCTAGGGCTGAAAATGTAATTTTTCCCTTGAAAAGTGATGGTTTTGAAGTGCTTTTCAATGAATTATTGATGGAGTTGAGTTTGTAAAAATTTAAAATGTAAAGGAAGACCCTATGAAAGGTTTTTGGACCATTTATTTGTTTATTCAAGTCTGGGAATGAAGATTTTGACAAAACCCTTGTTTTTGCATTATAAAAGGAGGTTTTTTGAGTTCGGAGTATTTCTGGTCGTACAAGTGCAAACCAATTGTGGATTCTATAGTTTTGGGACATTTAATTTGCTTCACCAATGTTTCAAGGTGATTGGATAAGTTTTAAAGGTACTTCCTTTGTTAAATTGACCTTTTTTCCTTGTTTTCCCATGGTGAGTGTATTGGAAGTCTAAACTGGTACAAAGGAGTTATATCTGATCTTGAAGCATGTTGTGTAAGTCCTTAATGGGTGTCTAAATCCATTATTTATTTGACAAGTCTTTTGGGAAAGTTGGGTGAAATGTCCCTTGAAGTTGTTTGGTTGAGTTGGTGGAAAGAATGCATCTAACAAGTGGAATTGTGAAGTTATTTTGATTTGCTTTGAAATTTGGGTTTAACATCTATTATTTGTCATTTCAATTTGATTTCCACCTTGGGTCTACATCAGTTTGCTCGAAAGGGGGTTTTCTAGAACCCCCTTTTTTCCCTTAACCCCCCTCCATTTGCAATTTTAAGAAGAATTTTGGGTCTCAAAGCTCAAGTTGAGGATCAAAATGGAATCAACTTGATAAACCTAGCTTGAGGACTATATTCCTCAAAACATGCTCTCCATCAAGTATAATCTTAATATATTTTGGTTTTATTTGTATTTTTTTAGTTTAATTAAACATAGGTTTTTCACTAAAAATTAAGATCTCTATTTTGCACATGTGAATTTTTTTTGAAAAATATCTACGTGCTTGGTATTAATTTCCTTGATCCAACAAAAAAAATTGAATTTTGATATATACAAAAAAAATTGTGTTATACAGTACACCTATGTCTAAATTGTAATTGGTTTGACTTTAAAATTTAATTATGAAAATAATATTCAATAGATCACTATGAAATCAAATGACAGTGCTATAAATCATAGTTACAAATCTAAATTCAACAAAACTATAATTTTATCCTTCATAGAAAAAATATGTGTTATACAGTGAACATCACTCTAAGTTTAAAATGGTGTTTACTATTAAAAACTTGTTTTTGAAGGAGATGGAAAAAGAAATACAATTTGATTCCAATTTTTTTTTTTTTTAAATTAGAATCTACAAAAAAAATAACTAATCACTATTTTGTATCATATTAAAATTCCTCATGGTTTAGCAGCTATAGGTGTTCGAAAGTGAAGATTTAGTTAAAAAAGTTCAATTCAATGTCAAGTTTGGCCAAAAAGTGTAACCCACTATTGTGGGATCACCCAACAGTTAATTAGGATTGAATTTCAAAGCATACTAATTCACCCCCTCTCAGTATTCTAGTGTGTTCAACAACTAGTATCAGAGCAAGGTTCCTTTATATATCCTAACAACTGAGGTAGATCCTATATTTGGAACACATGGAGAATAAAACAGTATCCAAGAAGAAGAGATTTCAAGAAAGAGAGGTCATACTTTAGAAGGAGAATGATGAATTTTAATTTGAATTCAATAAGGAATATTGTCGAGTGGATTATGAAGGAGAAGTCATTTCTTTCCTACATGATCTAGATGAAGAAAGAGACAAGAATGAAGAGCTTCAATACAACCTTAAAAAAAGAGAGAAGAAAATTTGAAAGTTCAAAATTCAATTTGAAGAAGGTAAAAGAATTAAAGAGTGTATGAATATCGAGTTCATTGAAAAAACTATGTAATGTTTAAAGCTTGAAAAAGAGATTGTTTCCTTGAGGAAAGAACTGGAAAAAGAAAAATAAAAAATTGACAAGGGACTAAAGCTAAAAGGAAGTTCTGAAATTCTTGATGAATTGATCAGTTCTTAGAGGCCATCAAAAGAAAAATCTTGTCTTGGTTTTGAGAAAAGTAAAAGTCCTTCAACTATTGCTTATGAAAACCTATATGAGAACTTTAAGGTAGAAGGAAAGTTTGAAACAAAGGAGGAGAAATATTTCACTAAAGAATATAATAAGACACTCTACAAAGATGCAGGTTCAAGTCAAGACAAGAAGAAAGATAGCAAGAAAAATGAAGGTGGATTCATTCCTTTCTTGAGACAAAGAAGATTTGGAGGTCCTCTACCTGCTAGACAACATGTACCTACCAAATTCAATCAACAATTTCAAGGTTAATGTTATTCTTGCAATAAATTTGGCCATAAGGTTCTTGATTGTAGATCTAGGAAAAGAAGAAATGATTACATGAGTAGAATACCATTTGTGCCTCAAAGATATGATGTTGCTTTTCATGGATATTACTATGCTTGCAAAAATTTTGGTCATAAGGTTGTAGAATATAGAGCTAAGGTTAGGAGGAATAACTTTTCTCTAGAGCACAACAATGTGTGCTACAAATGCAATAAGGTTTGATATAAGGAAAAAAATTGTATAAGTGGTTTTGTGAAGCCATCTATTTAAAATTGAAAGAAGAATGAAACCTTGAGTCAACAAAAGAAGGGAGATACAAAAGTTTGGAAAGATAAGAAAGGTCAAGAAAATGAGAAGGATGATACCATGTTTGTGCATTCTACACAAGATGTAGCGACAAGATGAGATAGAGCATTATCTCATGGGAAGGTATCATTTTTAAATCTTTAGCCTCTTGAAAAAAGATAAAATTTTGAAAATTTCAGCATGGAAGATGACATGGATCAATTCCTCTAGTGTGCAGATCTCCTAAACATGATTGAACCTTTTGTTCAAGGTTTTGAAGCAAGAGAATGATTAAACATATATTTAAGTAGATGTTTTACCTAACAAGTACGAATACATTTATGGTGGAATGTTAGGGAAACTAGAAGGCTTTTTATGTGTTATTGGAATGATTTGATCTCATTTGCAATCAATAGCATTCATTTTTGGAAGCGGAGAAGAGTGAAAGGGTTTTCTAGCTATCTGTGTGAGTTCCTATCAAACCCTAGTGTAGTTTGATTGTGACCCCTCAAGTGATTGATGTGTGGAGAAGCTTAGGAAAAAATATGAGAAGTTTCCATTCAAGGCAATGGAGGTTGATAAGGATGGTGCTTTCTCAAAAGTTCCTACTTATGTGGTATATTCTGAAAGTGTAAGGATTTACATTCATGCCCCACTAAATGAAATTGATCATACTGCATCCTTTGAATTGGTCTGACATAAATTATTGAATGAGAATGGTGTGTACAAGCCAAAGTATGCAAATGTGGCTGCAAAAGGATTAGACATTTGGGAATATTTTCTAGACTTTTGTGACAATAAAGAATGGGTAAGAATCATTTTGAGTTGCATTCTTGAAGAGTTAATTTGGTTAAAAAAACCTATATGATTACAAAGGAAGTACTTAGGGTAGTTATTGGTATTTGTGTCTTCAAACTAGTCTCAGTGTTGAAGTAAATAAAGAATAAAAGGGTTATGGAGATTACTAGAGAAAAATCTAATAAGAGAACCCTAATAGTAAAAGGTAACATTGATCCCAAAGTCTGGTATGCCTCTATGAGGATTTCATATATATTTATTTGATAGAAAATGAAGGATCTACCATTGCCATTGTAATTCATACTGCTTACAAAATGGTGAAGGCGTTGTGCTAACTTCATACAAAGGAAAATGGTTATTACTTTAGGTTTGGATCTTTAATCATTTTCCTTACATTATTCTTTCTTAATGAACTTCCTAGTTTTAGAGGAAAGATTTGGGATAAGTTCACTCAAGTAGAAGCACAAATCAAGCAACATATAAACGGTTTTCAAGATTAAAAAAACATATAATACTTTATATTGGGGATTCTTCAATAATCTATAGGTAGAGATGCAGGAAAGAGAAATGATGCCATCAAATTTTCTCTAGAATTATAAAAGGTAGAAAATTCATGGTTGACAAGGATCATTGTTACATGGAAATTGTAGAGCTAGAACCTCATGGATTATTGCTTTTCCCTATGAGTTTTCTCTTTGGAAACAAATATTTTGGAAACCTAATGCTATATGCTCCTTCTAGGGTTTTTCACCTAAAAGGAGATATGATTGGGCCCAAAATGTAATGTTTACACTCAAAGAGAGATGTGATACAAATGTAATATGCCTAAATGAAGTAAACTAAATGCAAAGAATTAGACACATGCACAAATGAAATTAGAACCTAATGAAACTAAATAGAGTGCACCTAGAGATGGAATGCTGATGCTAGAAGGTATTGGAATATGAAAAAAATCATTGTTGATGACCAGTGGGACTTATTCACCACTGATGGCGAATCAGTCCTACTTCTGGAAAACTTTGTTGAAACTGGTTTCTAACTATCGAGAACTGAATTGTGATGAAATCAACTTTTCTAGCATGGTAGTGGGACTAATTCACCACTAATGGAGAATCATTCCTCCTCCAAAAATCTACAAATTCTGAAGTCAAATCTATAGGTCCACATCTGCACTTGTCTTCTTGTCGGGCTGACAGAATCAAATCTGTAGAAAATGGGTTGAATGTTGTCTCCAAGCTTGAATTAGGGTTTAGTTGACTTGAATAGTTTTGATGACTTGTTGACCACTTTTCAACACCTATTTCATTGACAAATCTTCCTACAAGACCTGCAAATACACATGCAAAGAGGGGGAAAATGGTTAAGGGTTAGAGTATAGGGATTTTCCTTGGTCAAATCCCACTTTGGTAATCAAACCATTGATAAAGAAATGAAATGAAAAGAAGAAAGGAATGATAAATAAACAACATGCAAGTGTCCTAAACTCACCAAATTCTTGTTGTTGAAGTCTAAAGATATGTCAATGGTTGCTCCAAGATTCTTGATAATTGCTTGATTCAATGATGTTATGATGTATAAGTAGATGAATGAGATTGAATGAAAGGATGAATACTTGAATGAATTGGGATTAAAATGGATAGAGAAACACTTAATTATACACACTTATGCCCTAATTACCTGAAAATACATCACAAGCTGACATAAGGTCTTAATGAATAAAAACCCGAAGGAAATTTAAATTTATTTTGAATTTTGTGCCAAGAGGGACTCATTCGCCACCCATGGTGAATGGGTCCCACTCAAGGCATGCAAGTGGGTGTCAGGAATTAACTTGATTTTAATGTTGTTTGTCGGGTTTGTATTAAAAAACACACTTAATTATGACCTGTAAGTGCATAAAGGGGCCAAATAAAGCATAAGAAAGGTGTAATTAGTGATGGAAAGCCTAAAAAGCATGAAGGCTTGTTACAAGACTTTACAACACTTTGAAATAGGTCTTGATAAGGGAAAAAAAAAGGGAATATATTTAGATGAATTATAATGAGAAGAGTCTAGAAAAGTGTAGAAATGTGTTACAACACTTCATAACACCTTTACAAGACATCACAAAGTCTTAATAATTTGAATATTCAAGACCTAATGTGAATGTATAAGTTACATTACAACATTAAATCAAGATGAAATCAAGCCAAATAAGCACAAGGAGGGAAAAAACAAGAAAAAGTAAAAGGGTTAATTTTTTCGTGTCCATAGTTAGCCCCCACTTTAGTGAGAGGATGAAATTTCTTCAAACTCACACTAAAGTAGAGCAATGCATCTTAGGAGGGGTTTGAATGTACTAATGCTTAATAAGATGAGACAATAGTGATCAAGAGGGATGATCAAGCCCCCGAGATGAAGATCCCATGGAAAATCAATCATAAAAACAAAGGAACACACATGAAAGTGATGAAAAAGAATGAATTTATTCAATCATCTATCCAACTCATTGTGGATTAGATCTAGGTTGTTTGTTTGGAACAAGAAATGTGTAACCACTCTGGGGTGTGGAGATTCATGTCTATCTGCTTGGTGAGAAAGTCCAAGTATACTCACTCTGGGGCCATGAAACTTCTGGTTGTCTATGGGATGAGAAATCCACAAGGTGGTTATGGGGAAAATTCATGCCTCAGAATGGGCTTTCCCACTCAACCATATCAAAGTTATACCTCCTGATAACTTTAATAAGGTTCCACAAAAGACAATGTCATTTCATGCTTCATGAGACAAGCAAAGCTTTGTATTCTTAGAACTCATGAACAAATGCAATGGTACCATAGGAATGCAAGCTATATTATGCAAGGTGGTCATGTAAATGCAACATGCAGAGAAATGCTCAAATGAGTCTCGTTTAGTGCATGCGAGGTATTAACTTAGGGAACATGGTGTCTAATGTCTCCAAGAGAGGACCAATTAAAGAATAGAATATTCAAAACTTAGGGGATGCAATGCATCATATCAAGCCACTAAGAGGAATGTAATATGCTAAGATATATCATGCTCATGAAGGACATCACACCCAATGTCATCCACAAAGTGACAAAAACATCGTATGAAGTAACAAGGTTGCACTAAGAACAAATAAAATGCAAATGAATAATGTCAATGTATGCCCCCACTTTAAATAAATTGCTACACACTGTTCTATGAGCAATTACTTTAAAGTAGAAAATGAAAAATTCCAAAAGAAAACAAGACATGAGAGCCAACTTGGAAAGCCCCTATGCCAAGTCATACATTTCTGAGTAAGGATGCATCATGCAAATGAAAAAGGAACAAAAGAAAGAGGGATTTCCCCCAAAAAGGAACACACCAAACACATAAGGGATCTATGGATTTGGGGTCAATATGTTTGTTGCTTCAATGTTTGGATTAAAGAGCTCGAAACTGTCATCATTCCCCAAATACATATTACTAGAAGAATGACAACAAAGAGAGCGAAAACAAAAGAAAAATAAGATTTGTTTTGGATCAACATGGAAAATACTTTGTGGTCTCAACGCTTTGCATCGTCCCCAAATGGAAAAATGCAAGCAAAAAGAAAAGGAAAATATTTTGGGTCCACATGAAGGAGACATTTCGATCTCAATCCCTTGCGTCATCCTCAAAAGGAAAAACACAAAACAAAGGTGAAAAAGAAAGGGACCTTTTGGGTCAACATGGAAGAGGCATATGGTGTCTCAATGCTTTGTGTCATCCACAAAAGGAAAACACAAAACAAAAGTAAAAAAGAAAAGATAAAGTATGACATATAGAAGAATAGAGGTACAAATAGAGGAAGTGCACAAAGAGAGGGAGAATACCAAATATCACATTACGGGGGAAACATGATACACATAGAAAAGAAAATGAAAAAGACCAGTAAGGAATATGTAAGTCAACCAATGAGAAAGTCATCCATATTCCAATCATGTTCAATATATTGTGAGGGTAGTTGACTATCCAAAGGAAGAATTGTAAGTTCCGAACTAGGGGAAGTACCAGGTTCTTCACTTGGTGTAGGAGTTTTTTCATTTAAGCTCACGGAAGAGGAAAATAAATAATTAAAATCATTATGCATCTCTTCATCTATTTTAGAGATCTCCTCATCATCATCATCATCCAAATTAATCATGAAGGGAGAGTGGATAGAAATTTCTAATGAAGGGTGTATCAAGAGTTGTGGTTGTGGTATTAGATCATTTTGTGGTGATGGTTGCAATGTACTATCTTGTGGTGGATTAGGAGGAGGAGTGTGATCAGCTGTTGCTTCTGTCAAAGGCAAAGGTTGATTTTCTTTGTTTTCTTCTACTTGTAATTGACGAGCAAGGAGATGACGATGACGCCTACGCTCCCTAGCACCGTGGTTTCATTTAATTCTATTTTGAAGTTGTTAAGGTGTAAGAGCGGGTTGATCCACCATAGGCTCCTTTTCTTCTGAAGGGGGAAGAATGGAAGGTATCGAAGGAGATGGGTCAATCACTTTCTCTTTTTCTTTATATACTTGTTTTATGCGAGGAGGCATAACAGGGTTGGTTTCATTATCTCGTGGATGTTTGGATGAAGAAGGGGAAGTGTTTAGTGGTGGTTGAGCTAAATTTTATGGTCCAAGTTCAAGTTGAAGCATTGTCTCATCAAGAATGGGGATGTTGGAAGTGGATGGGGATTGATTGCTTAGGTACAATTCGACAATTTTCTTTGCTTTAAACTTTTGATGAGCAATGATTAAGAATTTTTTTGTGAGGTGTAATGGGTTCCATGTGCTCTGGCTAAAAGGATTCTAAGGAGAAGTTTCCTTTAGAAGAAAAAGGGTTAAATCCACTATGGTGAACAGTGAATATTTCATTGTCATTCAAAAACTTTAAACATTTGTGTATGACTAAAGGGATAAATTTCATCGAGTGAAACCACAGATAGCCTAGTCGCAGATGAAACTAATACAATTGTGGAATGATGGAAAATATTACATCCACTATCTTAGGTCCTATCTGTAATGGAAGAACAATTGGTCCAATCATAGGGAACACGAAACTATTATGTGTTTTGATCCATGCTCATGGTTTGTCATAAATATCTTGATAAATTTATGTAATATCAAAAATTTCTCAGTGATCACATTCTCGCCACAAGCAAGATCTATGAGTATCCCATTAGTGGGTTTATCATAAATACGTCTGACTATGTAGTGACCATCAGGAAGATTTGGAAGAATATCTTTAGAATTGAAAGTAATATCAAGATTTTTCTTAGTTGGGCCCTTACGAGGGATAACATCTATCACTCCTACCAAATCATTCATAGGATTAATAGAAGTAGGATGTTGAATAGGATAAGGATTTTCAACAGTTTTATGAATAGTCATCACATCATTTTTTTGAGTTTCACTAGCTTTAACAAATGACATGGTATGTTTGGGCATCGAATTGGTAAACATTTATAAATTTTGATTGGGTGGGGCAATAGATGGATTTCCTTTAACATTGACATTTGAAATGGATAGAAAGCGAGAACTGATGAGGTCTTGATTGTTTTGTGTCATGTCCATTTTGTCTATGATAATGGCAATGAGCGTTAGGTTGAAATTTTGGAGGAAAATCCTTAGTTGTATCTAATGGTTTAGCAGTAGGAAAAGTAATCATTTGTTGCTGCAATAGCTGGGCCATGGTGTTGTAAAGAGTGTCTGGTAAAGGTGTAAACTATCTCTTCACGTCCTCATAGGTAAAGGGAATCATTGCTTTAACAATTACCACGTGATTATGAACGGGTTGAGTTGGTTGTGGTGGAGGAGGATTGAACTATAAGAGTCCTTTGTTTGGTTTTCTAAAGTTTTGTGAGTTGTTTTTGTTGCTTTGTTCAAACTTCTCAGCTCGGCTATAAGTGGATTTTGCAACACGACTAGTAACTGAGTTGTGATAGTCACAAAGGGTTGTGTATAAATGCATGAAAGAAGGAAATTTCATCATGGTCAATTTATCCTGAATGTGAGTTTGCAAGTTTTTAATAAACATCTTTTGGAGATGTGAATTAGGAATCTTGACATAGATACTTGAGCATATAATGATTAATAGCGTGAAATGAAATCGGTGACTTTTTCATCTGCATTTTGTTTACATCTCATTAAATCAACCATTTTCTTTTTGGGAGTCATATGGACTTGGAAATGACTTATAAAGGCATCAACAAGTTCATTAAATCATCAAATTAAATGATTGGGTAAGTTTGAAAACCACTCCAAAGCAGTGTCCTTTAAGGTCCTAGGAAATAGTTTGGCTAACAGTTTATCGTCAAGGAAAAAATCATTGCATAAGGTTGTATAAGCATTGACATGATTAGTAAGGTCTCGCTTACCTCTATACTTCTTGTTGATGCCAAAAATTGACAAGGTAACAACCTTATAGGAAACTCAATTAATGGGGGGACCAATTGCACTAAACTGAGTGACCTCTAGGTTTTTAAAGAAGCCAACTTCTTTTGTATTTGGGGTTTGGAAAGGGAAAAGGAAGCAAATATAAAAATAAAAGATCTAACTAAGGTGATGTGCCAAGATTTATATGTAAGCATGGTAAATCTATCTTTTGGACGTGATTTAAGGGCTCGTTCAGTAATCTTCTAAGTCCTAGAATTACAAAAATCAAAGATGAAAACCTAATTAATTTATTTAATAACATAAAATAACCCCCATACGCATTTACTAAAAAAAAGAGTCAAAGACATGGTCTAAATCAACAAATTTATATTGAAATCATAGAATTTTTGCAAAGAAACAACTCAATACAGTATATTATTTTATCAAATAGCTTAAGAAAATAGAAAGGAAAAACAATGGCACATTCTGAGAGTCTTATACAATAATCTAAAAATAGTACAAAACGACGGGTGTCTTTCACAATTTTTTTGGTATCTTCCAAACTCATTTTCGGAAGGAAGAAGCAGTATATATAGAAAAATAATCCCACCAAGTGGAAAGCTAGTAATAGAAAATATTCCTACATCATGAGCAATGATATCCATAATTTTTTGCAAAAGAAAAGATTTTGAGCATGGAACGTGGTCGGCTTTGAGCTAGATGCATCCCCTGCAAATGATAGTAGTGGTCCCAACAGAACCTCATGCAAACATGTGTTGTTCAATTATGAAGGAAGTTAGGACATGTGGCGATATGGTGGGGCTCATTTCTCATCCATCCCTTCCTCTAGATGAAATCCCCACACAAGAGACGTGTGGCGATAGGTCAGAGCCTATGATGCATTCCTCCCTCCTTGCGATGAAAACCCACGCGAGGAAGCCATGTGGAGAAGTCCTTACTACTGGTGCTGACTATGGGGTCTGCAAAAAAGTGAATGTGGATCGATGCTACATGGTACATGGATAGAGCCCGATTAAAAAGTGAAGGGAAGCAGTCCTCAAGTGCCCACGGTGCTGACACATGGAAGCATGGTGGGGCACGCCAAAGAAACAAAGGAGAGAATACCATTGAGAAGTGCTCGGTGGACGCGTGGAGGCAGTCGGGCGAAGCTCAGTTGAAAAGGGGTCTGATGATGTTTAAATGTATAAGGTGTGGGATAGACTTAGAAAAATAAGAACAACTCGAAGGGAGCTCGAAATATTTTATATCCATAGCTTTTGGTGACTACCAGGGGTGTTTCGCCTGGGAAATGAGGAACCCAAAAATTTTTGCTTTGTAGAGTAGAGCCTTATCCATTGGGTGATGATGAGGTAAAAATAACCTCATCAACATTATGGGATCACTATGCAAATCTAAACCTTTTAGTCCAAATTACCTTGCTAATTGATTACCTGTAGGAAAAATAATTGCTCTCTTTCTATGAATAAGCATGCAAACTTTACTTCTTGAAGTTAGGAAAATTAAGCTTACTTATGTTGATTTAATGCTTTAGTCTTTGAGTATTTTGTAGGTCAACTCCACTTCCAATCACCATTCTATTGAAAGGGAAATGAATGTGGATCTTCATAATTTTGAAAACAAGCAAGAGGGCACCGGAATTCTAGGACCACACATTTTGTGCCGAGTCTTTATAATTCTATTATTTTTTAGTTTCAAAAAATTTCTGGCTCATGCAGGCCTCTTTAATATTGTATATCATGGGATTTAAAGTCCCTCTATTATTGGCAATCTATTGAAAGACTCTATTGACTAGAAAAAAATATTTTTGTTAGTCGTTTGTATATAAATATGTAATTGTTACAAATGATGAATGGAGAGAAGAAGATTATCGTTATGCTGCCAATTTGTCTTTTGCGTAAAAATTACCATATGAACATGAGTTTTCCTACCACTCTTTGAATTACTATGTAATATGAATGAAGTCTTTGGAATGAAGTAACTTAGATAATTTCCAGTGCATGTGATCCGAGGTAGTTGTAGACACACTCGAGAGTTGGCCACTCGAGGGTTATAGATAGATAGATAAGCATTCTATTTCTTATTTTGTATTTTCTTTTAGTAGATAAGAGTTGAAGTTGTAATCCATTTTCATGAGTATATGTTGTATTGTCAATGTTAAGCCTGTAGGTTGTAGCTAAGTTTGTAGTTTCTGAACTTAACATTTGAATGTCTAGAGCACCTTTCTTTAGCTTATTCTGAAAATCGTTTTATGTTAGCAATTAGATTGTTATCTTTTACATTAGATAAATGTTTCCTAATTTCTTTACATATTTTATTTCTTCAAAAATTTATACATTCTTTAGGTTAATCATTTCCATGCTTTCTAGTTTAGTGGTGATGCTTTTTAGATTCATAGTTTTCTATTTTCTGGTTTAAATCATTTTTTGCTTTCTAGATAGATGATTTATTGCTTTCAAGATTAGAGTCCCTTTTAGATTAGAACTTTTTATTCAGTTGATTAGTAATTAGGGAACCTAAGAGAGAGAAGTGAGATTTCTTCTATTGCATATAGTCGTTGGACACTACCCGATCAATATGTTGATGAGTTTATCCACTAAAGTGCTAGGACCTAATGACAACCTGTCACATTTTGACACCGTTGTCGAGGACTCCTTTTTCTAGTGTCAGTAGGAGATATCTTGAAGACCTCTTTTAGGGATAGAAATAGTTCTTTAGCTTCTTTTCTACATGGTCAAGAAACGAGACCCCATGAAAGATTCATACCAAAAATCCCCCCAGTTGATGTACCAACAACAAGTGGAGAGGAAGGTAACTCAGATCAAGAACTTACAGAGGAATTGACCGAATGGGGTCAACCTAAGTCCTTCCCACATACTTCAAAAAGAGAACCTATAGTTGTAGAGGAGTATATTCCTTTGCAAACTATTAAACCATGCCCAACTGAGAAAACTTGGGATGAAAGTCATATCTTCTTCAACACCATGGTTGACTGAAGAAATGCTTCTAACAATAATGATAACCCTTCACCACCACACACATTCACTTATCCTATTGCTATCGATGTAGATGACAATACGACAATGAAAAACATCTCACCTACCTTTTTTCCAACCTTTCAGGGTTTGTCTATATAAGACCCTGATCAATTCTTATTTGAGTTTAAAGTCTTGTGTCGAACATATGACTACAAGAATGATAATCAGAAGCTAAAGATTTTCCCTTCCACTTTGAAAGACTTAGCTATGTGTTGGTTTATGGGATTTCCTTCTCAGTCGATAACCTCCTAGGATGAGATGGAGTCTACCTTTTTGGAGATGTACCAAAGTTACTGTAGCGTTAGCGATAGGAAGGAAGAGTTGTTCAAAGTGAGGCAAAATGAGGATGAAAATTTAGAGGATTACATAGATAGGTTTATCTTCTTATCTAAACATTGTGGTGAAGAAGTTATAAGTTTTGATATCTTGAAGACCTTATTCCTTAAAGGTCTCGATGATGATGCTCATAGGAGCTTGGACTTAATGGGAAAAGGAGACGTGTCCCAACTGGGACTGGATGATATTATGGAACTGTGTCAGAATTTCTCTCGAACCCGAGGAGGAATTAGGAAGTCCACCCTTTTTAGAGGTTCCAGTGACATTAGCAAACATTGTGAAGAGCTCGCCAACTTCAAGACTAACATTCTTGTCCAATTAAACACCACTTTAGATGGCATCCAGGCTGAAACACAAAACTCTGAAACCTTATCCATCTATTGCCCTAGATACCGAAACAAACATTTGCTAAGAGAATGTCCCTTGGACAAAGTTGATAAGATTGAAGTTTGTCAAGTGTGTGAAAAAAATCACCCCACTGACCAATGTGAGCTACTGAATGCCATCAAAAATTTGAAGAAAAGAACAACTCCAGTTGAGGAAGAAGTGAATGTTGTTAATCCAAGAAATGGAGGCAATTTTTCCTATGGCCAAAATTCCAATCCTAACTGGAGATCCCAACCCAATTGGAACAACAATTAATGGGAAGCACCCTGGCCTCAGACACCACCTCTAGTCCCTTGTAATTGGGGAACTTATCCTTGGGGACCACCAGAATGGGAAAATCAATCTTGGGGTAACCCTTAGTGGCCTAATCAGCCTCAACTGCAATGGTACCCTCAAAACCCCATTCCTCAATGGAATCAACCTCTGCATCAATTTTATACTAGCCCCAAGAGAATGTCTACCCAACAACAAAATATTTTACCACCTCCTCAGACTACGCAAAAAAATGAGCAAGTTAACCAGCCACCACTTCTGGTCCAACTAGTACCGAACCCAAAGAACAATCGCCCAAATACTCTAGTGTATTTTGTCAAGCAAGACAATGTCACTAGACTTAATGCCATACACTGTGGAAATCTACAATTGAGGTTTGGAAAAACACTTTCACAACCAACTATTGAAGAAATTATCAATGAACCTATCAAAAATCTTGTTGAGGAAACTATGATAACACCTCCATCTATGGAACAGATACCGGATGCTACACAACAGTAGCCCAACTTGCCGTCTTCAGCAGGAGTTTCTGACCTACCTCAGGAGGAGGGGGTCTGTCTCTAGTTGAATACCCAAAGGATCCCATGCCTAAGGACCCCACACCTAAAGGAAATACCAAGACATCCTTTCAAGAGCATCTGAAACCAATTCTTGTGAAAGATGTGCCAGAATCAACCTTATCCATCGAAACTGCATTAATACAAGAAATTAAGCAATTACAAATTGAAGTTCCCTTGTTGCAGGTGATTAAGGAGATACCTGAGTTAAACCGGCTGATTAAACAGTTGTGCATCAAGACCCCAGGAAGTAAATTAGAATGAATGAACACTGTTCATATAAATGGGTACCTAGCTGAGTTGTTAGCTGGAACAACCACTGCTCTGAAATATGATGACCTAGGAAGTTCACTTATAACAATAACAGTTAATGAGGTAGAAATACCTAACACTTTAGTGGACCTTGGAGTAGCCATTAACATAATGATTATGGATGTGATGGAAAAATTGGGACTTACTGATCTACTCCCCACAACTATAGTCTTATAGATGGAAAACCAATCCATAGCTATTCCCAAAGGCATTATTGAAAACATTCTTGTGAAGGTGGATGGATGGGAACATCCAGTGGATTTCCAGATAATTGAATCCCCTATACCCAAAGATAGTTATCCAATAATTCTGGGATGACCATGGCTGGCTATGGTTACAACCAAAATTGACTATAGAGAGGGAGGAATGACCATCTCACATGGATCTAATAGCAAAAAAAAAATTTTGTATCCTCCTACCAAGCCTGCTAAACACAACAAAGTATGTGTAGATGAACCAGAAAGCCCTGATGGATAGGATAATTTGGCTTCACTGTCCATGGTAGTTATTAAACAACATGGAAAAGAATTAGAGGACAAATTGGAAGACGGTGTGGAAAATCTTACCATTGATTCGGGCAGTGAGGAGATGTCAAACGTAGAAGAAATCTTGGGACACCAAATCAACATAGATCAAACGGAATTCGATGGTGCTAGTTTTATTGGATTACCTTGTCCTTTGATGAACTTAGTCCCAAAGACTTACCATTTTTTTGTAGACATCGCTCGACTTCACAAAATTGTACCTCACAACTATCCACTTAAAACCCTGATAAGGCCTATGTACACTATCACCTCCAACCATCTGGGAGTCAAAACCATTATGTTACTACCAGGAAAAAATTTGAACATCAATAGTTGGTTGACTAAGACAGAAGAACAAAGATTGTTTGACACCCTAGTGAGTAGATCTAAAGTGTTCGTCAGGGACTATAAAGATATGAGAGGAATACACCCTAGTGTGTGTATGCATCATATATATACTGAGGATGTTCGACCTATCCACCAACCACAACGGAGACTTAATCCTGCCCTCAAGGACATTGTTAAAATTGAAATTGAGAAGCTCTTGCAGGTAGGATTTATCTATCCAATTTTTGGCAAGTGGGTGTCACCCTTGGTTGTAGTTCCAAAGAAGAATGGGAAGTGGAGAGTGCGTTTGGACTATAGGGAGCTTAACAAAGTGACATAGAGAGACTATTTTCTCCTACCATTCGTGGACCAAGTGCTAGATAACTTGGTTGGGAATCCAAATATTTTTCATTATTGGATGGATTTAGTGGATACAACCAAATATAGGTAGCAGTAGAAGACCAGGATAAGATGGTCACCTTTACCTTCCCCTGGGGGACATTTGCATATAGGGTTCTTCCCTTTGGCTTATGTAATGGTCCTGCCATGTTTCAAAGGGCCATCCTGGCTATATTTGTTGAGCTAGTAAATTAGTGTGTGGAAGTCTATATGGATGACTTCATTGTATATGGTTCAACTTTCAATGAAGCCCTCATGAACAAGCAATAGTGTTGGGACACCATATTTCACCAAAAGGAATCAAGGTTGATCCTAAGAAATTTGAAGTCATACAACAACTTGAGGTTCAAAAAACACAAACTAATGTCAGGAGTTTCTTAGGGCACGCAGGATACTACCGAAGATTCATAGAAATCTTTAGCAAATCACAGCCCCTATGTTTTCACTCCTTCAGAAGAATGTAGACTTTGTTTGGACGCCTGAGTGTCAGTCTTCATTCAAAATTATTAAGAAAAAACTCATCTATGCCCCTATCCTTTGAGGACCTAATTGGAATCTTTCATTCCACATTTATGATGATGCATTTGATGATGCTATTAGAGTGGTTCTAGGTCAAGAAGATGAGAATGGAGGGAAATATGCTATATACTTCATCAACAAGAATTTGACGCCAACAGAAAAGAACTATACCACAACGGAGAAACAATTCCTGGCCGTAGTGCATGCAATCAAGAAATGTTGACATTATGTCACGAGATATAAAGTTACAGTGCATACAGATCACTTGGCCATTAAGTATCTCATGAACAAACCAGTGATAAACGCAAGGATAATTAGGTGGTTACTTCTCCTTCAGGAATTCAATGTCACACAATTTTTGACAAACCATGGAAATCCAATGTAGTCGCAGATTTCTTATCTCGGATTAAACATGATGGCAATTGTGCCCTAGTACAAGACAAGTTTCTAGATGAAAATCTATTTGACATTTTCGTTAAAACCCCTTGGTTTGCTGAAATTCCAAATTACTTGGCTACCACAAGTTCCACCTCATTTTTCATCAAAACAAAAGAAATGCCTCATTAGAGAAAGTGCCCCTTTCAAATGGATTAATGGAATCCCATTTCGATGTGGACCCGATATAGTTTTACGAAAGTGTGTTAGGGAAGATGAGACTTATAGTATTTTGAGAGCCTGCCATGATGACCCTTCAAGAGGGAATTATTCTACTAAAAGGACAACTCACAAGGTTTAGGGAGCAGGATACTACTGGCCCTTAATGCACAAGGACATCAAGAAATGTGTTCACTGATGTGATGAATGTCAAAGAGTAGGTAGGCCAACTGCATCTAACGAAATGCCCCTACAACCTCAAGTAGTCCTTGAACCTTTCAAAAAATGGGGATTGGAATTTATCGAGCCAATACTTACCAAGGAAAAGATTATATTCTGGTCTGTACCAACTACCTAACTAAGTGGACAGAAGTGCAAGCCCTACGTATTGCTAGGGAGAAACACATAGTTGATTTCCTCTACAATAGAATTTTTCTCAAGTTTGGAGCTCCAAGGACAATTGTCATGGACCAAGGCCCCCAATTTATGTCCAAAGTGTTGTTTCCATTCACAAATCACTTCCAAGTAAGTCACAAGAAGTCCTCACTCTACCACTCGCAGGAAAACGGTCAAGTTGAGGTCACTAATAGGGAGCTGGAAAATATCTTGACGAAAACAATTTCCTCAAGAAGGAAATACTGGGCTAGGAAACTACCAGAAGTCGTTTGGGCCTACAACACAACTTGGAAATCAACCATGGCTATAGCCCCTATGAGTTAGTATTTGGGAAGAAACCCCTCTTACCCACTGAATTCAAACTCCAAACCCTTAAGATAGCCATGAAATTGGGCATGGATCTTAAACGAGCCCAAATTGAGAGAGTCTTACAGCTTAGTGAACTGGATGAACTTTGTTTGGACATTGTCCATCGGACCAAATTGATCCAACAACAACGTAAGGTCTGGCATGATAAACACATCAAAGAGAAAGAATTCCATACTGAGGATTGGGCATTATTGTTCGATTCCAAATATAAGGATCATCAAGGGAAATTCAGGACACGCTGGCTTGGACCATACAAAATTTTAGAAGTGTTTGCTAATGGTTTGGTCCAGCTGAAACCTATTGATGGTGATACCTAAACTCTCCTAGTTAATAGGAACCAATTACGTCTCTATCATAAACCTATTAATAAAGAATAATTTACAAAAATGGTGGAAATGCAGGGAGAAATCCACTGCATTGACTCTATTGTGGCAGGGTCAACATAGTTTTGTCAACCCAATATAAATAAATAAATTTAAAAAAAAATCTATTTCTGAACGTTTCTTTTATTTCTTCATCAATTTTGACATTTGGACTTGACTAAAATTTTGTCTCTATTTTGCAAGACTTCACCTTTGGCCAAGCACAATTCTAACACACCTTGCTATAATGCTCCAAAATCTATTAGCATGATTGTTGCAATGCTCCAAAAATTGTTAAAGCAATGCCCTAGAATCTTCACAATAGACTGGTGCTGCTCATCACTCTGATCTTGCTGTCTAACACATCACTCCACAGTGCTTTGGGAAGCCAAGGCCAAAATTTCACAACTTTCTTCATTCTAGCTACATCTTTTCAGCGATGCTTCAGAATTTTGTTGTCTCTTCATTCTGGCTACATCTTTTCAGCGATGCTCTAGAATTCTACTGTTTCTTCATTCCATCTACATCTTTTCAGCGATGCTCTGGAATTCTATTGTTCTTTCCTCCAGCGACATCTTTTCAGCGATGCTCCAGAATTCTACTGTTCTTTCCTCCAATGGCATCTTTTCAGCGATGCTTCAGAATGTTGCTCGGATGCTCTAGAATTCTATTCAGATTCTCCAAAAATTTTGGTTGTTGCTCTGATGGCATCTTTTTAGCAATGCTCTAGAATACTCAATATTGGTCAACATGTTTTGATGACATCTCCTTGTGATGATCTAGAACTCTCTTCTTCTCTACTTCAGTTGCATATTCTCTGGAATGCTCTAGGATTTTTGGGATAAAATTTTATCTTTCCAGTTTTTTTGATTTTTCCTAAGTTTTACGCATGGCCGTCCTTTAATGTTGCCTCAAGATCTTCTCCCTTATAATTATTCTGCCACATCATACCGAATATTTTCATGATAAATAAGATTATTATGCCACCTTTTTGCCATAATAATTTTTTCCATCACTTCAACCATCCCATCCATGCCATTATTATTTTCCGCCACCCTCGCCAACCATATGACTATTACATCAACACAAGTGAGTTACATTTGATCTAATGACAAGACTTAAGGTATGTGTGAATTTATTTAATTAATGGGTTAGTAATTATTTTGAATAAAGGTTAATTAATTACCATGATCCATCCTTGTAATTTTGAAACTTGTGCCCTTTACACGATTGTTAAGAGTATGACAATAGTTGTAATTCCCCATAAAATTCCATCATAATTATGTAGTAAGGTGACAAGAAAGCTAGTAATTATTTCCTTCCTCATTGAGTATATCGACACATAACTCTTTTTCCATCTGTAATTTATCTTTTTCCATCTGTAATTTAGCAAAGCAAGAATTCCAAAGTTCTGCAAAAAAATTTCCAGGAAACAAAGGAAATAGGAGACACTAAAAAGAAGTTCAAGCCAACTTCTACAGTGCCATTGTTAGCATTGGGCAATATAGCAGCATTGTTCCAAAGAGTTGGATGGCTAGACTTCATGAAACAATTTGAAGGGTACATAGAGCAGCTTTGAAGGAATTCGTCGAGAATTTTGCAGATGGGAAGACAGTGGTGTGTGGCAAACAATTCTGGGTAAGTACAAAAATCTTTGCTCATCTTTTCGGTCTCGAGAATAAAGGAATTAATTTGAATTAAAATTCCCATGTTCCTTATCAAAATTTAATAGAACTATTTCATAGGGAAGGGGAACCCCAACCTGTAATGACTATAAACACCAAGGGGCAGAATAAGGGAATCCATAGAATGTCTCTTCCAGAACCCTAGAGGTCTACTATAACCTGGATTATTAAATATTTCACTTGTGAGGGACAAATGACTACAGTTTTGGGACCCCATTTCCTCTTGTTGACTCATTTACGCCACCACATTGAGGACCCTACTCTTAGGGTAAATTTACTAGCTTTTCTCTACCATTAAGCCACCTCTAAAATGGAAAAGTATAAAGTTGGGATAGGGCCCCTTAAACATCATGGACTGATACATCTAATATGTAAATACCATTTCCAGAAAAGGCCCAAAAAAGAGATGGTAAAGGTTTCTGCAGAAATTTGAAAATGAGGAGCCAAGGAGGTCACTTGAGGAGGGAGAATCCTCTAAACAAAAAGAGTAGTTTGTAGAAGAACCCTCCTCAAAGTCATTAGGTGCCCCTAAATCCCAACATACCTCCATGGCTCCCAACGGTGATGTGCCAGAAACCTTTCCAGATGAATTAAAAACCCCAAGATAGGAAGGGGAGGTGGGAATTGTGCATTCTGAAGGAGAGGAGGAGCCTCCTTGAAAGAAAAAGAAATGAAGTAAAGTTATTTTTCAAACACCTCCTCCTCTACGAAGGAGTAAAAGGATATCTTTAGGGGCCAATGAAACTAAACCCTTGGACGTAGACAGTACTTCAAAAAGGAAGAAGGCTAGGACCCCAATAAAAGTGGTAGAAATTGATAGTCCACCTGATAATGAGGAAACAAATGAAATAGAAAAGAAAGGGGATCAACTTCCCAAGGAAAAGGAAAAAGAAACCCTATCACTTGAAGAACAAGAAGGGGAGAAAATGCAATCACCACGTTCAGAACAAAATGAAGATGAACCTGTAGGAGGATTCTCTCATTTCCTTGATAGAGCAGGGAGTATATCGGAAGTTAAAAACATACATCATATTGATGAAGAAATAGAAGAAGTTCCTTACTCATCCTTTCCTGAGAACACTGAGGCAAAAAATGTACCTCATGATGATGAATAAGTGGAAGAAGTGCCCCACTCATCCCCTCTTCAGGACACTAAGGAGGAAAATTTTCCTCATCCTGATGAAGAAATTCCTCATGCATCCTTCTATGTGGACACAAGGGATGTAGAATCCAGTTAGAGAAATGAAGAATTAGAGAAGTTAAAGGTAGAAATTGTAGGGTTGAGAGCCAGGTTGCAGGATGATGAAGCACAAATTAATCAGAAAAAAGAAGAAATTGATGTGAAATCTACCATTGTACATAAAAGAGACCAGAAATTTGTAAAATTAACAGCACAAATGGAGGAAAAAGACAAGCTTATTGAATAGTTGTAATACCATATTCAACAATGGAATTAGTAGAGTAAGCAACATCAAGTTGTTTTATGTGAAAAAGATAAGTGTATTCAAGAATTGAAAAATAATTTTATGCAATTATTCAGTGCTTTTGAAGAAGAAAAGAGTTGAGAGGAAATTGAGCTAAATGCCTCTATGAGTAAAATTATGGAGCTAGAACAAATTTTGCAAGAGAGTGACACTCAACCAGTCATAGAATCAAAGGGGACACAAACTGAACCTATTTTTATAGATTGGTTCTAGGTACGCATTCCCCCAATACTAATGAAGTGGATAGAGAAATGTTACCTCTTGAAGGATGTGGAATTTGAGAATAATAGGCTAAAGAGGGAATTACTAATGTTAAAAGAATCGTTCCATCAGGCATATAGGGGTAAACATGATGCCTATGAAATTGGTGAATTACAATTAGCCTATAGAAGACCATCTAGGTTGTACTCCATGTTTCTTAATGAACAACTTTTAAGATGGAAATTGCAAAGAATTCACCAAAACCAGCCTCATGACCTTGATGAAAAGGAATTTGTAAAAGTATATGTTGATTCACTCCCTAAACAACAAAATTTGTTGTGTTAGCTCTTTGTTCACAATTTTCTCTTAGAAAAGTATATAGATTTATTTATTAACTTCTTTGTGGGAGAAGTAGAATTAAGATCATTCCTATCCACTATGAAAAATCAACTTCACTGGCAAGACAGATCAAGAGAATATGCACAGGCAGAAAAGACTATAGGGTTGCAGATGAGGTACCCTTATAGGAAGCCTTTCTCTTTTAAGGCTCCATTTCTAGGTGTCAAAATTCAAAAGGAAGTGCAGGTCAAATACAATAACAACCTTTGGTTGTGTCATGATTACTTTAAGGAACAAGGGCCACAATTAATAGGACCAGCATGGCATGCATGAGAAGAGATGTATACCCCTCTTCCTATGCATCTCAAGAAGAGGGAAATAATTTCACCTCTTAATATTAGATGGTCCTATGTAAGAGTAGTGGCTTTGGCCAAAATTCTTGAAGAATTAAAGATTTACTAGATTGGTATGAGGTACAGACCCTCCTTGCTTCTTTCACCACCTCCTTCAGTATATACCAATCTGGACCAAAGTGAGGACAACTTTTCCAAATGGAAACAAAGAGTCAGGGATTCTTAAGGAACCCAAAGAAATTGGACACAGAGGTGGATGATGTGTATGATCTCAGTGCTAAGTATGAGGAAATGAATAGGAGGAATGATGGACAGGAGACACACCAGAGAGCAAGAGGACCTGCTCAAACTTAGGAAGGGGAGGAAATGATGAGGTAAAAATAACCTCATCAACATAATGGGCTCACTATGCAAATCTAAACCTTTCAGTCCAAATTACTTTGCCAATTGATTACCTTTAAGAAAAATAATTGCTCTCTTTCTATGAATAAGCATGCAAACTTTACTTCTTGAAGTTAGGAAAATTAAGCTTACTTATGTTGATTTAATGGTTTAGTCTTTGAGTATTTCGTAGGCCAACTCCACTTCAAATCACCATTCTAGTCAACGGGAAATGAATGTGGATCTTCATAATTTTGAAAACAAGCCAGCAGGTGTAACAATTCCACAAGCACACATTTTGGGATGAGTCTTTATAATTTTGTTATTTTTCATTTTCAAAAAATTTATGGCTCATGCGAGCCTCTTTAATATTGTAGATCATGGGCTTTAAAGTCCCTCTGTTATTGGCAATCTATTGAAAGACTCTATCGACTAGAAAATAGGATTTTTGTTAGTCATTTTTCATATAAATATGTAACTATTACAAATGATGAATGGAGAGAAGAAGATTATCGTTATGCTGTCAATTTGTCTTTTGAGTAAACACTACCATATGAACATGAGTTTTCCCACCACTCTTTAAATTACTATGTAATATGAATGAAGTCTTTGGAATGAAGTAACTTAGAGAATTTCCAGTGCATGTGATCTGAGGTAGCTGTAGACACACCCGAGAGCTATCCACTCGAGGGTTATAGATAGATAGACAAGTATTCTATTTCTTATTCTGTATTTTATTTTAGTAGATAATAGTTGAAGTTGTAATCCATTTTCATGAGTATATGTTCTGCTGTCAGTGTCAAGCCTACAGGTTGTAGCTAAGTCCATAGTTTCTGAACTTAACATTTGAATGTCCAGAGCACCTTTCTTCAACTAATTCTGAAAATCATTTTATGTTAGCAGTTAGATTGTTATCTTTTGCACTAGATAAATGTTTCCTAATTTCTTTACATGTTTTACTTCTTCAACAATTTATGCATTCTTTAGGTTAATCATTTCCATGCTTTCCAATTTAGTGGTGATTCTTTTAAGATTCATAGTTTTATGTTTTCTAGTTTAAATCATTTTCTTCTTTCTAGATAAATGATTTATTGATTTCAAGATTAGAGGCCCTTTTAGATTAGAAATTTTTATTCAATTGATTAGTATTTAGGGAACCTAAGAGATAGAAGTGAGATTCCTTTTATTGCATATAGCCATCAGACACTTCTTGGTCGATATGTTGATGAGTTTATTCACTAAAGTGCTATGACCTAACGATAGCCTGTTAGGTGACATAATTAGAGCTTAGAGAGAGAAGTTTGTAGAGGCAGCCAGTCAGCCTTGGATGGCATCAATATCTTATGCAAATTCACTTGTGCTTCATGTAGATCAATCACTTTTGTGTATGGCAGCATCGCAGATATACCCGCCTCAGACTCAAGTTGGAAAATCAGTCGTGCTATCTAATGAGTGATGCCCTCAGTATCCTCTACAATAGGGGGTTGGCTAAAGTGCTAAAAAGTGGATGTGTCCTACTACTTTTCTTCAATCTTTGCTGCAATATAATTTGAAGTGGCCACCAAATTGTTGAAAAGAAATGGGGAGGGTAGGCCCATCTAAGATAGCTGGAATAATTTTTCCCACATGTTGTTCACAATTTGGCCCAATGTGGCAGCACACTCACTAGCATGGAGGATGGTTACATGGCAGCAGATGAACTCTTTTGTTGTCTTGGCAGCTAACTTCTCATCCTCAATCCCCACGTGCACTAGGTCCTCATTTAGCATTGTATATAGCTTATACAACAATTTTTCTACCTCAAGAACCTTCTTTGCAATGAATTGTGGGAATCACTTAATAGTTTTATGAACCTCCCTGCTTAAACTTGTTTCCTCTGCCATGAACTAGAGCGTCAGCTGAAGAGTCGGGTAGAAGGCCTTGACCTCTTCGCAGTATGAGATATATAGTCACTGGGCTATTTGAAATAAGTCTGACTGGGAAATAGGGGATTGAGGCAGATTCTTCAACAAGCTAATTTCATCATCCCTCGACTCAATATCCTACGTCAGTTCTACAATCCTCTTATCTGCAATGGAAATTTGTTCCTTCAAGCTTCTCAAATCAGCAAGCCATTTTTCTTTGGCCTGGCTTCGCGTTGCAAATTTTATATCTAGGTTGAGCCTTACCTCCTAGATTTCCTTCTCAAATTCAGCCTTTTGACCCTCAAAGTTCATTTCATTTTGTTGATTTTTTACTCTAATTGAGCGCGTTGATGTTGAAACTCCTTATTTTTTGTTGCATCTCCTGCTCTACCTGAGCCAACTAGTCCTATAATTCTTGGTTTTTATGTTGCAGCTCGGTGACTAGGTTAGGATCATAGGATTGGAACATTACAAGTTCCTCCTAGAGTTTAGCCTACGTTGTTTGTGTTTGTTGTGACAAGCATGCAATTTCTATATCCTTTTCTTTTTCTTTCATTAGAAGGACCTTGACTCTTTCCTTGATAGTTTTCAGCTCTTCCTCCTTCTTCTTCAACTGGTGACCCGACTTAAGGAAGTCAATGGCCACCACTCGTTGTGTTTCCTCCATGAGCTCAACCTTATCTTGCAGCTAGGCTATGCTCAAATCGAGTCCCATAGCATAGATGTTGTAATCATTGGGTTGCATATCTCCCTGAGGCTTGATGACGGTTGGATGCATGGTTGCAAAATGTAGTGATTACTAAGCCTCATTGAAAAGTGTTTGAACTTTTGGCTTTGTTGGCCTCTTAGCCTCCTTGTCCTTTTGCTTCTGGAGCTTGATAGCCCGTTCTTGTGGTGGTTTTGGCTGATTTCTTCCTTGGAAGAGAGACTATTAGTGGGGAGAATGGGGGAATATTCCAAGGCATAGTCTATGAAGCAATGGAAGGACTCATTAGGTGAGGTGGAGGTAGCGGAGGCATGGCAAATTCCATTTGCTAGGAAAACCGGTTTGGAGCTAATAAAGTAGTAGCAAGAGGGATATCAATGGTAACTACGGATTGGGCTCTGATGAATGGTGGAAAGGTCCACGGAGGAGTAAAGGTTGATTGCCCCACTTGGGAGAATTGGGAAAAGCCTCACATGACCATTGTGGCAGAAGTAGAAAAAGAAGGGCTAACACTTGAAGTGATGGGCGACGTAGAGAAAACAAGAGGAACCAAAGACTAAGCAAGAAAAGAGGGAGTGAAAGATACCTGCAGTGTTGATGATTATGATCCTTGGCTTGTTGCAGGCTCCTAGCTTGTTGCGGGCTCCTACGAACCTTCTCCAGAGGTTGCATCCATGCACTACCTTTTGTGTGGTGGGGAATTTTCCACTTCCACGACCTTTGATAGTTGTTGTTGGGAAACTCTAGGTTTCTTCATGACCCATGTGTGTGTCTACGAGGATCCTAAATGTGATATAATCACCCACAACTTTGGAGTAGTTGTGCTAGGCTACGCTGCTACTTGTTTAGTCTTTTGCGCTAGGACCATCTTCTTTTTCCTTCTCTTTCCCCTTCCTTGTATATTTTCTGGCCTCATCTAGGTCCACATCCTCACCATCACTTGTGTTAGAATTAGTATGCTCTTCATTCCATAGCTTATCAAATTTTTCATTTATCTCTACATCTTGATAAGGGGTATTAGGGTGTTGGATCTCTTGTTGGTAAATCCAAAAATCCTTAATCTTTTCCTCATTGCAATTGAAAATTCTTATCAAATTATTACGAAGGGTGGCCCCTATTTGGCGCTTCTCATTATACTTCACCAAAGGGAAGTAAAACTTAAGCCATGGCGGCCTACTTCCCTCTATGGGAATGTGATCTAGGTCAACCAATAGATCATTCTAATCCTTTAGTGGGTTTCGCCTCTTTTCCCAGTAAGGCCGAGGGTTGTGTGTTACCTTGACAAATGTGTTTGGTAAGTCATTGTCAGGGTTGTACTAACATTTGTCACAAATCAACACTAGCCCCAAATGAGCCAGCTTCACCTCTAGTAGTTGATGTATTTGCTTCCTCCACAAAATTTATTGTTGATAATTGACACTTGTTGGAACATTTCAAGGGAAAACACCCTGTCTGTGATGCATGTCGGAAGCCGAAACTATTCCTCAGTAAAGCCATGCATCTGAGGTATGTGCAGGATTGTGATGAGTTGAAAAGTGGCAATATGATGGTATGTGTAGGATATGTGGCTAACAACTTTTTTTTTACCCAAAATTGATGAAACAAAAAGGGTTTTTAAAGAATATTCTCAACTTTCCAACAATATAAATTATTCTTTACTTTGAATTTAATAAATAATTATTATTCATTTTCTATTTGAATTACAACTAAAGTCATGATTGATAAAAGTTCAGAAAAACATCTATAGCTTTCAAATAGTATCATTTTTTTGAATCTAGACATAAGTCATATTCTATGCTTCACATACTATAGGATTAAAAATGAATTTCATGAAGTTTGACCAAGTTAAGGTGATCCGAGACATACAAGTTTTATATTTTTTAAAATTTCTAATAAAAATTCATAATTAATTATTTATGGAAAAAATTACAAAAATATACATCACATTGGAGACAGGTGCTCTTATTCAAATGAAAAATATTATCATTTTATTGTGGTTGGGTGGTGAGATGAGCACCTACTTATTTTTCTAAATTTGGTACTACTACATTGAAAAGTTAAAATTTCGCAAATACTTTAAAAAAAAAACCTAGTAATTTAGAAACTACATTAAATTTTCTATAGATTATATTCTTACATATTTTTTAAATGATATAGATAACTTATTCAAATTTTTACGTCAATTTTCCTAACTTTTCTTTTTCTAAATTTTTCACCACTTAAGGGCCTGCTTTTTCCATGATGATCATGTACATACCCTCTGAATGAATGAGAAATCCTCCCTGAGGAACCAGTCACACTTTGGAGTGAAATTCTACATCCACCCAGTCTGGTCAAGAGAAATTCAAAAAATTTCACCATCCACGCTCAAGTCTTGCAAAATCAGAGTCAAGAAATAATCCAAGAATGCATAATAGTCATAAATTGCGGAGAGAAGAGGAGTCCATATAGAAACTGGCCTTCTTATTCCCTTTTCATCAAACATAGACAACCTCACATGTTTTTTGAAGAATTCATGATTCTGATGCAAAAAAATATGGGCAAGGATAGAAGGAAATCTGAACCTCTACTATGTTGTATATTCCCTTATTTTAATCAACATCTCCCCGATGATGACTTCTGCGAAGTCATACCAAAAGAAGGAATGTTGCCTACACATCTGAAACCCTAGACCTAGTTGAAACTCCTAAACATACCTGTTGGTGTTGAGGCCACAAACAAAAGCCATCATTGAGAAGGCATCTTGTATGTCCGCAGGGAATGCATTGTGCACTGTCGAAATCTATGGTGGCTTTTTATGATCATCACTGGACCTTTTGGTTTCTTTGTTATCAAAATCCAAGGCAAGATCCCTGGTTCTCCATATTTTCTCCCCCATATCTAGAGTGAATGACTCCATCTTGTTCACTTTATATTTTTTTATAGGGATGCATATCATGCTCTAGATAGCTTCTACATTGATGTTAACTCTCAGCTCCCAACCCTTGATGGTGTTGGTACTTGGGTTAAAATTGAAGGGACATGCTTCAATCTGGTGGAAAGAAATTCAATTGGAAAGAGGAAGAAAAGGAAAGAGAAGATTAAAAGATGGGATAAAATGGTAGATAAAATGAAGAGGCAATTCACTCCAATAGAGTATGAACTAGAATTGTTTAAAAAGATGCAAAGCTTGAAGCAAGGAAGCAAGACAATAAAGGAGTATACAAAAGAGTTTCAAAAAATTCTTATAAGGATTAGACATTTAGAGGAAACCAAGGAAAAGGTTGCAAGATATATAAATGGGTTGAGATCAAGTATTCAAGAAGAGACAACAATGGTTAGAGTTGTGACAATGGAAGATGCTTATCAAATATCATTGAAGATAGAAGAAGGGATGAACAAGAGTTTTGAGAATAAACAACTTGGGAATGGATAAGGCTTATGTGTAGAAAAAAGAGGATGAACAATAGGTTAGAGACATTAAGGGCAGCGAGGATGAAAGATGTGAAAACTCAAGCAAGCCCCATGATCAAAATTTTAGAGGAAGAGAAAGATTGGATAGGGGATTTGAAAGAGGAAATTTTGAAAATATGTGTTTCAAGTGTGGAGAAGAGGAGCACAAATTATACGAGTGTCCTCATGAAGATGAAAGACCAATAAGAAGAATTGTAAATCAGAATAGAGCAGCAAACATAAATGGAGAAGATGCACATTCAACACATTGTGAAGAAGCAGAAGATGGTGAAGCCTTGCTGATGAGGAGAGTTTTGATGAATGAAAAAAGTGAACCCATTTAGAGGACGAGATTGTTTCATACAAGATGTAAATGCAAATGTAAAGTTTGTAAAGTCATTATTGATGGTGATAGTACTGATAATATTGTGTCTATAGAGATGGTTGAGAAGTTGCAGTTGGAGAGAAAGAGGCACCCACATCCGCATAGGATCTCATCGTTGCAGGATGATCACAAAGTATGGTAAGATTTAATATTGGAAGTTATTATGATGAAGTATTATGTGATGTTATGAACATGGATGTTTTTCATTTGTTGTTGGGTAGACCATGGCAGTTTGAAAGGAAATTAGTGCATGATGGATGCATGAACACTTATAGTTTCACAATGGATGGAGTTCTTCATATGTTGAAGCCATTGGATGACAGAGGAGGAAAGGTATGTAGCAAGGTTGGAATTTGTTTGGTTAGTGATTTGAACTAGTTAGAGAAAAAAGATGAAGGTGAGGAGGATGATTTGCTAATGCAATTGGAAGAAATTGTAGGAGAGAGGAATGATAAAATTTTAGTTAACACAAAGGTTGCAGCCAAAGTTAATGAGGTAATTTCCAATTTTTATACTTCTTATGATGAGAATAAAGATGTAGTTTCAGTAGTAGATGTGTTGGAGATAGGTGAGAGTGATGACCAAGATGTGAATGTGAAGTTTGGGATTATTGACGATTCATTGTTTGAGAATAATGCAGGTGAAGGTTCCTTGATAGAAGAACTTGATTACTTGTTGTAGAAGGTGAATGATGAGTCACAAGATTATCATTCTAACATTGTTTTTGGTTTAGAAAATTAGTTTGTAGTAGTAGAGTGTCTTTCTGAAGACACCAATAGAGTGGAAAGTTGCATTGAAAACAAGGAAAAAGGATGAGTAGAAAAATGTGTAGCAACAAGAAAGGTAATACAAGACACATGTGTTGAAGAAGGTATGAATACCATTTATTTGTTTCATTTTGATAAAGCACATTGGTGGGAGGTAGAGTTTGGTAATTTGTATTTCATGGGGATAAGAAAACGAGGGAAGATGAAAGGGAATACTAATGTAAAGTTGCAGGATGAGAGGAACAAAAAATTTCTAGTGAACAAGGAGCAGAGATGGATCCAAGAAAGACAAAGAGTATACAAATGTTTATGAGTTTCACTCATGTGAAACATTTTCTTCTACCGTGGGTGTCTAATGCAAGAGCATCCATGGCTTAGTGCAATCCTGTGTCAACTTAGAGGTGTCATTTTTGAATTTTGCAATTTTGATGTGTTGGATTTCATGCTTGATGGTTGAAATTCATATTTTTTGTGAAATTGAATGTCTTGTAATGTGAGAAATTGGAATTTGAATTTGGATTCAATTTGAGTCAAATTGGTTGAATGGAGATCATGGAGAATATGATTTAAAACTAAAAAGAAAGAAAAATAAAAACATGACGTGGGTTTTTGGGAGTCATTAAATTCATTTGTAACTCCAATTTTAAATGCTCACAACTTCTAAAAAATAGGGACCCAGAAGGTGGGCGCCCAAGATTGAAAAATATGTTTTTTGTTTTATTTGTGAAAGCATTAAATCCATTTAAAGCCCATCTCTCATATTTTCTAAGTCTAGAGATGGGGAATGATATTTTATTCATTTTTAAATATTAAATTTGAATTTTATTTTCATTCCTTGGGAGGGGCATTGATTTTCCTAAGATGCCTTTGGAATGAAAGCAAATTACAATGAAATGCATTGAAATTTCATTTTAGAAAAGCAAGTGTTGATAAAATTGAATTTTATTCATTTCTGGAGCAATTTTTTCATATGAAAACACAAGTAGAGAGGAGAAGGTCGTGGCTTACCTCCAAGAGGGGATTTTATGGTGTGTTTTTAGATTTGAGAGTGTTTTTGCATGGCAAAAAGACTACAAAGTGTTGTAGATTGAAGGGTTTGAATTGTGGAAGTGATTTGTTGTGCAGGTGTTGGAGAAGCTTTGTTGCAAGCTTTGATTTGCTGCTGCAAATTTTTTTTTTGAGTCTTGTAAGGCTTGATGCAGCCTTTTCCATCATTGGATTGTAATAATTCATTTTCCCATTTGTTAAATCAAGAAATTTCCAGTTGCACATTGCAATCTTGGATTGGAAATTGTATTGCAAAATTTTTAGTGTGTTGTTGAATGGTGTTTGTGAGCTATTTAATTTAATTTACAACAATTTAAATTATCTGAATTAGCTCATTCATCAATTGGAAGGAAATTCATACGTTAATGCTAGAATGAAAATAGCTGCAATAAACAAATTCCAGAGAAGATCAAGTTAAAAACAACTAATGGGATTTGGGAACAAGAGATAGATGTGGAAGAGAAAAAACTCTTCTGCACAAGATGCAGGAAAAGAAACCATTTCGAAGATAGATGCAAGACCCCACAAAGGAAAATGAAGATATGGTAGAAAAAAAAAATGCATTGGCTTCAAAAAAGATGAAGGATGTAAGTATTAAAGAGTCTCCCACTTCAAAAAACTCCATACAAAAAGTAGACAACCTAAAAATAATCAAGAGGAACAAAGTTAGAAGTTTGCAAGGGAGGAGGTAGTTAAAATACTAGAAAAACTTTGCTTTGGGATATGGCTCATGAAACCTAATAAATACAAAAGACAAAGAGCCATCATTAGATAGTGAAAACGAAGCAAATATCGATGATTTGGATATAATTGAGCCTAGGTGTATATCCCAATCAGCAACAAGGTTGATTGACCCAACTAATATCCCCAAGAGGAAGAGAAAGGCAAGTCAGAAATCCCATAAGCAATTAAGAGAAGAACTAGCACATGAAAAAGGGATTAAAAGCATTATCAATTTCTTAAAGTACAAGAAGGGAGAAGAGCACTCCCAAAGCAGGGAACCATGAAAATCACAATTTGGAATGTTCAGGGCCTAAATGCCCCTTGCAGATGATGCTTGGTCAAGCATCAAATAGAAAGAGCAAAATCAAAGATTGTTCTATTCCAAGAAACCAAGATAGAAGTAGATGATAAAAATGTCATCCATCTAGGAGGATGGGAAGAAGCCTATACAAAATCTAATGGAACAACATGCGGCTCGGGCATCCTATGGAGGAACAATAATGTGCATTTTTTCATATTAGAAAAGGAAGTAAATTGGATGTCATGTGAAGTTGCAAGCCTTAGATCTGCAACCTCAAATTTATCCTCTTTAATATCTATGGGCTAGTCAAGCTTCAAGACAAGGAGAGACATTGGGAAACACTAAGCCAAAAAATCTCCTCAATGGGCGAAAAGAGGATCATTTTAGGAGGAGATTTTAATGCAGTATTGAGAATTGAGGAAAAATTAGTTGGAAATGGAGCTTTCTCAAACTCAATGGGATCTTTTTGGGCTTTTCTAACAAGTAACAACCTTGTTGACCTACACACAAAAGATGGCCTTTTTACATGGTCTAACAAACAAAGTGGAGATGGAAATATAAAGAAAAGTTGGATAGATTCCTCTGCTCCCAAAATTGGCTAGAATTTGATGCAACACTTGAATCAAGGATCCTCTCATTGGTCGAATCAGACCATCTACCAGTGAGATTAGAGATCAAAGAAGGGAAGAACCATTAGAAAAAATATTTCAAAGTTGAAAAAATGTGGTTTAGGAAAGGGGGTCTGGTAGAGAAAATTGAACTGTGGTGGAAAAACGTACCTAAATATGTTGGAACAAGGAGTTTTATCTTCACAAACAAATTAAAACACATCAAAAAGAAACTGCAAGAATGGAATCACTTATTTTTCAAAAATATCTTCATCGAAAAAGAAAGATTAGAGGATGAACTGTCAAACCTGGAAACCAAAGTTATGAATCAAGGAATGTTCCAAGAAGATTATATAAAGGAGAAATCCATCATGGAAGAGTATAACGCTCGATCTTGGCAAGAGAGGAGGAATACTAAAAATCCAAATCAAGGGAATTATGGCTAAATGAAGGTGATTCCAACACAAGATTCTTTCATAATTCTTCCAAGATAAAGGTTGCTCAGAAAAGAATAATGTCTATCCAATCATTAGATGGTCGAATATTAGACACTCTTGAGGAAATTGAAGCAGAAGCAATCAATTTTTTTAAACAACTGCTTGCACCAGAAGGGAGTGTGGACCTACTAAATGATGAAGGAATATTGGAAAACATACCAAAGCTAGTAACACCAGAGGAGAATGATATGCTGAATGCTCCATTTACAAGGGAGGAAATAAAAAAAAGGAAACTTTTCAAATGCACCCTAACAAATCCCCAAGGCTGGGGTTTCCAACATTTTTGATAGAAAAATGTTGGCATTTTCTAGAAAAAGAAATCTGGGAAGTGGCAGAAGACTTTAGAAAGAATAACAAATTTGTTAAAGATATCAATAACACAATTGTGGCACTAATACCAAAAAAGGAGGTTTGTTCCAGCATAAGTGATTACAAACCCATTTCATTATGCAGTATAATATACAAAATAATCTCTAAAACACTGGTAAATAGACTCAAGAATCTACTTAAAAATTTAATATCAAAAAACTAGAGTGGCTTCACTTTAGGAAGGGACATTGTGGACAGTATATTTATTGCCAATGAAGCTTTCCATATAATAAACAAAGATAGAAGGCCATGCATGATGCTAAAATTGGATGTAAGTAAAGCATATGATAGGGTAAGATGGTGGTTCCTATTATGAATTATGAAACATATGGGCTTTTGCAAAGAATGGAACCAAATGATTTACTACTGTATCTCATCAGTAAGATACTCTTAGTCAACAATGCACCATGTGGCTTCTTTGAAAACTAAAATGGCATAAGAAAATGAGATCCAATTTCTCCTTTCCTATTTGTGTTAATGGAAAAAGCACTAAGCAGAAATACAACATCTTATCAAGCGCAGGGTAAGTGGTATGGATTGCAGATAGCACAAGGTGTGGATCCAATGACACATTTGCAATTCACAGATGATACAGTTTTATATGGTGAAGCCACCATAAGAGAGGATGAGATGGTAAATAAGTGTCTGGAGGAATATATCACAAATTCTAGACAGTAAATAAATAAAGAGAAATCTAAAGTTTACATTTTTAATACAAAGGTGCTACAAAAAAGAATTTCAAGAATAATGGGATATACAACTGATGACATACCTTGTAAATATTTGGGGGTGCCATTGTTTAAAGAAATCATAAGAACAAAGCTTTGGGAATAAACTATTGAAAGATGTAGTGACAAATCTTTAAAATGGAGAGGGAAATGACTTTCATTAGCAAGGCGCATCACAATAATAAAAGCAATACTGACAACTATCCCAATCTATGCAATGTCATGTATGAAATTAACTAACAAAGTTGCTTCCAGTCTAGAAAGTATCCTAAAGCATTTTCTCTGGGAGGGATCTAATGAGGAACATTGAATTCCTTTAATTCATTGGGACAAAGTCTGTAAAAACAAGGTTGAAGGTGGCACTGGCATAAGGAACTTGAAAGAAAATAATTTGCACTAGGAGCCAAACTGATTTGGAAAATGTTCCAAAATCCCTCATCACTATGGTGTCATACTACAAATAAAATATCTAGATAATGATGAACCTGAAAGAATATTAACAAAATTTGCTAATCCTATAGGTGGTTCACACATATGGAATTCCATGCTAAATTGTAGACACCTAATCATGAACCATCTAACATGGAAGATCAACAATGGAAGAAGAGAAATTTTTGGAAGGATTCTTGGGGAGGGCATAACCCATTGGTAGAATACCAAGAATTAATTCCTCTTCTACCAAGAATTAATTCCTTACATTCCTTTTTTCTAAGAGATATTGGGGAGATATGTGGGTGACTATTGCATAAAGGGAGAGAATGGCCTTTGGAGGTGGTCATATTTGGCAGAAAGTCATGTGGAGGAACCCATCAGAAGGTGACTCATAGAAATTCTTCAAGCTAGACCGATATGTCTCAACAATCAGGCTGATAAGATAATATGGTGCAGTGCCAAATTAGGGAAATATTCAGTCAAATTGGGTTAATAGATCCAAATGATCAAAGGGGAAAGAAATTGGCCTAGTAAACTCTATTGGGGGCAAGAGGTACTACCTAAAGCAGGGGCGTTATCGTGGTTCGTATTACATGGAAGGATACTAACTAGGGATTTCCTAAAATTTATTGGGATTGAAGGGCCCACATGAGGTGTATTGTGTAAAGAAAGTGATGAAGATGTCGACCACCTTCTCCTAATTTTTCCATACGCATCACAAGTATGGGACTGGTTATCAAAAAGGTTGGAATAGAAATCACCAAGGAACAAAAGTTTATAGGAACTATTTGTGGGCTGGCCCAATATAAAAAAAGGGGACTACTGGGGTCAAATATGGTTGGCCTCTCCTACAATTACCATCTCAAATATTTAGAAAGAAAGAAATAGGCGCATATTCCAGGAAAAATGTAAATATGTTAAGGAAGTGATAGACATCATAGAAAGCAATATTACTGAAAGGTTGAATGCTCAAATCAAACATAAAGGGAAGAAAAAAATTAAAATTTTGGATAATGAGCTCATGAAGAGATGGGGTTCATCAAAGGTCCCCCCATTCTATCAATTTTCCCCTGACTCAAAGGGTAAAAGACAGAAAGCCAAATGGATTTGTCCTCCTAATGGAAGACTGAAACTAAACACAGATCGAGCCTCTTCGAGAAACCTTGGAAGATCAGAGGTTGGGTGCATAATAAGGGATGAAAAAAGAAGGCTAGTATCAGCCCTATCAATCAAAATCCCAATCGCCACAAATAATGTTGCAAAAACTGAAGGTATTATAAGGGGCCTGCTATTATGTAAAGAATGCAATATGAAAAATATAGAACTAGAGTGTGACTCATATGTCTGTATAAATATAATATCAAAAGGTTGGATAGAAGATTGGAATCTACAGTCCAAAATTTTTAGAATAAAAGAGTTAATGGAGGAAGTACAAGTTTAGGCAATAAGTCACATTTACTGTGAAGCAAATAAGGCTTCAGACCTATTAGCAAACCATGGCATTGACCAAATAGAAGAGTACATTGTAAGTAGCTCTTCACGAAATTGGCAAGGTCTAAAATCAATGGTGGATGTGGAGTCAAAGAAGGAAACACAAGCTAATAACCTATAACAAGTGGTGTTGGTTTTAAAATAGAGACAAGCAAAGCTGCGAATAGCTACAGAAGAGAGACAGAGAAAAACACAATAACAACATATATGGGAAGAATATTAAAAACAAATCAGATTCGTATTAATGTCATTTTTATAAAACAGAGTTTCCCGTGCTCTTACAGTCATGACTTCGTTGTTCCTCATAAAATAGAGCATTGCCCTTAAATCTTCCCTTTGCAAAAATAGAGCTTTATTTTCAAGTATCATAGGAAGCTTCCATATTATGTCAAACATTGGAAGAGTTGAGAAACATAGAGGAAGAATGTAGAAGAATATAGAAGCAAGAAGAATGAAGAAGTAAATGCGGTTGGTGGAGAGGATGAGCTATGGTGGCAGGGAAGATTAGACTAGCTTAGTTGGAAGCCCACGTCACCAACAAGTGGATGGGACATGTTCATTTCCAAAAAAATTGTATTCTACATATAACCATGAGGCAACAAGGGCGTTATTTTGGTTTAAAACTTGAAAACTAAACTCTTCCCAACCATCACCTCATTAAACCTTGATGCTATCGAAAGCAGTAACACTAGTTAGGTTCCTTTCTTCAAACACATTACTCTTACATCTGTTACTAACATCTGCCCAATCTGAATTGGGCTATGGAACATAGCCTAACCCTAATTTAGACTAAACCTCTCAACAGAATACATGGCAAGACTGAAAACTAAGGATAAGGAGATCAATTTCTGAATCTCTCATGATATCAAGGCATCATTGAGTGTATTTCCCTTTTGTGGATGCCCCTCTTTGGGCACGGTGTTGAGACACACCCCCGAGCTAATTCAATGTATACACATAGGAAACGCAATGGCTGACACTAAAATTATTATCGACAACTAAAAAATTTGTAGCACATGATCATTGACCCGAAAGGAGCCCTAATTGAAAGAAATGTACTAATCATGCATTTCTTGGATTCAACATTGTAATTGGGCTCTAATGGTTACCTTGAACAATATCTATAAATGGGTCTGGATAACCAAGTGGCCCTATCAAAATTTATACTTGAGACATCAAACAGTGGCTATAGGGCATGAGCTAACTGACAACTTGAAAAAAACTAGCCTACTTTAACAAATAATTTAAAACCCAACTTATGATGTATATGGGTTGAATCTGTCATGTTTCTCACGTACCTTGTTAAGATTTAACCTTTTTAGTGAGTGAATGCTACCCTCAATACAAACATTATGACAATACATGACTTATTCCATCCTTAACACTAAATAATTGTGACGAATACAAAAAAGGATGTTTACCCAATATACACAATACAAAACCAAATTAAACGAATTTGTTTCGCTACCCTAAAACAAACAAATAAAAGATATATTGCATTTACGGGTATTTCTATAGATTTTTAGCATGCATACAAACGGAAAAGACCCAAAGCAAATAAGGTTTAATTCCAACACTAATTTCCAAGGGTTTGTGTATCACTATTTAAAATCAAAGAGAAAACCCCCTTCACAGTGATTCTAAAAAGATGGCATACTCTTAGAAAAATGTATAAAAACCTAAAAGCCTAGCAGGTTTTTACACACATTATCACACTTAATCATATAAACACAGGACATTGGGCCCATATCCAATGTTAATAAACGGTTGACCTACATTTTATGCATTATGGGCTCGTTCCTTAGCAACAAAGGGAGATTTTATTTCAATAAAACTGGGATTTGAGAATATCACATAGTATATGAGTCAAATCTGTAAGATTCACATACCCATAAAAAAATATATCGCATCTACATGTGAATCTACAGACTCTTAGTATGCATACAATCGGACAAAATCCAAAGCAAATAAATAGCTTATTATCAACACACTAGTGAATTCACAATATCCCCATGTTCTCTAGCCTTATTCATCTGTTTTCCCTATTCTAAGAAGCATTGAAACCTGGTAAGTTCCTACACATAAATTATTACTCTTTATCACATAAATACACGACAAGGGGTTCTTATACAATGACAATAAACGATTGATCTACATTACGTGCATACTGTGCTTGTGCGTAGCAACAAAGAAAGATCTCATTTTAATAATATTGTGAATATCACAGTGCACAAGAGCAGAATCTTTGAGATTCATAAAATAATAAAAGATATTTTGCAAATTATATGCGAATCTAAAGACTTACATTAAGCAAATAAACAAAAATATACAAGATACTTAATATTAACACTTTATTTATCTTCGAAGGTTTGAGCTAGCTTTACACAGTGCCTCTAACAATTTGACATAAACTATATAACTTAGAAAAAAATGTGAAGTTTTACCAGTACAATATTTATATTCATAGAACTGGGTATCTTCGCCCTTTGTTTCCAACCTAATACAATGAAGCTAAAACTACACCCATTTTCCATGGATGAGCAAAACTACAAGAACTAGCACTAGAAATGGGTATTAGGGAAAACAAATTTGGCTTATCTATTTTGACGATGCCATCCTTTAGAGCCTTCAAAATATTTTAGAAGCACATCCTAGTTGTCATCAAACTAGCGATGATTGGTCCCCTAAAGCGCAACCCAACTCTTTGCGTAAACCAAAAAATTAGGGCTATCCATCTCATGTAAGCCTTCCTTTGGCACAAATTCGTGAGTAGAGATTGAATCTAATAGTTTATCATAAACTAAAAAATAGGCACCATGAGAGGACATTATGAGAAAAACATTTCTTATGGCTACTAGGCTATCATACATGACTATCATCTCCTCTTAATGATCACACAAAGAATGGAAAAGTTATGATGGACCAAGAAAAAAATTAATGTTCTTCCATGCATGTGGCTCTTTTATCTAAGTAGTTAGTTCATAGTGTAAGGTGGCGGTGTTTCTCTAGGTAGAGACTATCCAGCCCCAAGAATGCATCAGGGCATGGATGTTGCATCATGCATAATCAGATGGCATCCCTACAGTCAAAGTACCAGCATCATTTGAATTTTGGCATACCACAACATTCCCTATAAAATAAAATTTCTTGCTAGAAAACTCTTTAAGTGTTTTTTTTTTTTTAATTTATACATTATTAAATAAAAAACTAATTGTTATGTTTATTTATTTTTTTATTTTTTTAAAATAACTTTTAATATTTTAATAAATAAATAAATTTTTAAATCAATTTTGTATTTATTAATATGTTTAAATTTATGTATAAAATGAAGGAAGCTAGTTTTCATTTATTTATTATTTTAAATTTGTACCTATATATATAAATGTTATGTAAAATAAAGTTATAACATTAAATTAGTTCTTTAGATTTAAATAAGTGAAATGTATTTAAATTTAGATTTAAAGATAAAATTTTAAAAAGATTTATAGATTATTTAAATACCAAATATAAGTTATTAAAATTATTTATAAGTTATTATTATTTAGATGAAATAATAATTTCATCTAATAACTCTATAAAATATTAAAATTAAGGTATTTTTAAAAAAAGATTTATAAATTTAATACAAATAAATTAATAATTATCATATATAGATTTTTCGATGTATAACTCTCAAGTTATACATTTTTAATAATCTTCTTAAGATATTTTACATAACAATTGAGATAAAATTATAGATGTTTAATTTAATTTTAAAAAATTCATTATGTTAATTTTATTTGTATTAGACATGTTTCATTTAAATAAATTAAAAAAAAATATTGATGTAAAATATGATGTGTGTGGCATGTTTACCTATGACTAATTTAACTTTTATCTATATATTTATAATTCAATAAAGCTAAACCTTCTAAATTAAATTTAACTTATTTTAACCTATATATTTATTTACCTATGTGTAATTTAATTTGCCTATATGGTTTTGATAAAGTAAGCTCAGCATTTACATGGTGTTGTACCCATTACACTGAGAGCCCTCAAGGCGAAAAAGAAGCTAGTTCAAACCAGGAATGAACTAGGAAAAGAGGACAAGCCACACATAGTAACAGTTGAAAAATAGTTGTCAAACCATAGACGAGGACTAGACAACCCCATAATCTAAGGGGACTAATCTGACTCCCTTGACCCTAGGCCGTGAAGTTGCGACAAATTTTGGGAGTCCCTTCTTCTTTCTCAACACAACAAACTAGGAAGACTCAAAATCGAAGTCCACCGAGTAAGGTGCAAGAAGTGGATCCACAATAGCCACTATGCAACAAGGGAGTCGACAGCGCAGAAGAGGAGACATGAGCGATCGAAGGACTAGCATAAGCATTAAACAAGGATTGGACAAGTTCAGCCTAAATAGTGATAGCAATTTGAGGCAACAGTGGTTCCACAGAAGGGATAGCCAAAAGAGGATCCAGGTAGGACATGTAGACTATTGAGAAGACTCAGTAGGGTCATCCTTCATGGAAGAACCTTTTGAAGGAGGAGAACCCACTGTGAGATGATCTGAGAGAATCCTTCCACTAGGTAGCAGCGCTCTTACAGCAGGAAAGAGGGCAACTAGAGGCCAAATGACCCACAAAGAAACATGTCCTACACCGAAAAGGGAGGCCCTCATAGTCCAGGAGCTACTTCCAAGGTTTTTCCTCCACCAATAAGACTACATCACCATGGAGAGGTTTGGATATGTCCAAATCAACTAAAATACGAGCTATCGTAGTATTCTCAAGCTCCCAAGTCATAGAGTCCACCATCAAAAAGCATCCAATGGTGTTACCAATAGCTTCATAACATGAATCCTCCCAAAACTAGAGAGGGAGATTCAGAAAACAAACCCAAACTAGTTTGGTATTCAGCGGCTTCATAAGAGGATTGAAAGAACGAGACCAAGGCCTGATGGATAGTGAATGAATACCCCACATCCACCCCATGTCCAACACACTGTCTCGCTCCATGGATGAGGAGAAGGTTGCTAAAAAGAACCCCCTTGCACTAGGATAGAGCTCAATTTGTCTAGAGACTAAAGGCTTCCAAGAGACGAAAACCCAGTCATGGAGATTGAGAAGGGAGGGCCACAAGCTATTAAACCTGCAAACTACACCCTGCTTCAAATAGTAATCCTCATTCTCAACAACCTTTGGTCCATAGACCACTACAGGGGAATCATGAGGATAGGGAAAAGGTCAAACTTGAGCCTGAGTAGGAGACCGAGCACCTTTAGCAGCCTCAGAGAAAGACTTCACCCGACCCAAAGAAGGAAATCCACCAGTAGATAGAGCAGGACGTGGCACAAAAAAAGGAATAGGTTGAGGATCGTCAATCCCCAAAAAAGGAGAGGGAACATATCCCCCAACTAAATCCCGCATAGCCACATGTTCTAGCTTGCCATTTAGAACATTGTCCACACTGGCTTTCCCCTGTAGAGTCTTGTCTAAATGAAACACTATAGCATTGTTACATAGGTTTAGAGCCCGTTGAATGTTGCCAGCACAACACCCATCCAACACAACATCATAAAAAAAGGAGAAGAGGGATCTAAGCCCCCGCAAACACGCCCTACAACGACCTGCACACAGCTCGAAGAAGACCATTATACGCCACTCAGAGGAATCCTGCTTGAAGGCATTTCAATTTTTTTTGTTTAATTTACCTATATGTTTATCCTATGTGTAATTTAATTTTTATCTATATATTTATCCCATACAATTTTACTTATTTTAATTTAAACTAATAACTTTATTTGAATTTTTTTAATAAAATAAATTAATATATTAAAAATTATTTTTAAAACCTTCTCAATTTAAATTTTCTAAATTAAATTAAACATCTATAATTTTATCTCAATTGTTTTTTCTTTTTAATAAAAGTGGTTGAGCCACTGAAATATTTTATTATTTTGTGAAATAATTCTTACAAAATTCTGGTTCAAGGGAGCATACCAGCAGGAAAGAACCAGGAGAAGAAAACCTTCAGTTATAGCTCCATGTAGAAGAAATAAAGTCACAGATGGTGATTATAGAAAAAACCCAAGGACCAGCTAAGGCCCCAAATACAACTTTTCCATCCAAAGAAAGAACAACCCAACAAAAATGGAAGAAGGACAGCAAAGAACTTAACCCGCCCCAACCACTCGGGAACTTGAACTAGCTTCATAATAGGATAACGGCCATAAATGATCCAAAGAAAGGCTCTTCTTTGACTTCACGGCTTATGAAGATACTCTATCAGATCTTGCAGAAACGTTGAATAGGAAAAGGTTTACCCCTGCAGTCAAGACTTCTGGAGAGAGCTTGTCGCTGAGACGTTTGCACCTCGAGATGGTTTCTTCAAAGTTATCATTCATGATGCTAGACCTAATTATCATCAAAAGATCTCCAAAGCAACCATTAGTAACAAAATAAATTTTAGGAATGAACCCAGCAATAGGAAATGTACCATTGTCCAAGGAATAACTATCTAAGGCTTCCTGAAGATCCAAACCATGAATCAAGTTAGCGTGTACAAACTTGTTAGCAAGAACATTAACCAACTTATCATCCAGAAGCACATCCATGATAACAGTAAAAAAGTGAGATAAAATCTCAGAAAAAGATGTGTTAGAGTTCTCCTAAATCCATGAGTTACCAACCACCTTGCAAACAGCTAAAGCAATGTCCTCATCATCAAAAAAAAAAATCTGACCAAGTCTATCATTGTCAAAAGGGAAGGAATCCTTACAAACTTTACATACCAGATTTACTGCCACCCTATACCAAGTCACTGAATTTTCCATTGATAAATGAGACCAATATGTCTTCGATATTAAAAAATGCTAAGGAATCCATGTTATATTTATATGAAGACTGAAAACATGAGTGGAGGAGCTGACTAAACCAATTCATAAGTAGTCAAACTCAAAATGAAATATCATATACATTATGATTCTAAATGCAGCTGACGTGAGCCATGTAGAGAAAAAAAGACTACCAGCTGGAACCATAAAGCCGTTTAAGAAGAATCTGATGAAAAAGCCAAAACACCAAGTCATGTGTCAAGTATGGGATAAAACAATAGGCCATTGCCCCAACAAGAGTATTAGAACTATGTTATCTCAACTTTATAGCCATGCCAAGTGAGACAAAAAACCAACTGAAACCACCATATGAACTAGGGATATCAAGGGTGAATAGAGCATGCTATGCCAAGGAAACCATGTTATATTTATATGAAGACTAAAATCTTGAATGGAGGAGCCAACAAAACAAATTCATAAGTAGTCAAACTCAAAATGAAATATCAAATATATTATGATTATAAACACAACCAACATGATCCATGTAGAGCAAGAAAGACTACCAACTGAAACCAAAAAGTCATATAAGACGAATCCAGTGATAAAGCCAAAACACCAAGCCATGCGTCAAGTATGGGATAAAATGATAGGCCACTACCCCAACAAGATAGAGTAATAAAATTGTGTTGTCTCAACTTTATAACCATGCCAAGTGTGAGACAAAAAACCAACAGAAACCTCCAAATGAATTAGGGATATCAAGGGTGAATAGAGCATGTTATCCACAAGGAAAGAATTTACCAAAGATGCTTTATTCCATCAAAGGAGATGAGACAACATTTGCACAGAGGATAAAGGCCCAAATGAATTAGCCATATATATCAGTAGCAAGAAACTATAAAGAAGCAGCCAGGGTGAGCCAACAATAGTGCCAATTTCAAGAATAGTAAAGTGAGCAACAAAATTGAAATATATGCCCTCTCACGATAGGAATACCAAGATGCCACTAAGAGAACAAAAAGATACCTGAACTGTAATCATGCCATCAAAAATCCCACTGTAGAATCTCATTTAGTAAGGGGAAATTCTTCCTTACTAAAAATTGTAAGAGGTAATTGCTCATCTATAGATTTGTTTGCTAAGTAGTCAGCAATAGTATTTGCTTCTCTGTAACAATGGGATAGCGAGAAGACATTGAACCATTTCAACTGAATTAGCACCTTATCTAACAAGTATTGTAGCTGCCAAACATGAGTTTTTTGGCTTGAAACAACATGAAAAATAACCATGGAATCACCTTCAATAATTAATGAATTGAATTGAAGGGACCTTGTGAGATCCAAACCCATGATGAGGGCTTCCAGTTCAGCCATATTATTCATGCCCATCGTCAACATCTTACAGGTTGCTTTGACAATGTTAGCATCTAAGTCCATTATAACTATACCAACCCAAAATTTCCCAAGGTTACCCCTTGAGGCCCCATCATAATTTAATTTGAAGCAATTAACAGGGGGAAGGCACCCATTTGGCCTCTTTGCATAACAACATCTTATCTACTTTATTAGAAAAAGCTCCATGAAAGGGTAAGGATTTAATGAGGGGCCAATTCTTAATTATGAAACCATCCCAATTAGAGAAAGATTTTAATGACTCAATTTTCTTGAAAATGAAGGATCTAACCACTTCTGAAATTGAGGATTCCAATTTGATAAGCACATCCTCAACAGGAGAGCACTTGTTCCTAAAAAATATGTTGTTTCTTTCATTCCAGATGTGCCATAAAACTAATAATGGTGTGACATCCCATAAACAATGAAAAAAGGAAGCAGGATGTAACAAAGGCCAAGATTGAAAATGTATGGATAAAGTGGGACAAACCATTGAGTACCAACCTAATTTGGAAAAAACCCAATACTAACAGTGCTTTGTGAATGGACAATGCAGGAAAAGATGATCCCCAGTCTCTAAAAAGTAGACACGGAAGACACATGGAAAAGCAGTAACGAATCCCAACTTGTCAAGCCTCTTAGTAGTTAGAGCCCTACCATTGACTACAATCCAAGCAAAAGCACCCACTTTAGGGAGGAAAGCTTCATCCCACAAGAGTATATGTGGAAGATCTAATTTGTTTAATGAAGCCAAAAGAGTATTGTAACCTTCTTTGACTGAATATTCCCCTGATTTTGAATTGGTCCAAATTAGGACATCCTTAAGTGTGAAGATAATGTATCTTTTGTCCATCTCCTTTTTATAGGCTTCTTTGATAGATGGAGGAATATCTAAATTATCTACAGATTTCCAAGAAATTTTTGGAATGGAGTCAATAAATTCAACATTGAAGTAATTAGCAACAAAAGAGCCCCAAAGACTTTTTAGAAGTTCCATAAGATTTCCCCAATCAATAAAAGAGGAAAGAACAGGATATCCATTCCACATATCCTCCCAAAAAATATATTTTTTACCATTATGAATCAACCATGAAAGGTGAGGAAGATGATCGATCTACATGAAGCAATGAAGTTCCAGATCGCTAATCCTTTTGGTAATGATGAGGCCCTGAAGAGAGATTTTCGTGGATGGGAGTGCAAATATTTCAAGAACATTAGTTTCCCCCATCTTGACTGTGGATTTTGATATAATTTCCAAGTAAGCTTTGCACCTAATGTTGCATTTTGAAGTTTGAGATTTCTTATTCTAGTTCCACCAAGGTCTTTTGGAAAACAGACCTTATCCCAAGAAATGAGTGGAATTTTCTATTTTCCCCCTACATTATCATTCCATAAGAAGGAGCCTAAAGTAGATTTCAGCTGATTTAACATATGACAAGGGGCCTCTAAAACTGACATCATGTAGATAGGAATTGTATTGAGAACAAATTTTACCATTTGAATTTTCCCAGCAAAGGAAAGCCATTTGTGCTTCCATAGGGATATTCTATCCAGAATCAATTTACAAATTCTTTCCTAGAAGACATGAAGATTATTTCCAATGAAAAATGGGATACCAAGGAAGGAACAAGGCAAGGTGCCCACATCATACCCCCAAAAATTTATTAGTTTATTTTGAATAAAATATGGAACATTGAACAATTTTTATTTTTATTTTGAAGGATTTATTTTTTGACCTAAAGCTAATGAGAAATCTATAATTACACTTTTGATTACCTTAGCTTCAGGGATAGAATGCCCTAACAATAAAGTATCATTAGCAAAGAGACCATGGGTTTGTTTTTCCTGCATGTTTAGAATTTGGATACCGTTCCATTCACCTAAATAATTTTCTCTTCTTATTGCTCTGCTTAAACCTTTCGTCCTAAGAATGAAGAGGAAAGGTGACAATGGGTCACCTTGCCTGATGCCTCTAGATGAAGGGAAAAAACCACAAGAAGAACTAAAAATCTTGTTGTAGAGATGCAGGAGGAAATCCATTTAACCCATTTTTCTGAAAAAAACCCAATTTGCACAAAACAACAAGAAGAAAATTCCAATTTACCCTATCATAAGCCTTCATCATATCTAATTTTAGAATCATGGCTGGAATTCTATATGACTTTATGGAATGCAATATTTCATGGGCTACAATTGCACCTTCAGTAGTATCCCTCCCCGAAACGAAACCACCTTGTTCCTCTGAAATGACATGTGGAATAATCTTAGCAAAGCGGATGGAAATTGCTTTAGTAAAGATTTTATAAATGGTGTTGCACAAGGAAATGGGTCTAAAATCAGCAAAGGTGCTTGGAGAGTCCACTTTTGGGACAATTGCAAGAAAGGTGTTATTGAGTTCTTTAAGGATAGTCCTATTACGCCTTGCTTCTTCAAGTGCCCGCCAGACATCAAAACCAATGATTTCCCAACACTTCTGGAAGAATTTGGCAGTAAATCCATCAGGGCTTGGGGCTTTGTCAGGAGACATATCAAGAACAGTTGCTTTGACTTCATCAAGAGAAAATGGGGCCATTAACATGGCATTGTCATTACAGGATACCACTGAAGGAATAGCCTCAAGGATAGAAGTATTAGTTGAAACAGGCTCAACAATGAGTTAATTTCTGAAATAAGAGGTGGCTTCTTTTCTGAAAGAACTTGTAGAACTAAGGATAGGGAGTTCCATAAACATTGCTTCTCACTTATAGAGATAGGGCCATATATGTTAAAGAGCCAAAACTTAATATCAGAGAATTTGATTTTTACAAGAGCAAGGCCCCAATTAGAAGAGGAGAAAATTACCCTGAGAGAAACATTATTTTCATTCCAAAGAAATGCTAAGCCCCCAAAAGCCCCTGAAGCTGAATGCACATAAAATTTCCATTTAGACCATTTTGAAAAAAGTGAGATAATAGAGCTTGAATTCATTTTAGTTTCTTGCAATAAAGCAACATCAAAGTTTATTAAGTCTAACTGGCATTTGATTAGGTGTTGCTTGTTAGGGGCATTTAAGCCCCTAACATTCCACAGGGTTACCTTCATTGTTCTCGAGGGGAGGCATTCTCTCCCCTCTTACCTTCATTTGTATATATATAGGTAAAAAATTTAAATAATAAATAAATGAAAATTGACTTCCTTCATTTTATAGCATTTTATTAACCTAGATTAAATTTTAAAAATAAATAAAAATATCTTATACATATATGATTTATGCTTATAAAAATATATTTTTTAATAATTTAATTTATTACATACATTTAAACATATTAATAAATACAAATTTGATTTAAAAACTTATTTATTTTTTAAATTGTTAAAAGTTATTTTTTTAAAATAAATAAAACATAACAATTATTTCTTATTTATTTTTAAATGTTAAAAGTTATTTTTAAAAATTAAAAAAAAACATAACAATTATTTTTTTATTTAATAATGTATAAACTAAAAAAACACTTAAAGAGTTTTCTAACACAAAATTTTATTTTATACAGAATGTTGTGGTATGCCAAATGATATTGTCAGTGGTACTTTGATCATAGGGATACCATCCGATTATGCATGATGCAACATCCATGCCCTGGTGCATTCTTGGGGCTAGATAGTCATTGTCATTTCTTTGAGCTCATTCTCTAACATGCCACTTATCAGTTGATTCCTCTAGAAGGGTCCATAAATTACACCCTCCATGTAGGCTATCAAAGCGGCTCCCCTCTATCACCTTTCTTCAAAGAATCAATGAGACAAAAGAATCACGAAAATGCACAGGTCGAGCAGAAAGGGATGAAGACAACTGGCAAGGTTATCATACATCAGTAAAAGGTAGAAGGATATATCACATGGAAAAAGGGGTTAACCCATACCATATCACATGGAAATAGTGGTTAACCCATACCATAGACAATATCAAAATGTGTCCTCAAATCATTATCTAGCAAGTTGAAGACATGAGAGGGATTCATAAGCATTTATTTCTCAGGATCCACATGTGATGACTTTTCAATAATGCATGTGTGAAGCCGTAGAATGCATGCTATAAATGAATTTTCAATAATCAAAGCATCAAGTGTGAAGTGGAATGGTAAAAAACAAGGGTCAAACGTAAAGAAGCATATTCCATTTAAGGTCCTTGACATGTGCTTAATAGGACAAATGATTGACACATTAAACACCAGGTGTCAAGATAAAGACACAATTTATAGTTATTTTAATTAATTTTAATGGTAGTTACCCCACAAAGTAACAAATTACTCATTAAAAAAAATATATACTGTTATTTTTTTTATTAATTAGTTGCATAGTAATATAATGAGTTTTAATTTACTAGCAATCACACCTTGGTGTGCGATGGGTACACCAAAGAAGTGTGGATGGTCAATTAGGGAACTTTTTGTTTTGTTTACATATATTTTTGTAAAATACATGAGGTCAGTTGGTAGGCTATTTAAAAAATGATTTTGTTTGTGCAACAAAGGTCTCAATGGAGAAGTGATAGCTTCAAATCAAATAAATATGCATCTACTTACAAGGATCTGAACACAACTAAAACAAAACCTTTGAATCGAGAAGATATTAAGGCTTCATTCCAATAGACTAATGATATGTTTGAAATAGGGAGAGGGGGATATATATATACAGAGAGAGGGGGGGTAAGGAGATAGAGGTAAAGAGGAAGTTAGAGATAGAGATGGAGATGGAAATGAAGATGGAGATGGAGGAGAGGGATATGCAGAGAGAGAGAGAGAGAGAGATAAAGAGAGAGGACAAAGGGATAGATATAGATCCAAAAGAGATAAATATATAGAGAGGGAGACAGGGAGACAGGGAGAGATAGAAATATAAATATAGAGATAAGAATTGATACATAGAGAGGTGTCGAGAAAGGGAAATATATAGGGGTAAAGAGAGATGGATAGAAAATGAGATAGAGATAGAGAAAGATATGTAAGAACTTAAATATGGAGAGATAGCGATAGAGATAGAGCTAGAGATAGGGAGAGAGAAATGAGGAGTGTGTGTGTGTGTATGAGTAAGAGAGATATGGAGAGAGACATAGAAGGAGATAGATATGTATAAATAGATAGAGAGGGATTCCAATGGAGGGAGGGAAATGGAGATAGGAGAGATAATTAAAGAGGTATAGAAAGAGGAAGTGATAGGGAGAGTGAGAGGGAAAATAGGCATATAAAGGAGAGATAGGGTATGCGCAGGATCATCATGGAAAAAACAGGCCCTTAAGTGACGAAAAATTCAGAAAAATCAGAGTTAGGCAACTTGACGTAAAAATTTGAATAAGTTATCTATATTATTTAAAAAATATGTAAGAATAGAATATGTAGAAAATTGAATGTAGTTTCAAAACTACTAGGTTTTTTAAATCCATTTGGTGAAAATTTGAAATTTCAATGCAAGAGTACTTAAATTTTAGGGAAAATAAGTAGGTGTATGCTGACCACCCTAACCACAATAAAATGATAATATTTTTTTATAAGATTTTAGATATAAGTAGAGGACTCATGTCCGATGTGATGCATATTTTTTTGTAATTTTTTTCAAGTAAATAATTAATTATGAATTTTATTACAACTTTTAAAAATATAAAACTTCATGTCTAACCACCTTAACTTGGTCAAAACTTCATGAAATTCTTTTTATTTTATTTTTAATTCTATAGTATGTGACCATATTTTGATTCAAAAATGTGATACCATTTGAAAGCTATAGATGTTTTTCAATTAGCCTATCAATCAAAACTTTAGTAGTAATTCAAATAGAAAATGAATAATAATTATTTATTAAATTCAAAGTAAAGCATAATTTATATTGGTGGAAGCTAAGAATCTCCTTTAAAAACCCTTTTTGTTTCATCAATTTTAGGTAAAAAAATTCATCAGCCATATACCCTACACATACCCATCATATCGCCACTTTTTGGCCCATCATAATCTTGCACATACCCGATAGATAAATATAAATTGGGAAAGATGGAGAGGGAGAGAGAGATACAAATAAAAATAAAAAGGCAGACAAAGAGATAAATATAAACAAAGAGATGAAAGGAGAGAGGAAGAGGGAGAGGGAGAGGGAGAGATAGAGATAGAAAGAGGGGTAGATGGAGAGATAAATATAAAGATATAGGAAGTGATATATAGAGAGAGGTAGATAGGGTAGGAGAGATGGAGGGAGAGATGGAGTGAATAAGAGAGAGAGAGATAGAGATAATGAGTTATAAATAGATAGGAAGAGGGAGAGATGGAAAAATAGAAATAGAGAGGGAAAGAGTGAGAGATAAAATCCAGGCACGATATAGAAAATTAATAGAGGAAGATAGATAGAGAGGGGGAGAGATATAGAGATATGTAAATAGATAGAGAGGGAGGGAGGATAGAGAAGTTGAGAAATATAGAAAGTGAGAGTGATAGGGAGAGAGGGAGAGATATATATATAGTGGGAGAAATAGAGGGGAAAGAGAGAAAGAGATGTAAGGAGGGGTAAGGAGATAGAGATAAGGAGAGAGATAGAGAGGAAGATAGAGATGGAGATGGAAATGGAGAGAGGGAGAGAGAAATAGAGATAGAAAGAGGGGAATACAAGGAGAGAGGGAGAGAATGAGAGGGATAGATGGAGGGATAGAAAGATAGAAATAGGAAGTTATATAGAGAGAGGTAGAGAGAGGGAGATATATATAGAGAGGTAGGGAGAAGTACATATGGGGAGATATCATAGAGATATGAGAAGAAAAAGAGAGATAGATCTTTATATTTTTTCTCCCTCTCTTTCTTTATATTTTTATTATCTCTCTTCCTCCCTCCCCTATTTCTCTCTATATTTGTCTTCCCTGCTCTCTTCCTCTATCTATCTTTCTCTCATTTCTTTTCTTTGTCTATTTCCCTCTCCTTATCTTTCTTCCCTTACTATTTTTTGTTATCCTTATTTATCTCCCTCCTCTCTCCCCGTTTTCCCTCTTTATCTCTTGATCTCTCAACCTCTATATTTTGTGTCTCTATCTCTCTTTATGTGACTATATCTATCTATGTCTCTCCTCTTCTCTCTTTTCCTCTCTCTCTTTCTTTATCTCTTCCTCTCTCCATGTTTATTCCTTTATATCTATACCTCTATTTTTGTATCTCTATCTCTCTTTTTATCTCTTTGTATCCCACTCCAATTCTCCATTTCTCTCTTTACTTTCTCTCTTTCTCTCTCTATCTATTTTCCTCCTACGTGTGCAATGGACACATTAAAGAGGTTTTAAATGTGAATTATCATATCCTTAACCAAATGACGTGCAACCCTGAGCATAACTCTCTAGGACGTGATATACTTAAACTATTGGCATGAAACAACTAATCAAAAGTTACCTCTCTCTCACTCTATAAAGTTTAATTTTAATTTTAAGTTTGAAATTTATTTTATTAAATAAATTATAACAAAAATCTAAAATAGAATTAGTTATGTGGGAGATTAAAAATGAATGTGAATAGTACTAAGACTATTCCTCAAAACTATTATGGCAGGTTGAAAACACTCTATAAGTTAGGTCTTAATGCATGATCCAAATCCTGATAAATTTGTTTCTCTCACATCAGAATCGAGCTTTGATACCATGTTGAAAAATGAAGAAAAATGCTAAAAGACATTAAATTACAATAACATAGTGAATAGCATTGAACAATAATCATAATATTTAAGTTATACTGAATGGTTACTCATACATCACAATATGGCTTTCATAAAGCATTTTCAAAGAATAACTACCTAAAATACTAGACAACTAATGTGACACTAGCTAAAGACTTTAATTGCTAACATTACTAAGTCACTAAGGTGACTTTATTACAAAATGTAAATATTGTGAGAAGATAAATACATTTGAGTACAAGAATTGACTACCCTTGTCAACATGACTTTTACACATTAGACAACACACACAACACTAAATTTTAGTAGGGAATTGAGAGTTTATTGATTTGGGGAAATACAACATTGACCTCTCTAAAATTACCCACAAAAACAACCTCTAGATAGTGTAGGACGAGGGCCAAGATATGTAGTCCTCCTCCTCCACCTCTTGGGGTTATCTCAACTTGCTAAGAAGTAAATAGCTCAAGTACTTCACTATCAACAAAAAAAATGCTTCTATATATGCAATTCAATCATTTAGTAGTAATTTTGTTCCTTATCTATAGGGCCCTCACCTTCTTCTACCAAGTTGCACAAAAGAATACACATGAATTTTTTAATTACATGAAATAAGATAATAAGAACCCTTTAATTGTAAGACTTCTATATTTAAATATTATTTTATTCAATAATCAAACAATAAATAATAATTTTATATTTTAATTACACTAAAAAGTGATAAATATTTATTCCTTTTACCAACCAAAACTATCTTTTAGTTGTCAATTCTTGGGAAGCATCAAAACTATATTACTTTAACTATAAGTGATGTAATTGGAGCTCAAAAGGCATACAAAGATGGAGCAAAGATTTGATAGCAGGAAGATTTGAGCGGACCCACTATAATATATTAGTTCTCAATTTCACTATACTTCTTTAAACATAAAGGCATGAAAGACAAGTTAGGATATATAAATGTTTCACATTTTTGCAATGCATACGATAACATGTATAGTCAAATCTTTTTGTGTTAGAATATAAAAAAACATTTTATTAGATCAAATTTATAGTTGATACATGTTTTTTTTTTTTTTTAACAATGTGATGGAGGCTCTTACTATTTTATATCCTCTGGAGCGTGGTTGTGCTCTCGGATGGAGACGGATCATTTGTGAATCAGATTCTTAGGTGGTAGTAACTTTGTTGAATAGGCAGCACTTAGAGGATGTTAGTTGGCATTTGGCTGTTATTATTAAACAGATTCTTAATCTGTGTGCTTCCTTTGATTCAGTTTCTTTCTATCATATTCCACATGAATGGAATGGGGTTGCCGATTGCTTGGCTAAATGAGCTTTTGATCATTTGCATGATTGGAATATTGTGGACAGGGGCCAATTACCCCTTGATTTGTCACAAAAGTTAGACCAAATATTGGAGATTGATAGGGATGTGTAATTCCCTTACTTTATACTCCTCTTTTTTGGTTTGAATAAATTTTTACCCCTCTTTTAGTTTAGAGTACATTTGTCATCTATGAATTTTAATTATTAATTAATTAAAATTTAAAATTATCATATATTCTAAATTTTATTAAAATATACATCTAAAATTGAATGCATAATATGCATTATAACCGGATTCTTTCTCCACTTAATTTCTTTCTAGTTGATCTCGCCCTTCAAGGTTAAGTAGATCTAAGCAACCCATTTAGCACAAATCTAAGAAAAGGTGATAATAGAATAAAGAAAGTAGGGGTCTAAGATTATATTAACTAGATGTGTTGGTTCTTGTGTTTAAGCAGTACGCAATCCTAAGCGTCAGCCAGTGCCTCAAAGTGCCACAAGCTCTGATGGTGAAAAAGATTCGGGTACATATTCAAATATTTTTTCTTTTGTTGTGTGCTTTATACAGGGATGTTGTTTCAGTTTACAAATACTTTATGTTTAAGTTGTATGTTGTTTTGCTCACTGGTACAAACAGCTGTGAAGATTAGGGAGATGCTTGGGCTCAAGAAGGAAGACCCGGCAGTTGCAATTTTCATATGTGGTCCGTGGAGAACAGGGAAATCCAGAGTTGCTGATAAAGTCTGCTAACAGCTACAAGTAAATCAACCAGGAAAAATGGAAGCAAATGAAAATAAAAATCACCGAATTCGATACGGCCAAAGAAGGATCCGTATCCGATTTAGACTTGGTAGCTGGTGTCCGCTCGAAAATTTTAGCCAAAATGCGATCAACAGGAAATGGGAAGGGCACAGAAAATCAAAAGGAAATAGAAAGTGATAATGAATGGCAGAGGTAGGTCTCAAGCTGTTTGCATAGCGAGTCCAATAGTAAGGTATTTATTTACATTGAGAATGTCCCCAGTGCCGAATTCCTCAAAAAGATTTTACCGAAGAAGATAAGCAAAGGAAATAAGATGAGACTGCTCCTTACTATTGTGGATAAAAATGTGACATCTGCTATAGATGGCTGTGTGTTTCAAAAAAGACTGTATGTTATTAGATCTCTAAGTTATAACCAAGCAATGGATTACTTCGGCAAAAGGTTGCCGGTTGACAAGACTCATACACTTGTATTAAGGAGCATAATAAAGATATGTGAGGGGTATAAGACACAAATGAGAATAGTCAGGGACTATTTGATGAAGTACTACATGGATGATGAGGCTTTCAGGAGATTAACAGAATGGATTAAAACTAAGGAACCCAACTTTTGTGAGCTCAAGGACTATCTGAGTTGTGAAGAACAGTTCCTCCACCAATCGTCGATCGCAAAAGAGGCTCTCCTAGACATTTGTTCATTCTTCAATGGGTGGGAATGGAATCAAACGGCCTGCATACTGAACAAGGGCGTACTGGAAAAGCTAATGGAGTTGGAGCTGGTGAAGAGAGAGTCAAACAAAGTATGGGTGCCAGATAAAGTCATGACCTATTGTCTTTGGGAAAAGGAACTCGAATAACTAGCGCCACCGATCTGCATGCTGTGCTAGCAGAACCCAATGTAAGTATTTCTTGTATCCTAAGTTTTGAAAAAAGCAAGTGGATATATATTGAGGATGAAGAATTTAGCAGGAAGGCACTTGCCCAAGCTTTTGTAGGTTACCTAGTTAGAAGATTTTTATCAGATGTGCGCAGCGAGCCACCTCACTGATCATCAAGAAAACTTGATTTACTAGGGAATCATGCACTGACATTAGGTAGGAATAGGATAGATTTCATATGGGCTATACAGAATGGTGGTCTGTAATTTCTTATAAAACCACATCTCCCTATTAATAAGTGAGGTTGTTGAGTCAGAAACAGCCGCCATTACCCTCTATTAGAAAAGGTTTGGCATGTATGTTGTGATTTCACTCTTTTATACATTCTGATTCACTCACTCTCTTGTTTGTTTGTGTTGATTTAATTTAGTCTCCGAAGTTTCATATAAAAGGAATCTGGCTGGTACAAAACAAGTGCCCAATCTTTATTTCTTCACAACAGCTGGATGAAATGCCAAATTTAAGAGTTCTTGCATTAGGAGACTGGACAATAGTGAATGGTAACTGCAACGAGAAATTTACCCACCTCAGATATTTTCAAGCGGGAAGAGTTGGACACCTACCCTTCAATATTAGCCAGTTAGATAACATAAGGGTCTTGGACAACAACTCTGAGCACAACATGGGGATCAGCACGCAACAGGTGTGTATCTCTTTGTATGCTTCTCTAAGTGCTAAGGATTTTTCCACTTCGTGCGAAATCTACCCTGCAGCTGTGACTGGTCAAAATTTAAATGTAGAGTATGCTAAGTGGACCTGACTTCATCTTTGCTCTCTAAACCTAAATGAAAAAATTCTTATTTTAGTGAAAAGTAAACCTGAAACTTTCAACTACAGAGATTAAACAAAACGCTATTACAGTTTACTGTATTTTCTGCCTGCAGGTTTCCCCAACACTCAGAATGGTGAGATTCAAAGGACCAGAATTTAAAGAATACCTTAAATTGGACAATCTGCCCAAGGAGTGTAAAGTCATAGAATTGGACATAGGAGGCAATAATGTGGACATATTACCAGACACTTTCTTGAATTGGATGCTTTACAGAAGATGATTTTGAATAAATGCGAGAGCCTGCAGAGTTTGCCAAGATCCTTCGGGAAGCTCCGAGCTTTGAAGATGTTGGATCTAAGCTACTGTTCAACTTTTAGTAACTTGCCTTCAGATTTTGGGTGGTTGATCAATCTTGAGAAGGTTGACCTTCTTACTGTAGAAACTTAGAGAATCTCCCTGAAAGTATGGGTTTGCTGAGCTCTGTGAAGGAAATTGATTTGTCGTATTGCAAGCGCCTCAAGAAACTTCCCAAAAGCTTGGTGAAGCTAACCACATTGCATGTCTTGAATTTGAGAGCCTGTACTCATCTGATGGAATTGCCAGAAGAATTTGATGACTTGGCTCTCAAGGGGCTCTGTTTGGAGTCATGCAAGAGACTAAAAGCTCTTCCTGAAAAAAATGGAGAAATAATGTTGCTGCACAAGAGGGTGTCCCTGAGTTGGTGTTTAAGTGTACAAGAATTAACAAAAGGATTCATCAATTTCATCAAGGCTCATGTGGAAGAATTCGTTTTAGTGGATTGCATCAGTTTGAAGTCACTTCCAGAGGATTTTCCAATGGAACTGAGTGGTCTAAAAGCCCTCAGTTTGAGCGGTTGTAGAAGCCTTATGTGCCTCCCCAAACATTTCCACAAGCTTGAACATCTGAAAAATTTGAATTTAAGCTCATGTGAAAATTTAGAGGAGTCTTCTACTAGACTGAGTCGTCTGCCATCATTGATAGAAGTGAATCTGTCTAATTGTGAAGGACTCAAGGGACACTGACTGACAAGTTTGAGTAAGATACAAAGCTTGACTTTTGTAGACATTCATGATAGCCCACAACTAGTGGATACATGGAATCAGATGATGAGAGAGAATAAAATTTACCACTTCACAGTGGCCACAAGCCGACCTCCCATGATAGCTTGTGTTTTATCCCATTGCCTTTCGTCGGTAAGTTGTCTTACTCAAGATACCAAGGCAATGTACGATGCATTTTCTCATTATTTTATCATCTCTATACTGTTAAAGGAAAGAAAACCATTCTTTCTCAGTACAAAGATCTTTTGCAACCTCCAATCCATATTTGCATAGATTTTCATTCTTATAACTTTCCTCTATATCCTAGAAGTTCTTAAAATAATCAACACAACAATCAAAATATTTGTTCATTCACTTATTATTCCTCGTACATCGTTTTATCTCTTTGGTATTAACTGACATCATGATGTAATTTACTCGATCAAGACTTCAAAAAATGCCCAGTAGCCGACACCTGGAGATAGGCTTTATTGTTGCACATTGATTTTAGGGCAGACCTGCAAACTCTTCTCAAAGTTCAGCGCACAAACAAATATGTATTCATATATAGCTTATAAGGAAAAACCTCACAAGAGTTTTCAAACAGCAATTTGCCAGACTAAAAGAACAAGACAAATATAATCTGTGAACAAAAATGCAGCCAAAATTATTTCTATACCACAACAGAGTTTCTTTAGAATCTACTATTTTCTTTTTGGGGTATGTTTGTACAAAATTATATGATCTAGGTAGCAATTTTGGGCAGAATTCCCTTAAGACGGGAGGATACCTTGTTTGAGTTATAGTTTATCTACTTCTGCTCCAAAGCCAAGCCTCTAATGTGGTAGAATTCTTAGGATTGATTTACAGTTTACTTTGTCTCTTTTGTTGAGGGAGTTGGGTTGAGTTGATCATAATATAAATGTATTTTGTTTATTTTAATTTCATTTATAGGGGAAAGTATTTAGTAGTTGAATATGTTTTAATAGTTGTAAGTGATAACATATGTTGATTTAATATTCATTATTTTTAATAATATTGTACTAATAGTAGTGACTTTAAAGTTGTCACTATGGATCATGAGTAATTGTAATTGAATGAAATATATTCTTTAGATTTAAAAAGCAACAAATCATGTGATGCCACATCAGTGTACCAATAAAACATGACTTAGTGCACTACTATTGGTCTACCTTTTTTATGAGACCTTTTTGAATGTCTCAACAGAAAGTATGTTGATGTGACCATAAAACCTTAATTGTCTTGTAAAATAAGCTACTGTAAAAAATTAAAATTGATATGAAATTACCACATGAAACTTTGAGAGACACTGAAATAGGATATTCAGTTATTGAATCCTCTCCCCTATACTTTGAAAGAGAGAAAGGAATTTTCTAAAATTATATGTTTTACATCATTTCCCTTAAATGTGGTTTCATGCTGCAAGAATAAAGTTGTCGTTAGCTCCAACTTCAATCCTTGACCGCATCAGCCTCTAATAAGACCAAGTCCCATTGTTTTGGGCTGTCACCAACTAGACTCTTTTATTGTCTTCCCTTAGCCTTTTGACTAATTAGAAGAGAGCAAGGCTCTGCATCAACTAGGAACAATGCAATGCAGAGCCAAAGGATCTTTCAGTTGTTGACCATGCTTCCTATTATGTTGCAGGACTCGCACGTGACTAAGAAGTTGGAACAAGGATCATTCCATTTCTTCGATGGCAAATGGCTTTTTGTGGATGTGAACGGACAACCATTTAATCCCTCTACTAGTCTTGAGGAAGGCACAACCATAGCTGTTATTTTATACCATAGCTATCAGAAATAAGAGATACAAGCGCTGGGAAAAATACTTGATGATCTTCGAGCCAGTTATAAGAACCTGCAAGTACTTCATGTGAGCAGATTTGTGAGTTCGTTGGCAAGGGCGCTCGCTGGCAGGCATCATGTTTTCACTTCTGATAACTATGAAGCTCAAGTATTCTTTGAAAAAACTTTGCCCACTGTCGAATTCTTTGATCAGAGGATGGAATATGCTATGATCACTAGTGATGTAAAAGGCGGACGAAACCATAAAGCCTTTTCTACCTGGATGGGTATTACAAAGAATAGCTTACGAACCGTGGCAGTGGAAATTCCAAGAACCGAATACCTGCAATTAAAGGAACGTACAGACACCCCTCAGGATAGCAATATTAAATTGCTTCAAGCATTGTTATTCACAAAAGAAATAGATTTCCTTGTTACCAGGACAGGTCAGGTATAATTTTTGTTTTAGGATTATTTCAAAGTATTACTTTACTAAATACTTCTAGATGTAATTTTAAGGGCTTATTAATCACACAAGTTTAAGTTATTTTATTCTTGCCTCAAGTGAATTAGGTTTCCTTGACCTTATCAATACAGACTGTAGCCTCTTGTGATTTTCAATCTCATTATTGACCTGTTTTTCATTTTCATTTGATCTTTTTTCAAATCATTGCCAGCATTCATCGAAGGAAAATTCACCACCAGTACTTGCCATGGAAAATTCTCCGAAAATTAAGCCATTGACAGCACCACCAAGTTTTTGAAATATATATTAAAAATATTGGTGAATTGTTGGTGGTGAATTTTCTTGGCGGTGAATTTTCCATAGCAGTAAATTGCTGATGGTGAATTTTCCTTGGTGAATTGTTGACATGAATTTTCCTAGAGCCATCTTTTTCAATATATTATAAATAAATTTAATTCTGTTGATTCCTTATTTGCTCAGATGGGTATCAAATAGGGAAAGTTGTTTTCCTCTTATTGTCCTGGCTTCATGACATTGAAGAAGAAAGCTTAGCCTTCAATAGTGTGTACAAGAAGCTCAAAGAGATGTTGCAAGAGAAGCCTATGGCAAACAAGGTAGAGTTTGAGGTAGTATGGATTCCAATAGTCATTCATGGCAGAGAGAGTAGAAGTCTTCATGCAAGAGGTGTTGAAAAAATAGGTTTTCCATCAATTGCAGACCCCTGGTCGATCAACCCCGTAGTTATGCGTCTCTTGAGGAGGCATTCCACCTTCAATAAATTGCCCTTGTTACTTGCAGTGGATCCCAATGGAGGATTCTGTTTTGATAATTTGATACCCAAAACGGAAAGCACCATAGAGATGGAGGTCATGGAGGAGGTAACCAAGGCATTATACGACTTCATAAAAGAAGGGAACAACTTGCATGCAACAAATTCAAAGGAAAATATGCAGTTCCAAACCAAGAACCAAATTTTGGAGGTGGAAGATGACCCGGGGTTTTGATCTCTAGACATCCAAAAAGATTGAAGTATTTTGTGTAGCCACATTTATGAGTGTTATATCAAATGCTTTAAGAAATCAAACTCAATTTGGTAGAGAGAATATATGCATATAAAGTTTAATTTTAATATTTAAAATTTTCAAGTGATTAAAATAAATGTTATGAAAAATATTCACAAGGTTGAGGTATCAATGCATGAATATTTACTCAATGAAAGGGGTAGCTATAATAATTTATTTTTTAAAATTATATTGAATTTTATAGATATAATTGTAATGGTGAAATTTGTATTCTTATGCAATTTTCATTTAGTTTTGTGTTTATTTTGAGGAGAGAATTTTGATACATTGATGTATTCATAAGTGACGTAATTTTTTGGAAAGTTAGGGCCTTGATTTATGATATCCACCTATCTATGGGTAAGTGCATAAAAATGTGGGATCAAAAGGGGGTCTTGAGTAGCCACTTTTTTTTTAATCGGGAAAAATTGATCTTGAATGAGAAATTGAAGATAGCTACACTCAAAATTTGAAGACATAATAAGAAAGTTAGGGCCTTGACTTATGATATCCACCTGTCTATGGGTAAGTGCATAAAAATGTGGGATCAAAAGGGGGTCTTGAGTAGCCAATTTTTTTTTTAATCGAAAAAAATTGATCTTGAATGAGAAGTTAAAGATAGCTACACTCAAAATTTGAAGACGTAATAAGAACAAGAGTCATAATGCGCTAAATATAATTTTTAAATTATTATTTTTTTAATGGTGGAGATTAAGGGGTTCAAATAGGTCAACCATACAAAGTGCTTTTATTTTTGTTAAAAAGCATGTCATAACGTCTATTCAGGGTCCTCTAAAATGTTAACTTTCTTTTAGTATTTCAAAAATCGTTTCAATACAAATTAGCAAACACTATGTAGTTTATGCTTTGATTTTTTGTAAATTTTTCAATGAATATATGATTTTTTACGAATTTTTAAAGTGCACACTTCCTTAAAAATAGAAAATTGAGTGTGAGCTCTCTTAACTACTTTGAAAACTAATTGTTTCTTTAATGTGTATGGAATAGAGTTTATTTTAGATTACGATTAACGAGTAAAAAGTAAAACCAAAAATACCATACATAAGTTTTTGACAAAAATTTAAGACATCAGCAAAAAAATAAAGATCAAAACCTTAATATTTTTGAAATATAGAAAAATTACATGGCTAGAAAGCTAAGAGACAACTCAACATTATTGTGGTATTTTTTAACTCAACATTGAAAGATGTGGAAACCTGATAGAGAGCACGCTCAAGATTGTGTCATTTTTAAAGAATTTACAAAATACACATCTTGGAGTGTTAATATGTACAAGTCCAGCCCTTTGGGTTGGATGCCCAAGGAAAGTTGATAAAAATGTGAGTGTATTATAACATGCTTGTGCAATAACATGCTCTTGTATGTGTGAATGAACAGTGAAACCTACCTCTTCATCTTGTCATATCCCCTTGATACCTTGTTAATTATTTTACATGACCCCTAGCCTCGATGTAATTTGGACTAGGGGTGGAATTTTGGATTTTATTATGTGGACATTTGTGTGTGTGTGTGTGTGTTAATTATGAACCTTGACATTAACATTATTGAATGTGATTGTTAATCGTATTATGTTATTTTAATTTTAATGCATTCAAATGTTTGGATTAACACAAACTAATGACTTGGTTGTTGGACTTGTGTGAGGTTTGTCGTTGGTTGCAGGTATCAGGGTGCAAGATGAGGTGGATTTTATGGTTATGTTGGATGAGAGACAAACAATCGATAATGTCATTCTAGTGTCAAGACCTTGCTTGTAGTTTTTGCCAACCTAAGGTTCATTTAAACCTAGGATCTTAGACGTAGATTAAATTGTCATTGTTTATCCATTTTCGGCTAGGCAAAGACATCAATATAACCTAAATTGTTTCTAGTTAATTAACATTGCATAATATGGTAAATTTATTAAAGGTAGACGAATGAATAAACACATTATAAAATAAATAAAGTTAAATAAGTAAATAATAAATCATAAAATTATAAAATGAAATAGGTACAAAATATTAAAATAAACAAATAATAAATTGCCATCCATATTAAACATTTATAAGGGGTGATTAAACAAAGACTATATCATCAAACTAGGAAAAACAAGGAAATAAATAAAAGAGAAAGGTCTGAGAAAACCATTCACAGGAGGAAGGAGGGTGATGGAAGGATAGTCAGTGCTGATGTAGGAAGAAAAGTCAGAAATGCTGGACTAAGGGGAGGATATATCTTGGCGTGGGTGAGGAAGGAAGACAGGGCAAGGACGGTAGTAGTATTAAGAGGCATGGCGACCCCCTAAAACCTCAAAAAATGGCAAGAAGTAATTAGAGTGGTATCGTGGAAAACCCCAACTCTCTCTCTCCTTTAAAACGACTTGCAAGGTCTCATTTTGGGTAGAGGAAATTTGGAGAAAGAGAAGAAGGTTGTCGTAGTGGTAACCAGAGGTGTCTCATTTTGGGTAGAGGAAATTTGGAGAAAGAGAAGAAGGTTGTCGTAGTGGTAACCAAAGGTGCGGACACGATTTGAAGAGGAGATCTATGTAGGTGGCGGCTAGGGCATCCTCTGTTGCTACTTCAAACACCCTATACCTGGACATTTCAAACTCAGTTGTTAAATTTCTTTCCGATTTTGTAGTTATTATTTTATGATACTGTAACCATAATGTAATTCTATTTTGGTCTTGGAATATTTTTTTTTAAATTTCCAGGAATGATCTTGTTGTGATCTTTTGTGGAGAATTGATAGATTTTCTTAGGATGTCTCCATCTTGTTTGGTTTGTTGGAAATTAATGGAAACAAAACTTAAGAAGTTCAAACTCTATTGAACAAAAGCATATACCATCACTATAATATCCCATTGTACATTATAGTTCAAGGCAAATAGGATGTTAAACCTATTCATGTAGAGACTCCATACTGAAAGTTAATGTTCAACAGTACAACTTGATTTGTAAAATTCAAATGAAAGTAATAGATGCCCCATATTATTGATAGAGGAAAGAGTATCCATCGTGCACATTCTCATAACTAATAAAAATGAACTCCTACACATTTTTCAAACTTTGTTAGACATAATGTTGGAAGAAACTTGCAGGGTAAATATTCTTCCACTCTTTTGCACTCTTATACAATATCAGTGCAAAACAGGTCCTTTGGACTGTTATAAATAGTCCTCCTCTGTAAGCATAATCATGTGATTACAACTAGGAATGACTAAAATAAGAGTTAAAGTTAATTCAGACCTTATTTGGCCATGTTTTAGTGGAATAATTGGAGTACTAGTGATGATCTAGGTATGAAGCTCTAGTGGTAGTTGGAATCTTTCACTGGTCTTGTGGCAGGCTTACAAGGTTTCATGTGAAGAACCCTCTTGAGGGTTCAAAAGGGATTTTCCTATTCTAAAAACAATATGTAGTCATTTAGAAAAAGTAATGAATTAGCTAAATGTTGTAATCTCATCTAGTAACTTAAAATCATCAAAAATTTACTACAAATAAGACTAAGATATCCCCTTTAGTTATTGAATTCAATGGACTGATTTTCTTTAATAATGGTGTTGGTCCAAATATGTTATAAATACGATGAGAATATGTTAAATTCTTGTTCTATGAATTACTAGCATGTTGTATAACCCTCTGCCCTAAAGCAACTGATACAAATTATTCCTTCCTCATAGAGGTTTTCCCCAATATCCAAGGCATCTAAAGATGCCATGATGCTGAAGCATCTACCTCGACTAGCACAAGTAGCATAAATCAATATTATTCAAGAAATAAATCTTTCTTAGCATTATGCTAAATGAAGAAGGAGATTTGGTAAAATGTATGCAACACTTGAGTGAAAGTAAATGGATTCATCACAACCCCAAATTAAATATCTACAAAATACCTCTTTGCATTGTTGGTTGCTAGGACAACAATCCATGCTAATGTTTATAGTTGGTATAATTAGCTGATTAATAGGGCGGTCATTCTATTTAAATGAGTACTTTTGTTGTAATATGGAAATGTAGTCCTTACAAGTCCATGTATTGAAACTATACCTGAAGGATCAAATAAAATAGGGTATCCTCCACAAACTATTAAGGGATGAAAAGTTATTATTGTCACATAAAATTGCACCCTACTGAACAAGAGTTCAATGTTCTAATGACACAATGGAAACAACCTCAAGGTTGTGGGACCTTGCGTGAATGAGATTGAATCTCCTAAAAAGGTTGACTTCCTCTTCTAAACTAAGGGAAAATGTGTTGGCCAAACCCAACACATGAAACCTATTACTACCCTAATCTAACAACTCACAGAGAAAAAGGGATAGAAGGAGAACATGAAAGTGATGCACCAAGATAGAAATGTGTGTCTTCTTCCCTTCAAATTGCACAAAATATCAACAAATTAACTAGAACAAGCATTCATACATGAAGGTAAAAGATTCTTACTCAAACATGCAAGAAATATCTATGATAATAGTGAGATTTTATTGATGAGGCATAAAATCTGGACTTTACAATGACAAAATGTAAGATACAATGTCTACAAAAGAAAACTGTGAGAGGAGCCCAAAAGAAAAACCCCTAGAGAGCTGATGCAAGAAATTGGGTACACAAAAAACTCAAAGTGAAGTATTTTTGTTGTTTTTCAGAATTTGTCACACTTGGACTGAAAATTTGAGGCACTTACACAATGAATCTTTAAAAAATTCAGTAATATGAAATTTAGCATTTTGAATCTAGTTTCCAAATATGTAAATTATTCAAATACCTAGATTATAGAAATTAAATTTTGATAGGGATCTATAAAAATCACTTTTTTAAAGTTCCTATTTTTTAACCAAACCAAGCACGTGTATGGACACCACTTTTTGACCTTTGTAAAAGTATTTTGCTAATTCCTTTTGGGAAAAGAGAGCTAACAACATGAAGATTGATGTGGATTTTTTTTTGTAATTTTTTGTTGAATATTTTTTTTTATTAATTTTTTATTGACCTTAATTGATGCTTTTAAAAATCAATGTGTATGGACAACATAATTGGACCTAAACTAAACATTTTTTGAATCTTTTTTTTTTAGTGTAGAGAATTGTCTGAAGTTTGATGCCATATAAATTTTTTTTACAAGAAACTTAACCAAAAAAAAAGTTATTAAAAAACAAAAAAAGTCTGATATTTCAAGTTTAAGGATTAGTTTGCTTAGAGATTAATTAAAAAATAGCAAACATAATCCAATCTTAATAAAAATTATATATTTGGAAAGTAGACATCGTGTTCTAATGGGTTTTAATTTTATAGATTGATTCAGAAAAAAAGTCCATCAACCATATTGCCAAGGTTGGACATTCTTCTTCAATTTGCTTGGTTTTTTAGTTGCAGGTCAAAGGCTAAGGCTTGGATTGCCAAGCCTTTCCCAACCTTAAAACCAAGGCTACATGTGGGTTGGAAATTCAATTTTTAAATAATGTGTATGTGTTACTAAAACATGTACGTGTTATTTAAACAAAACGCATACACGTTATCTAATTACCCATTAGATAAAGGTAACGCGTATGCATTATATAACACGTACGTGTTCCTAGAACAAAACACGTATGCATTTCATAACGAGTACGCATTTCTAATATAGTTATTTTTTCCTAATTTGGTAACTAATGATAAAACACATTTTTCCTGCAACATTCATTTTCTGTAGTACAGACCGAAAGTGCTATTTTTTGTGTTTTTTATTGCAAATTTGTCTTGTGCAGGGCATATTCTATTCACATTGTTGGAAGAGACAAAGTGCAGGTTGAATTTTTTGAAGTGGAATAAAGTACAAGAACTTTTTACAAGAAGATTTGGAAAAAAAGAATTTTGGATGCATTCATGATGTTTTTGTACTTCACAGCTTAAAGAAAAAAGCATCTTCATACTACATAGTTTTATTTGAATATTTGAAGGAGATAGCAATTTGAAAATAGGTTGTATTTGAATCATTTTTTTTGTCATCAAAGAAGGTTTGGTAAGCATGGGTGATAAGCAAAGACAAAGAAAAAGATGTAGAAAGTTAATGACACCCGAAGAAATTCAAGCAAATAGAGATACGGAGGCAAAAAAACAAAGGGATAGAAGAGAAAGGATTCGTCAAATGAAAAATTTGCAAGCATCTAGTTCCAAAAATGTTGAAGAGGAAGCCTTGAATGATTAAATGAATGTAGGTGATGCAAATGTGGAGATGGTGAATATGGAAGAAAATGCAATTATGGAAACAAACCCAACTATGCCTTCAACTTCAACTTTGAATGATGTGGAAATAGTACCTATGCAAACAACTTCGAGTATGTCTTCAAATCCACCTCCCAATGATATGGAAAACACACCTATTCATACAATCCATCTAAGTATGTGTTCAAACCCAAGTTTTGATAATATTGATATTGCTTGTTTAGATGAAGCTGGATACACCATTGATGATATCAATAATTCTAGGGTTGAAACAATGCAAAATCAAAAAAATGATGAAATTATATCTTATGAGAATGCAAATGAGAATGAAATCCCTCATACTAATGAAAATGTGAATGAAATCCCTTTTACATTTGAAAATGAAAATGAAACCCCTTGTGTGAATGAAAATGAAACCCCTTCTATGGATGAACCTAAAAATGTTTTTTTTACAATTGAAAGAGATGTGCTAGATAAACTTCGTGGTAAAGTTTCTTGGAGACAAATTAGAAATTATGGAAGTAGAATATATAAAAAAAAATTATAGAAATAAATTAGGATTCCAATGTCAACTCATGGTGCAATTGATGATAATGTCAAAAATGGGAATAGTGATGAAAAAATTAGGTGTTTTTTATTAAACTAAAAAAGAAAGATGATTCAATAGAACAAGTCATATCTAGTGTTATCAATGCTATTGATTTTATAGGTAAGAAAAGTCGATCAAAAGATAAGAATGTGGCTCGTCATGCAATAACAACTACTCTAGTTGATAAAGCAACTTCAAATAAAAGAATGTTAAGTAAGATTAGTAAATGTATAAAAGTAAATCCTAGAACTTTGATAAGAGCCACTAAAAGAAGAGAAAGTATTGAAAAGGATCCAATTAATCAATGTTGTAGTTTTAGTGGTAGACTTCCAAGATTAGACATGAAATTAACTAATGAAATTAAATCTTTAATCAAAAGAATTTGGAATGATAATATAAGAGTATCACCTAACATTAGAGATGTCTTAAAATTAAGGGTGGGTTCAAAAATTTGTGAAAGTCATCCAAAGCATCTCTTAGATATGACTCAATGATCCAGGGGATATTTTTCAGTGAAAATTGAAGTGTCTCCAATACTCAAAATTTTTGCACCATCAGAAATATCTTGACGTCTTGATTCCAACGCAACTTGAACGGAGTGAAAAGGACTCCGTTTGCTCAAGTTATAGTCAGTCAAACTTTTGGTCAAACTAGCACTATGGGGCATCTAGAAAGGTGAAAAAATGATCATCTCAAAAATCATCGAAAAACAGCGTCAAGTTGAAGAGCTCGTCGAGACAATTCCAGCAACATTCGTTTCGTCGAAATCCGACATCATATGCTCGAGATATTGGTGGTCAAATTTTCCAGTTGACTCACTTGACCAGAAGGTACAGGTGATGACGTCAGCATGACATCAGCATGCTGACATGGTAGACCATACCGTGAAGTTGCTGAGGTGGACCAATTAGAACTTGACACGTGTCATCCGTACAGTGACATGACAGAGGACGTGTTAGGTGACGTGGCATTCCGTATATACAATCAACATCGATGTGGCAGTACACGTGGCATTACAGGTAGTAGTCCGGTCATCGTTGGCGTGTTTTCAGCATCGAATCCACTGTGGACATGTGGCACCTCGTCGGCTTGTCACATGTCCCTGCTTCCTCTGTCGGCGTCGGCGAGCGGTTGTCGAGTTGGGTAAAAGATTGTTTGTCTGGTTTGAACCCGTGACCACCTTGTTGTTAGCCGCCCGCCCCACCGTTATGCCATGCGTTGACACTTAAACTAGGCTAAGTGATGATTTTCTTTTGTCAAGTTTTTCTTCGGCGTATGTTGACAAAATGGAGGCTGACGGGTTTGGAACCCGTAACCACCGACCAAGCAAAATAAGGCATTACCGTTAGGCCACCACTGGTCGTTTAGCTTTATATAGAGCTCGGTTGTTTTTGATATTTGTTTTAACACCAAATATTGTTTATTGGAGGTTATGGTTAAAACCTAACCCCCCCTCCTTATGTAAAATGACAAAGGGGGTTAGGTACAACTTGAAAACGTAGCATAATGAAGGACTTATGTTTGTTTTTTGTAATTATGAAGGGTTTTGGCCTTTTTAGGCTAATTTCATGTATAAAAGGGGGGGGAGTGTAAGCTCTTAGGTGTTCAGTTAGGTGGTGAGAAACAGGTGATATGTTAGAGAGTTCTTGTGGATATTTTTGAGCCATTTTCATATGACGGAGTATTGTTATGCTGTCGGAGTGCTTGAAGAGATGGTCTTGGTGCATTTGTAAGCTTTTGTGGAGATTAATCGGATCGGTCTCACTCTATTGGAGTGGACCCAAAGACGTAGTCACGTTTGTGACAAACTCCATTATCAGATTGTTTGCACTTTTTCTCTCCTTCTCTCTCATGTTCTAATTTTCACCTTAAGTTTTAAGTTTTTAATGCATAATTCCATTAATGTATGCATGAATTTGTGATTCCTTTAAATTGTTGTAATTAAGCATTCAGATTTGCAATTAGTCTAGATCCTATACAGATCAAGTGGTATCAGAGCTTTTGGTGGCTAGTATTGCATTTTTTTTTGAATGCTAACAAGATCCAGGATTCAAAAGGGCGAAGGCAAGCTTGAAGAATTTGATCCTGAGATCGGGAAGCGAAGAAGTTTTATGAAGATGTCCGTGTCTGGAATGGAGGTTCCTGAAGAAATCAGTGAGCAGGAGTTTCGTATAGCATTCCTCGAGATGAAGGCTAAGGTGGACATACTTTTCCAAGAGAGACAAGAGCGGAAGGAACTTGAAGGAGGTTCATTGAAGCAAGATGCTCGTAAAGACAAGAAAGGGAAACATCATGGAGATGGTGACAAACAACCAGATCCACCCTCTTCTCCTTCTCCTCCCTCTTCTCCTTCTTCTCCATCTTCTCCTCATTCTATTTCTTTTAATCCTTTCAAGAGTGGGTATAAGCCTAAGATCAAATTGGATGTAAAATTTGACTTACCAAAGTATTATGGTGAATTAGATGCTGAAAAATTCGATGATTGGATTCAACAAGTTGAAGTCTATTGTAGAGTCCAAAACCTATTAGATGATGTTGATAGGATCCCATTAGCTACTCTTCAGTTTGGAGGGACAGCTTTAACTTGGTGGGAGAGTAAGACTAAGGCAGAAATTTCATAGCATGGTAGAGTTAGTTTAACTTGGGCAGAGTTTGTTAATGCTCTTAAGAAGCAGTTTTATCCCCTAGGACATATGCAACATTTAATGATGGATTGGAAAATGTTTAGGCAAGGGAAAGGTCAAACTATCCAAGAGTACACCCATGAATTCAGAAAGAATGCTATTGCATTAAATGTACCTTTGTACACCCAGGATACTTTGTTAAAGTACATAGGAGGTCTTCACTCATATCTCAGACATTCCATTTTGGTATTGAACCCTTGTAATTTGGATGAAGTGTCTGTTCAGGCTACACACTTAGAGTCAAGGGGAAAGGGTTCATTCATTGATAATGATAACTCTGTTAAGAAATCTTCTAAAGTTGCAGAGACAGGGAAAGGAAAGAAAGCAACTACAGTCAAGAAGGATGACAAGCTTTCTTGCTCTCATTGTGACAAGAAGGGTCATGATGAAGATCATTGTTGGAAGTTGCATCCCGAATTGAAGCCTAAGTGGGCTCAAAGACAGAATCAGAAATAGAAGGGTAAGGAGAAATTCACAAATGTTGTTATGGATCTTGATTCTGATTCTGATGATGAAACTAAGATAACAGCTATGTGTTTGAAAGGTAAAGCTCCTAATTCCAATGTTTCCTTTGATAGATGTGCTTCTACTTCTAAAGTTAATGATGTCTATGAAGATACCAAAAGGAATGAGTTGTTTCATTTAAGGGTTGTTGCTAAGAACATTAAAATTGATGCACTCATAGATAGTGGTTCTGAAGTTAACTTAATCTCTGAAGATGTTGTAAGAAACTTTGGATTGAAAACTACATAGCATAGGAAACCTTATCCACTAGGCTGGATTTGTGAGAATGATAAGTTGCAAGTAACAAGACAATGCACTTTAAAATTTGCAATCACTAGTAATTTTGTGGATGAAGTATAGTTTGATGTGGTTCCACTAGATATCTGTGGGATAGTTTTGGGTAGCCCTTATCTATATAATCGGAAAGCTATTTTCTACAGGGAAAAGAATCATTATCATTTGTTTAAAGATGGCATTCAGTATATTGTACATTCTCATAGGATAAAGACTGATCGTTCTTTTACAAACACATGGCAATTAAAGAGGGTGATTAATGCAAGTAAAGATTTAACTCTTATGTCTATCAACACAGGTGGTTCTAGACAGGAACTTGGAGTAGCTAACCAGGGTCAGATGTCACAGGATGCACCCACAATACAACATGAGGGAATGATGATTGAAAGCATAGATGGTCCCTTGGATAAAAATGTTTTTGTTGTAAAGGATCGATGTGTTGTTGATTTATTCTCCTTCATCTTTGCATTATTGTTCAACTTGATGCTAGTCAATGTTTGTTGGTTAGTGGCTACGATAGTTGATGTAGATGCTTATGGAAGTGATAGAATGATGTTTATGTTCAACAATTTTGTTGCAATCTTTGTTGTGATTGTGAGCTAGTTATTTAGATGTATAGATGATACAGGACAAGTGGGGAGGCCCAGTCCTCTCTCAATGTTTGAATAAATGCCACTTTTGGAGGTCCAAAAGTTCTCCAATGGGGAGGCCTGATCCGGGGGATATTTTTTAGTGAAAATTGAAGTGTCTCCAATACTCCAGATTTTTGCACCATCAAAAAGATCTCGACGTCCTGATTCCAATGCAACTTGAACGGAGTGAAAAGGACTCTGTTTGCTCAAGTTACAGTCAGTCAAACTTTTGGTCAAACTGGCATGGGGCATCTAGAAAGGTGAAAAAATGATCATCTCAAAAATCATCAAAAAACAGCGGCAAGTTGAAGAGCTCGTCGAGACTATTCCGGCAACGTTCATTTCACATCGTATGCTCGAGATATTGGTGGTCAAAGTTTCCAGTTGACTTAGTTGACCAAAAGGTACAGGTGATGACATCAGCATGACATCAGCATGCTGACATGGAAGATTGTACCGTGAAGTTGCTAAGGTGGACCAAATAGAACTTGACATGTGTCATTCGTATAGTGATGTGGCAGAGGACGTGTTAGGTGACATGGCATTCCGTATATATAGTCAACATCGATGTGGCAGTACATGTGGCATTACAGGTGGTAGTCCAGTCATCGTTGATGTGTTTTCAGCACCGAATCTAGTGTGGACACGTGGCACCTCGTCGGCTTGTCACATGTCCCTACTTCCTCTGTCGGCATCGGCAAGTGGTTGTCGAGTTGGGTAAAAGATTGTTTGTCGGGTTTGAGCCCATGACCACCTTTTTGTTAGCTTCCTGCCCCACTGTTACGCCACGCGTTGTCACTTAATCTATGTTAAGTGATGACTTTCTTTTGTCAAGTTTTTCTTCAGCGTATGTTGATAAAATGGAGGCCGACAGGTTTGGAACCCGTAACCACCGACCAAGCAAAATAAAGCATTACCGCTAGGCCACCGCTGGTTGTTTGGCTTTATATAGAGCTCAGTTGTTTTTGATATTTGTTTTGACACCAAATATTGTTTATTGGAGGTTATGGTTAAAACCTAACCCCCCCCCTCATGTAAAATGACAAAGGGGGTTAGGTACAACTTGAAAACGTAGCATAGTGGAGGACTTATGTTTGTTTTTTGTAATTATGAAGGGTTTTGGCCTTTTTAGGCTAATTTCATGTATAAAAGGGGGGGGAGTGTAAGCTCTTAGGTGTTCAATTAAGTGGTGAGAAATAGGGGATATGTTAGAGAGTTCATGTGGAGACTTTTGAGCCATTTTCGTACAACGGAGTATTGTTATTCTACCAGAGTGCTTGAAGAGATGGTCTTGGTGCATTTGTAAGTTTTTTGTGGAGATTAATCGAATTGGTCTCACTCTATTGGAGTGGACCCAGAGACGGAGTCACATTTGTGACAAACTCCGTTATCAGATTGTTTGCACTTTTTCTCTCCTTCTCTCTCATGTTCTAATTTTCACCTTGAGTTTTAAGTTTTTAATGCATAATTCCAATAATGTATGCATGAATTTGTGATTCCTTTAAGTTGTTGTAATTAAGCATTCAGATTCACAATTAGTCTAGATCCTATACAGATCACTCAAACTGAATTATATAAAAGAAAATTAGATGCTTCAATCTTACCATTGAATATTAACATAAGTCAAAGATCATTCGAAAAGTGTAAATCTTGGTATGTTAGAATTAATAAGCAATGAATCTCTTGTTGTTGTAAGACCCATGTACAATTTCATTATTATTATCATAGTTTTTGATATATATGATGCACTTTGCATGCTAACCAAATTATGCAGGACATTTGTGGTATTCATATGCCACCTAAAAGAATCAAAGATTGTATTGCAAGTTTGTTTTGTGAACCCTCTAAATGTATTTCTGGAGAATGTGATAGATGTGGTAACTTTTCATTATTAGGAGAATGTATGCATAAAAGTAGTTTAGATGAATTTGGACAACAATTAGTAGATGTAAAAAAATTTAAAAATGTTGAGTATATTTTGAAAGATGGAAAAACTGGAAAACATTGTGAGCTAATTGTGGAAAAATTTAGTGTGAATGCATTTTAAATTTAAAGATAAGATTGTACCTAAATATGTTAAACACTCTCAGTATGCTCATTGGCTTGATAATCAATTTCATTTATGTAAAATCGCATTCCCAATTGGAACTATACTGTCAGTTGTTGATTTTGCTAAAAATTATACTCGTGCTCCACAAGAAGAAATTCAATCAGAGTATTATAATTCAATACAAGTAGCTATATTAGTTCATGTTGTTTATAGACATGCAGATGATAGTACAAAAGATAATAGTTTTTTTTTGAGGGAGTACCATTTTTATGTAAGTGATAATCGATTACATTCATCTAAGTTTGTTCAATATTGTTTTGATATATTTTATAAAAATTTAAAAGAGAGAGGAATTCAAATGGTAGAACATCTCATATGGTCAAATAATTGCACGAGTCAATTCAAAAATGCTAGAATGTTTTATTGGTTATGTAGACTTCATAAAAAGATAATATCTAGCACATATGGAGTATTTTTGAATCCGGTCATGGTAAGGGAGAACACGATGGAGCAAGTGCATGTGTGAAAATAGCTCTCGCTAGAGAGCAACCAAAATTTTAGGATGCTGGGAAATTTAGAGATGCACGTGCAATTGTAGATTGGTGCAATACCAAATTATCTACAAGAACAAGTGAGAGCTCAATAATTCGACGCTTCTTTTGGTTAGTTGAAGAAAATGATATTTTTTCTCAACAAGATTGTGAAAGAATTAATGGATCTACAAAATGGCATTCATTTAAGAGTTTGAATGCAAACATATGGACAATATGGACAAGGAAGTTGGCATGCTCTTGTCAATTTTGTATTGCAAGTGATTGGGAGGCATGTGAAAATATGGAATGGGTTGAACAATGGCAACAAAGATCCTTAACACCTACATCAACACATGTTCAACACAGAATGACAATTGAAGATAATGAATTGTTCACATCAGATGATTATGATCGTGTTTTGGATCTTGTACAAGAAGTTACATTATTTATTGAGTTGAATTTTATATGTATGCATGTTTAATATATGTGAATTAAATGTAAGTCACTCTTTATTGCATTTTTTATTTATTTTTGTAGGACATGTGTATGTTTTTGTTGCACCTGAAGGGAATGAAGAGCAGACCGAGTACTAGTTGGCTAGATGTGTTGAGAGAAAACATAAGTTGGTACATCCTAGAGTGGATGATGACAACTTTGAGTATCCAACTAGTCTAGTGGTAGTTGTTGGCATCTGGCTTCAAAAATATTTGATGAGAAAGAATGGCTTGCCTGCATTTGAAGATTATGAAAGACACAAGAAGATTATACATTATTCACATTTGATTCTAGCAACCAATATAAAACTAGTTAGATATCAAGGGAGGTCTGCCAATAAAGTTTTATGGACACTTTCAATGGATGGTCATGATACAATCATAGATGCATTACAAAAAAGAGAAGATACAGATGGTACAACAGAGTAAATAAATATTGGTAAGTATATAGTTGTATATATATTCAATTGATATATATATTTGTCTTTAATAGTCATTTCCTAATTAAAGTTTTATATCATTTTTTCTTTTAGGTCTCCCAAAATTAGATGCTTTAAAAAAAAGAGAAGATACATATATTATAATGGAATTTGAATCTAGAGAAATGTAACTATATATATAGTTCTAGATACATTTAATTGATAGTATAAATATAAAACTAAATTTAATTCATTGTCATTTTATAAAAATTTTATAATTGATTTCATATCCCCTTAAGCCATTCTATTAGGACCCCTTAATCCATATCCTCGTATATCTACCCTTAATCCATCCACTTGTATCCCTTTAATTCACTCTCTCAACACCCCTTAAGCTATCTTCTTAGGACCCCTTAATCCATATCCTCGTATGTCTACCATTAATCCATCCACGTGTATCCCCTTAAGTCACTCTCTCAACACCCCTTAAGCTATCCTCTTAGGACCCCTTAATCCATATATCTTGGTATATCTACCCTTAATCCATCCACTTGCATCCCCTTAAGTCACTCTCTCAACACCCCTTAATCCATATCCTTGTATGTCTACCCTTAATCCATCCACTTGCATCCCCTTAAGTCACTCTCTCAACACCCCTTAAGTTATCCTCTTAGGACCCCTTAATCCATCCACTTGCATCCCCTTAAGTCACTCTCTCAACACCCCTTAAGCTATCCTCTTAGGACCCCTTAATGGTTTAGGGTTCATCTCCCAGTCTCTAGGTCATATGGTTTAGGGTTTACGGTTTCTAGGGTTCATGAGATGCTTAGAATAACAAATCTACATGGGTTAATGGTTTAGGGTTCATCTCTCAGTCTCTAGGTCATATAGTTCAATGTTTATGGTTTCTAGGGTTTATGAGATGCTTAGAATAACAAATCTATATGGGTTAATGGTTTAGGATTCATCTCCCAATCTCTAGGTCATATGGTTTAGGTTTTATGGTTTCTAGGGTTCATGAAATGCTTAGAATAACAAATCTATATGGGTTTTAAGGGTTTAGGGTTCATCTCCTAGGATTTAGGCCATATGGTTTAGGGTTTAGGGTTTAAAGTAATTCTCTCAACTCTCCTTAATCCACAATCTTGCATCCCTTAAGTCACTCTCATAATTCCCCTTAAGCCATCCTCTTAGGGCCTGTTAACCCATATCATAAGGTTCATGACATGCATCCCCTTAATCCACTATCTTACATCCCTTTAAGTCATTCTATCAACTCCCCTTAATACACACTCTTACATCCCTTCAAGTCATTCCATCAACTCCCCTTAATCCACCCTCTTGCATCCCCTTAATCCACTCTGTTACATCCCTTTAAGTCATTCTATCAACTCCCCTTAATCTAGCCTCTTGCATCCCCTTAATCCACTCTCTTACATCCCTTTAAGTCATTCTATCAACTCCCCTTAATCCACTCTCTTACATCCCTTTAATTCATTCTATCAACTCCCCTTAATCCACCCTCTTGCATCCCCCTAATCCACTCTCTTACATCCCTTTAAGTCATTCTATCAACTCCCCTTAATCCACTCTCTTACATCCCTTTAAGTCATTCTATCAACTCCCCTTAATCCACCCTCTTGCATCCCCTTAAGCCATCCTCTTAAAGGACCCTTAAGTCATATCCTCTTACATACCCTTAATCCACAATCTTGCATCCTTTAGGTCACTCTCATAATTCCCATTAAGCCATCCTCTTATGACCCATTAAGCCCCTAGGGTTCATGACATGCATCCTCTTAACTTTCCATCCTCTTAACTCCACTTAAGGCATTCTCTTAAGACCCCCCTTAAGCTATATATCCTCTTAGGTCCCCTTAATCCATCTTATGACAAACATCATTTGAATTTGAATGGAATTTACTATATATTATTCTTTTCTTGTATGAATTTTTTACTTAAATGACTCATAAAAATTATAGTTAGTTAATTTACATTAATTATTTTTGCAGGTTCTCATCAAGTCGGTCTACCATGTGATTGTCATGTAAAAAATTATTTTATCAAGAGGCTATGTAAATATCAATTTTTGGTTTTCATGTAAAAGTTGATAAGCTTTAATTGTATCTACATGCACATATATGTTTCATCATGTTATATAGTTGTATTAAACATCAATATACATTATATATGTTTGTTCGATGTATGAACTTCAATGAGCTTATTAGTCACTTTTAAATATCTTGTTCCAATTTGATAGATTATAGATTTCATGTCTTGTATTTACCACATTGTATATAATTGTTCAATTGTATAGATTATACATTTTATGTACATACAAGGAGATAGATTTTTGTTTATTAATTCAAATATTTACTAGAATTGGAAAATATTTAAAATTACCTATCCTTAATTTATTATGTACATATTATCTAAACTATTTAAGGAATGTTTTAATTTTTCACCTAACCATGTGATAAATTATATATATGAAATTTGATTCTAGATAAGAATTTATAACTAGTGCATGTATTACTTGAAAATTAGATAATTTATATCTATACATACATGAGTGCATATAATCATCAAAATGAACATTTAACACGATCATAATTGACTGCATATATAATCATCACATGTATTAAATTCATCTGATATAAATAAACAAAAATATGATAATAACATGTTCAAAATAGAACTAGAGATAGATAGTCCATAAAATTTATATGTCAAGATGTACATATGTCAAGTCCAACACATAAATTTAAATAAAACTCTAGAGATATATAGTCCATAAAATTTAAAACCATCTAACTATCAAGTTGATTAGTCATATCAAGTCTCCTCTTTGTTCCATGTCTGCTATATGTACCCACATCATGCTGGAAAAGAGTACAAGAAACTTGAAATTAGATTTAAAATTATTTAGAAATTTTGATATAATTAAACATATTTAAACTTGAAAATATAAACTTTTAGATAAAAATAAATTTAATTAAATATATCTAGTAAATATAATAAAAATGATTTTTAGTATGCATAAATTACCATATGATCATGTGAATCTACTGGCACATTTTGTTCAACGGGTAGCATAACTGTCAATTGAGAAGATCCTAATGCATGATCTACTATATCCTGCATATTCATATAAAGCAAACAATATGTTAAAACCTCGAATATATATATTTAAAACGTATGTAAAAATTGTATAGGAGATTTAGTAAAGTTTACAACCTCGAATGATATGACCTCACGATCACACACTTCAGATTGCCCATGCATAAATGTCGACGACGTCTCAAGTGCGCTCGCCATGGGTATCTCATGAAATCCCTGCATGTATAGATGTACAACAATTTGTATAGATTATTCACACATGTGTATGTAAATGAACAAATTAAATTAGATCTATGATGTGTATTTTTAATTTAAACTTAACAAATTTTTGAAAGCACGCACCTGAGCTGATGATGTCTCAGGAGCGCTCACCACAACTTGTGGTTGGTCAGTACTAGGTATCGTATGACCTCCCTGCATCTAGATATAATATTATATTATATCAATTCACACGTGTACAAATTCAAATTAAAAATTAGATATATCCACACAAATTATTTAATATATATTGGTTCAAGTACCTATCCAAAAGGTGAGCCCATATCTACAACACTCTCGACATATAGCACGACAATCATATTGAGTTTTAGAAATCGTGTGTTCATGCGTCTACACCAAACACTTATTGAATTAATATTATATTATATATATAATTTGATGTTATTATTTACATGAATTTTTCACTTTTCAAACTTGAATTAAAGTTAAGTTCAAAAGATGAACATACCTGTGTAGGACGGTCCTCAGAATATAGTAAATTTAGGTATGACCCCGTCTTAGATGCATGTGGGTCACGTGAAGTGGATGTCTGAGTATCCCTATAGCCCGAGCCTCCATGCTCTCTATTGGCCACTTCAGTTGTTGCGTGTGTAGTCTAATGAGTGAGATGTCCTAAAAGAGAACTCAATGCTCCTAAAGTAGATAACATCGTCTAGTGCTGAAATGTAGTGGGAATACCAGGAGAAGGAGGAGGAACAATAGGAGAAATTGGAGCATTTCACTGAGGATTGACACGTTCTCCTAGTTTATGTTGGGGCATGCCATGTCCAACTCCCTGAAACGACCTCATATCAAGATATTTGGGTTTTTTACCCAACTCAAACTCAGCCCATAACTTTCTCAAAAAGTATAAGGGCACCTCACAGTTGCCATGTGGTGGATTATCAAACACCATCCACCATCTATCCCAAAAATGTGAAACTATCTGCGGGTGTTGTAGTGCCCCTTTGTTCTCACTTGGGATATGTAGGTAGTCTAGCTAAAGAATCTGAAGAAGAAGATGAAACAAGAGCTTCTGATGGTACTTATGTGAGTATGATGCACATTGTTTTGTTATTATTATGATGCAGAGATTTATTGAGTAGTTAAGTGATGCAGTAGCATGTTGTGATGATAGGTGGAAAGGGTGGCATCATACCATTGAATATATGGGGACATACAAGAATGAGATACGATTGCTAGAGTTTCTTTCCTAGCGCCTCGGTTATTATGAATGTGTACTCTAATTTGTATATTTGAGTGAACAGGTACAGGACATCAGCTCCACCTAGATTCATAGGTTTGAGCGTGTTCACTATTCAACAATAATATTGGGAGATAGTAACGGGCTACCTAGTCATACATTTACCCTAGTACAGTGTGTCATCAATTTGAATTTTGGTCTTAGCCTTATCATTGTTGTTCTAGGTATTTTATTATTGTGCAAATTTAATTTGGTAGATTAAATGTGTATTTGATTTAAATATTTAATTAATTGAATTATTGCTGTGAAAACTTAAGAATAAATTAATTAATTAATTTAATTTAGTTATGTTATTAAAAACTTTAATTATTAATTTATACGAGAATTAAATAAATAAGATTATTAAAATTTGTGGAAATATATTAATTGTTTTATTTTATTTTAAATGCATGAGGTTGGGAAATATCTGGGGTTGTTGAGGGAAAATATATTTTGTCAGGATGACTGTGAGTTAGAAATTTGTTATCTTATTGTTGTAAATTGATTCTCAGAGGAAATATTGGAAGAAGGGAAGAAAGTTGTTTCACGAGAAGAGTTTTGGTTTTGGGTTGAAAATTGGTGAGGAATTTGTGGATCTTTCGGAGGATTTTGTTTTAGAATCTTGCTGTAGAATTCTTGGTTGTGGTATTTGTTGTGTTTTCTGGAAAGAGACAATTGCTCTAGAGAAATTTTTGACTACATTGAAAAATTGAAGCTACAGATAAGCTCAACAATATTTCTTGAGGCAACAATTCTTCTGGAACAGGTTCCTTAATTGTTTTTGTGAATTTTTATTTGAAAAAGTTATTTGTTTCTTAATTTTTTTTGTGAATTTTGATTTAAAAGAGTTATTTAATTATTGTAATGTAAATTGGAAAAAATTAGAAGAGGTTTCCATTATTGCAGAAGTTTTTATTTTTAAAAGATTGTCGTGAAAAGTGAACCTCTGTAGAAAACAATTTAGATCATCTATGTAAATTGGTTATTTGAAATAGATTTATGCTAAATAAATTTATAGAAAAATCTTAGAGTCTCTGTGAAAATGGAATTGAAACTATAGGAATTTGTAATCTTCTATGTCAAAATCATTATTCTTTTTTGTAGAAAATGATAAATTTCTGTGAAAGATTTGGATCTCTGTAGGAATTTTTTTTTAACACAATAGATAATTCAAAAGAAAATATTTGAGAATTTAGGAAACTTCTTTAAATTTGTGAATCTTTCCTATAGAAAATTGTAAAAAAAAACAACAGAGAGAGGGTTACTAAATTAATCATAACTAAAAATTTACGAATTGGGTATGACTGATTTTGTTATATGTGTTCAAATACTTGGTGGTGCACCTTCAGTAAAAATTTCAAAGAAACTCAGATCCAAAATAGAATGTTATTAAAGTCACAACAGACTGATTTTATGCTTAATATTGTTTGAAAAATATAAATTAATATATATATTTATTTAAAATATATATATTGAAAAATTTGCATATAATTTTAGAATATGCACATGCACAATTTAGATATATTAATATGAAATATTTTATCAAAAGGAATTGATGTTTATTATTATGTGTGATTGAGTAAATTGAAGTTAAACAATTAGTTTTGGTTTCTTATTTTTATTGTAAATAGGATTATAATTTAAATGATTTATTTCATGCAGTGTGATTGTTTGAATTGGATTATGTAATAAGATAATATATATATATAATATATATAATACCTATTTAAAAAGGGTGTTTATTTAGATGGATTTTATTGCTTTAAGTCCATGCAAACACAAAAGGTTAACTTTAAATGATTGATTATTCTAATTGTGGAATTGAGTTAACTAGTTTGAGTAATTGTGAAACTGGAAGTTAAATATTTAGTTTTTATTTCATTGTTGATTTATTAATTAGAATTAAACTTAAACGATGTATTTTAATTATGAGATATTGATATATTGGATTTAGGAAATCCGAATAGTAGTGATTTTAATTACATGAGTTGTTTCTTTTAATTACATGTATTTCTGTAATTATAAATTGGGAGAATATTTGTTGTTGAGAAAGTGTAAGTCTTCTAGAGGTTGTAAAATTATGAAAGGGTTGTTGTGTTCGTTATTCACTTTTTGAGATTTCCCTAGGTAGTGCACGTTTTGGATTCAATATTGGAAATTTGTAGGGATGTGTTGCCTTTTGAGGTGTATTGGTTATTGTTGGCAGTTTTTAGTGCATTGTCTGCCCTTGGCAAGTAGTTTGAGTTATGTGTTGTCGATAGGGGAGTGGCTTTCAACGAGGGCCAGAACACAAAGTGGTCCTGAGACAACTCGTGTGGGAGTCAATTTAACTATTGTGATGACATTCCTATGACAATAGTTGGTTTATTGTATTGTGGTTGTACTTGATTCTGTGATTTTGGAAGTAATGTGACCATTGTTCTTGTTTACCTGTATTGTGAGTATTTCGTATATGGCCTGTGTCTAGAGGTAGTAGGATTGTCTTGGTTACCTTTTACTATTTCCTAGCATGGGGGTTGGGCCTACGGGTACCATATGGTTGGGTGGCGTGCTTCTTCACTATTGAGTTCTCTTCCTATTCGTGATGGCGAGATCTTCTTTTTCGAGGAGCTCGTGTAGTTCTCTGGAGTTGTTCTTCTCTTTTTGCATCATAACTGTGGATCATTATGTATAATTGTAGTACCTCATTTGTATCGAGGTGAACCTTTGTGATGTAATTGTAATAATATTTTTGATCTATTCATTATTGGATTTAATGGTGTATGGAATGTTATGTGGTGTTGTATCTATGGAAATATGTTCAATACATTTATATGTGTTAGATTTATCTTGCAATGGTTTAATGCTATGTTGTATATTGTATCTTGAGTTTAATATTCATATGCTATGGTTGGTTTAAATTTTATAAGTAATGAGTTTACATGTAGACGTGTTGCGTAGCCTAGAGGATGTATGTGGTTAGAGTAGGATACTTTACTCATCTTATTATACTTTAAAAAAAAAAATAGTTGTGCTTACGTTGTGTTGTATAATCCTCTAGGTTGTGGGACGGGGTTTTACAGGTGCCTACACCATAAAATTGAAATTCATTTTTTCATGGGTGGAATTGGTTGGTTTGTTTGGGGGTTAATAAAATATTGGCGCATGGCTTGTTTGGTAATTTTTAGATCATTGTTGTCTTTATACGAAAATCCATCCGCATAGAATTGTCTCCTCTCTTCTCTCCATTGATGGAACCTATCTCGGTTTGCATCAATAGATCGAACATAATTGACAATAGTTTGCATCGTAGATGCAAACCGTGCGAGATGGGGAGGGACTCTAAGCTCATTTTTTATTAGATATATATTTCCTTGAATGACAATAATATTTTCTCAAATATTGTCTCTTAATTGATCTTGATCAACTTCAGGAGGGGGTGGGGAGTTAGGTAGTGGAGAGTGTGGAGGTGTGCCATGGTTTTGCTTTGGTGGTGGATTGGGATGTATGGGATCTATAGGAATTTCTAATTCAGGTATAACATCCTCTATATTAAACTCTGGATCCATCTAAGCAATTAAATGGCAACTACATGTTAAATAATTAAAAAATATATATCAACAAACTAATTAAATAATGCACACAATTTGAAAGTTATTTAAAATCACATTGAACATCCACAAATTCAAAATGCATTTCATTTGAAGACCATTCGATTTATAACATTAAAAAATCCATAACATTAAAAATTCATAGCATGCACACACATTAAATTGAGTCCAGTGTGTGGTTGTTAATATGAAGGGTAGAAATGAAATTATGGGGTTTTATTAAAATTTCTAATCTCATTCATTATTTTCAAATAATACTAAAGATGAGAATGAAAAATTAATAGAAGACATTCAAAGGGACACATAGATATATGCTTGTAATTGCAATGTACAAAATAAGACATAGATATATGCTAGTGGTCTAATTGCAATGTACAAAATAAGACCCCTTAAGACATTGATTTACAATTTAGGGTGATAGGATGGCTTAAGGGGATCTATGTATAGTAAGGTCCACATAGATAAGGGACACATCTAGATATATATGCTAGTTGCCTAATTGCAATGTACAAAATAGGACCCCTTAAGACATCGATTTAGATTTAGGGTGATAGGATGGTTTAAGGGGATCTGTGTAGTAAGGTCCTAGGACAAAATGTTCCATGGCTTAAGGGAATAAAATTTGGTGGAGTTTCCTAAGGCATCCAAATTTCATTTGAAGGTCCTACGACAAAATGAATGCTTTAAGGTTTATGGATTAGATTTTAGAGTTTAGGGTTTAGGGTTTAGGGAACTTAGGGTGAAGTTCGGGTGGCCCTTGGAATAATGGACTTGCAAGTTAGTGAGCAATATTTTCTTGTGGAACAGTTGATTGAGATAGCTCTTTTTTCCCAACAAGAGTATATCTATAGAGCTAAGGTATATTGATTGTGAATAGATGTATTAATCAAGAATGACATAGAATTTAATTAAATCTGAGGACATAAATTGATTTATCTAAATTTTCAAATTTCATGATAAGAGACACAAGTTCTCTATAGTGGGACAAAGTAGTTAAGAAGAAATTACAAGTTTAACACTAACATTAAAATCTATAATCTCATTTGTTGTTTTCAAAGAATACTAAAGATAAGAATGAAAAATTAATAGAACACATTCAAAGGGACACATAGATATATGCTAGTGACCTAATTACAAAGTACAAAATAGGACCCCTTAAGACATCGATTTATGATTTAGGGTGATAGGATGGCTTAAGGGGATCTATGTGTAGTAAGGTCCACATAGATAAGGGACACATAGATATATATGCTAGTGACCTAATTGCAATGTACAAAATAGGACCCCTTAAAACATCTATTCACGATTTAGGGTGATAGGATGGCTTAAGGGGATCTATGTGTAGTAAGGTCCACATAGATAAGGGACACATAGATATATATGCTAGTGACCTAATTGCAATGTACAAAATAGGACCCCTTAAGACATCGATTTATGATTTAGGGTGATAGGATGGCTTAAGGGGATCTATGTGTAGTAAGGTCCTAGGAAAAAATGGTCCATGACTTAAGGGAATAAAATTTGGTGGAGTTTCCTAAGGAAACCAAATTTCATTTGAAGGTACTACGACAAAATGAATGCTTTAGGGTTCAGGGATTAGATTTTAGAGTTCAGGGTTTAGCATTTACCAAATTTTGAGAACTTCTTTGATCCCCGTAAGAAATGTCATATTAGGACCCCTTAAGACATCGATTTATGATTTAGGGTGATATGATGGTTTAAGGGGATCTATGTTTAGAAAGGCCCTAGGAAAAAATTTTCCATGGCTTAAGGGAATAAAATTTGGTGGAGTTGCCTAAGGCAACCAAATCTCATTTTAAGGTCCTATGACAAAATGAATGCTTTAGGGTTTAGGGTTTAGATTTAGAGATTTGATGACATGAAAACATATAGAATACACATGAATAAATTTTTACAAGTAAATGAGAAACCCTACCAACTAAACTTAGTGCTTTGAATCAAATATGTGACATTCTAGGAATAAGTTCAATATATCAACAATTAAGAATTTTAGATTTCAATTATAACTAAGTTGTTGAGTTAAGATGGATTTTGAACCTATTTCCCTCTAAGCACTCTTGGATGATTTAAAAAGGAAGAGGGGATCTAAAGTGATTTAGACCCAAATTTTGTTCTAGTCATATTTTTTTGAAAATTTTCTATGGCATAGACTCTTCCTTCATATTTATAAATTCTAGACACGTGGGTTTTCAAAAAAGAACCTAACTGCCACTAAGTGAGGAATCAATTGATCAATTCAATAAATAAATAGTCTTAGAAAATAAACCTTTGGTTATAGAATTGACTTGCATTTATGAATCATCCATCAAGTTTCTCAAAAAAGTAATCATTGAAATGTTCATGCTACAAGTTAGCTTTAATACACTATTTTAGAGAAAGTACAACATTTAGTTTTCCTAATAGAACAATGCAACTACACATGAGAGTTAAACTAGGAATTAGATTACACACAACCTATAGATCTTATGAATAACATCCTATAAATTAAGGCTTAAATATGATCACAATGCATCCTTACATAATTCACAAAGGATCTCATCCAAATAAGAGAAATGGGTAGAAATCATTCATGCTTCACATTTTAATATTTATTTGATTTATAACATTTATGTGTCTAGCTATCCATATTGCACATAGTCTGGATTAACAAGTATGACTTGCATTTCTATGTTTTTTTAAGAGAATACATCATACACTATATTTAAGCTATTAACATTGATATAGAGTGATTACATGCTCCTTTCAACTAGCATTGAATGATATATACACTTATTAAATCAAGCACATAGTTTCACATGAGGTACATTATTTTACTTCTCTGGTACACTTTCTCAAGTTAAATTATACAATCATGAAGTTTTCCAAGATAAAATTAGCTATCATTTATATTAAATGTGAACATATTATAATTAAATAAATTTGTTGGTTAATATATCTATGCATTGATTGTTTGTACCTCCTTTATTAGTCAATTATGAGTTTCAATGGTAGTTGTGTGGATCACCAAAAACATACCAAAATGTACCTAACCTATGGACTATAATGTGATCCCTCCCTACATGCTATGTCATCAAATCTACTACACATCCTTATTTTACCTCTTCTATTCCATCACATGCCCCTAATATTGAACTTGTCATTACTTCCACCCTAAATAAACTAAGAACCATGAGTGAGAGTAAAAATCATACAAAGAAGGTTATGTCAAATAAAAAATGCAATATAACCTCCAAGGAGCCCTAATTTAGGGTTTTAGGTTTACATTTTAGGGTAAATAGGGTTTTAGGTTTACATTTTAGGGTAAATAGAGTCTTAGGCTTACATTTTAGGGTTTAGGTCCAAGGATTAACCTATGTAAATTAGTATTTAGGGACCTATGTAAATTTTGTAACCTAGGGTTTCTAGGGTTTTGATTTCTAAGTAAATGTGTCCAATTTAGGTTTAGTTTTTATGGTTTTCAATTTACAATTTAATGTTTTTTGTTTCGTTGATTTAAATGCAATTAAAAAACTATAAAATATTCAACTAAAACAAACTAAACAAAGAAAAAATAAATACTAATTACAAAACAAAAAAACAAGATATAAAGAAAAAGAAAGGTGGAATTCAACCAACCTAGCGGTTGCTGAGGTCGGTTGTGTCGACGGGAGGAGGTGGCAGTGAAAATTTTCTTCAATCGAGCCCTCTAAAACACGTACGTGATTTTCTCTCTTCTCTAGTGCCGAAAAAAATGTGGGTTGAAATGAAACACAGTCGTTAATTTTTTTTTAAATAACTTTGTGAAACACGTACACATTTCCTATTCGCATACCCGAAGTTGAATGCATACGCATTCAAATTCAGGCTCAGGTACCCAATTCGTAACGCGTATGCATTTTTTGAAAATGTGTGTGTGTTTTGTGCAAAAAAATTTTGTTTTGCCTAAAATTTTCCCTCTTCGTGTACCCAACTTCTTGCTTTTACCCTAGAAAATATACAAGTGTTGCTTTTATAGATTAAGTATAACTCAAATGAATGCAACTCAAACCCTAACCCAACTAGGGTTAGCGATTGAAGAGATCTGATCAAGGAAATATATACTCATGAAAACTGTGCCAAGAGAGCTTGGAGAGAACAAACCCTACCCACCATCCACCCTGCCATATATGTTTTCCTAAAATTCATCCAAATCCCCCATGAAATCAAAGATATGGGTATATAGCTTGTCAAAAGGAGTAAAGTAGGAGCAATGGATGAGTATAACCACCCCAAATCCACATGGAGGAGTCAAAAGAATGCATTAAATTTCTCCCTAAAGCCCTAAAAATTAGATTTGGTAGCTACGGAGTGGTTGCGTAGTAATTGCATTGCCCAAAAAAAATGATACAGCTATCGCCAGAACTTCACTATGTTGAGGGGACCAACATCTTGGTCCCACCGATATTTGCATTTCCTCCCGACGAGCTTCCATCAGAATGTCGAAGGGACTACGTAACAACTCACTATGATATCCCTCTATCACTTCAATTTCGCCTTCACTTCTCCATTGGGTCCCACTAGCTTTCTGTCTTGCACCATTGACTAAACTGACATCGACATGTCAAAGAGACCCCTGAGATTGTCTCTTCAAAAATTCCATGTCACCTCGATGCGACTCACTAATTTTCCTTTGGCACTTACACCATTGAAGGCACACCAACATCTCGGGATAAGACACTTTAGGGTCTCACTAATATTTGTACTTCTCTCAGATACCACTGGCAAAAGACGCGAGCCCACAAAGACACATGTCACCTCAACATTCACCATCCACCAACGTCACCATCCTATTGGGATGTTGAAGGGACCATGATCTAGGTCCTGCCAATATTCATCATTCCCTTTGATGAAGAGATACTGCCTTCCATTAGGATTTCAAAGCGACAAGCCTCAAAGTCCCGTTGATATCGTTATGTCTCCTCAATACAACTTGTTGGTGTAATAATTAGCACCTCTAGAGTGTGAGTTGGTATGGACAGGTATGCATAGTGTGTAATGACTGCTCTTCAAATTAGTAGGGGCAGCTCCCTCTTATGCTGATTTGTGTGAAAAAGTAAAGTAATATAACTCCTATCTTTTTGTCTCAGCTAGAAGAGGCACAAGGTTAAGAAAACCAAGAACGTTGCAACTAAGGGCTTTCTAGTTTCGCATATCATGAACTACAACTAAACTAAAAGCTTTAATCTATCCAATCTCCTCAAGAAAATAGAGCATGAGGAAAAAGGAGCAGGAATGTCTTTACAATAAACTCCACATCAAGATTTCCAAGGAGGACAGACCCCTATTCGAGTCATAGGCTGAAATGAAGTCTATTAGGCACAACACTTGAAACAATAATTCTTCTTTCCAAATTTCCAAGGATGAGGAACCCCTATCTGAGGTGTAGATTGAAAGAACAACTATTAAACATAACATAAGATAGCCAACTAGGACAACAAATTGCATTGGCAAGACATGCATACAATAAACAATCAAACTAGCCACTCCATTTAACTAAGATGAAAAAATACCACAAGAATAACATTCAAGGTGGTGCAACCATTTATTATCACAGTAAAAGCTTGTGAACATAAACAAAACAAAAATATTATAGGCAAGGTGGTGCAACATATATTACTATTGCATGCAAAATTTAATTAAAAATGAGCAAAGAGCTCTTATTTATAGACATCAAAGCTGTAGAGAACCCTAAAATCACCTTGAGTCAACTACAGTCTTGCAAGCATGCAAAATTTTATTGTTAAACCCTAATAAAGGAAACTATACAGTTAACTAGAAAACTACCATCAGTTAATCAAAACAAGACTAAACTAAATGGACATGTGCAAGCATGCACGTCCTTATTGAAATGAAAACTCCAACTGTACATAGATGATTCCAAGATAGACATAGCATGAAAGGTGGAACAACAAGTTAACTTGGAAAGAAGCATCAAGTTAATCATTGTGTCTGATGTCTATCCTAAAAGATGGGATCTGGAGTTCACTGGTTGTGATCTCGAGCAAGTAACCCCTCTAGGAGGTTGTTGACTGCATCACCATCATAGAACATTGTGTCTTCATAGTATCTCCTCATCGCCTATGATCTGGCTCTGAAGTTCTCCTCTACTCTTAACTACCTCATCAAATAATGCTGCCATGACTGTGTGTTGATCTAACTTACAGCCAATGGAATCCCCACTGAAAATACCATGGATGAGCGCCTACAACTTTGATTGAACATTAGTAAGCTCGACATACTCACCACCCTCATGTTGATACTAGCAAGGAACTTGGGACATGAAATTTCTCACATACTGAAGTGCACTAGTCACATGTTCTCTGCTCTCAACCAACTTTGAAGCCATTGTATCCTGTATTTTTTCCTTGAAGATCAACTGTGTCCTCCAAGTAAAAATAGCTTATTTATCTTCTTCATCAATGACTGAGTCATATGCCATCCTCAAATGATAGATCATGATTTCATCTCTAGGTCTGTCAATCACCAAATCTTTCTCCTCATCCTAGATGCGTAAAGAAGTTTGTGGGCATTGTACCTCAACTGATATAATTCTACAAGTATAAAGCAGCCTCTAGTGATGAACTCTTCCTCCTAATCTACCAAATGCTTCCCATATACAACCAGTTGATTAAGTTGATTCTGCTCTGTTGAAGGCTCTAGCATCTGTGGGAGTGAAGTGGTGACATTTTTTGTTCTATGCACAAAGTTAGAGATATACTGACGAAGCTGCTCGATTTCAGCCTTGAGGATTTCATTGTCTTCTCTGTCTTTTATCACCCTATCCTTTATGCTATCTGTTGCAACCTGAAGGAAATCAACCTTTTTTCTGGTGTGTAATTCTACCAAGGTTGACCTTTATCACATCGAAGTCTTCAACTTCTATCTCGTTCAAGCTCTTACTCTCTGGAGGTGCAGTGGTTTCTATGGTGATCTCCTTGTTAGCATTCCTCTCGACATGAACCTGCTCTTGATTCTTCTATCTAGCGCATCCTAGTAGACATGATCAAAATCTAAATGATCAAGAATGTAAGATGGCTGCCTCCTTTTCCTACCCAGTTGATTCTCAAGCCAAGACGAGTCTCAACTAATCCCACTAGAAGGGTTTGTGCTAGTCATAGGAAGCTTTGATGAGTGTGAATGTGTAGAGGTATCGTTATGCGGTGGTGAGTCTAGGTCCAAATCAATATGAACTAGAATTGAAGACTATTGTGGTGTAGGTGATGGCATGGGAGGCTAAACCTTGGGCTCTAGAAAGCTCTGAACTATATTCTTGATTGGCTCCACATGCGTTTCTAAAACAAGGGTCTTCCCTTTTGAATTGTTAGACGCTTTGTTCTTTTTAGGAGGGTTACTCCTTTTGTTTTATTTTCATTTTGATGAGGATGGCAATGAAACATCCACCAGTGGTGGGTCTGTACTTGGCATGAATTCCCTCCTTGTCTTCTTGCTATTAAGGTAGAGTATGTTGTTCTGAATGACTCTACTCGATCTCTCTTTTATAGATGAGTATTCTTTGGCAAACCAATCGATAACTAGAAGTGGTTGTGTATCAACCTGCTCTCTGAAGAATTGAGGAAGTACATCCCCATCATGAAGACATAAATCTATGAGAGGGAGAACCTACTATAGTTGCGTTGGCACACCTTGAAATCATCCTCATAGTTAACCCAGTAATCCTCCATAATAGGCTTGTGGTAAGGGTGACCACCAAGGCATGTTGAGTAATAACCCCAAGGGTCATATGTGTGTGCATCAACAATGTATTTGAGGTTAAACTTTTCTAACTCATGTCTTGTAGTCTTGGCATCAACTATTGTCCTGCACCAGTAGATTCCCAATTGCATTGGAAATTTGGCAACTAGTTTACGCTTGTGGCACAAACGTAAATGCACATTATACAATTTCCTCAGGAACTCCATGAAAACCATTAACTCTAAAGATAGCAAGGTAGCATAGCTGGATTTCCTACATATTGGTAGACACAGATGTAGGTGTATGTAGGGAATTGAATGAACCAGTTTTCCCATTCTACCATTGTTGTTTTGGAAACCGTTGAGATACTAACATGCAATTCCTAGTCTAGGTTTCTCACTGTGTACATCAAAAAAGCTTCTTGCACACGCTTGAAATGTCACTCAAACTTTGTAAACTCAAGTTGGTCATAGTATTGATAAACTTTATGTACACTGAGAATCCCCACTATGTTCAATCCTCTAAATTGGCCCTGATAGGCAATCAAGTATACGAGATACGAACACATGAAATTGGTGAGCAACTAGGAAAATGGTATTTTGCTTGTGGAGAACGTCGCTGATTAGAGATGCCCAGTCGTAATGCTTCCATCTAGAGATGATTTGATCAATGATGTAGTACATCCAAGGCTGGAATTTATTAGCATTTGCATGATTGGAAACACGATTGAGAAGAGTGATCAAAATCGTGTACTCATCCTTGTATTCTTTGTGACCCACATTGTTTGGCAATTTAGATTTATTTTTCTTTAACCACCTTTCTACCATTTTGCTTTGACACATGTCCTTATCAACATTTAATGCTCTTTCACACTGGTCCATTCTAATGACCAAATTGTTTGGATGTTGAGGAATACCAAAACATCTTTCAATGTCCTAGGGCTTGAGACTGCAAATCACTTGTCCATCTGCTGACTGAATTTTGCGAGTAGTAGAATTGCAATGCTTGACACAAGAAATCATGAATTTTATGCAATAAACTAAAATAGGGAGTGAAGTTCCTCTAGCAACCCAGATTCTTGGATGCTTAGAAGTATTGCATTATTTATCTTAATCGGATCCAAAATAGCTTCTAGAAGCACCTTATGCAGATCTGTGTCAACTGTTTCGATGAAGTCATGAGTTAAGAATGACTTAGTCTTGAATTTCATCTATGTGTACTGCATTCTAAAAAACTCGCCTGTTGACTGTAAACTCGACTATGTTCTAACAATTTTCTCCGAAAAGCTAAAAGTCACCTACTAAGGCTAAAAATAGCCTATCGGAGGGCAATTTTCACCAAAAAAATTGAGATGTGGGTTTTTTGTAGAAAATGATTCTAAGACAACCCACAATGTCAAAACTGTGAAAAAGCACCGTTTAGCTTGACATGCAAAAACTTTTCTGAAAAAAGCAATTGAGGGCAGCAGAAGCTAAGGGGGGCAATTTTCCCAAGAAAATCTAAAATATGGGTTTTGTCCAGAAGATGATTCTAAGACATCCCACAACGTCAGATTTGAAAAATATTGACTTCTACTCCACCATGCAAAGGAATTTCATTTGAGAAAATCAAAGCTTCAAGAATTTAAGCTTTGGAGCAAATTTTCCTGAAAAACTCTAACACATGGGTTTTGTAAAGGAAGTTGTGCAAAACCAACCCAAATGATTAGATTTGTCAAAAGTCACCAAATCTTGGACAAGTGAAGAAAACCTAAGATGAGAATAGAATAATTTAAGACAAAAGATAGAAGTTTTTATGCTTCGCTTCTACTGAAATCGCCATCTTGTCTGAAGTTTATTGATTAATATGGACTTGTCCCTGCAAGGAAATCTGAAAATAATATCTATGATGCCTTCAAATGTTGATTGCTAAAGAATTTGCTCACTCAAATGATAATTTTCTTGCTCTCCAATCTTATATGAGATAAAAAGGACGCCATCTTGAATAAATAGAGAAATTAGTAGCTTAATGGCGCCAATTTCAAGAATAAACCCTGATTTCAAAAGAAATCTTTTGATTGGACCCCACTTTGTTCAACTGAGACTGACTCGGAGTTCGAAATATTTAAAATATTAAAATATTCAGTTCCTCTCCACATGCGAATTTGAAAATTAATATCAAAATGGGCGCCAATATTAAAATATTGAGAAAAATTGCCCCATTAAAGCTGGCATGCTGGAACTAAAAATTTAATATTATTTTATCGAGTTAACTGAAATCTCTCCAACTGGGTTCTCTTAGAATATTTTACATATTCTGAAAAGTCCAAGTTTGACTCTCTAGGTGTCCCCTAGCAAAATTTAAAATTTTTAGTTAACTTCCTATTTTATTGCTCAATGAAAAAGTCACAATTACCTCTGTTGAGCTCTGATTTTTGGATGCCCGGTTGATGTTGGAAATGAGCTAAGACATCCACTGCAAAGCTAGAATCACTGAGATGAAATGTCTATTGGGAGCTATGACTGCTAAAAACCATGTTTGATGCCTCAAAATAAAAGTCTTCTTTTATTAAATTGATGTGCAGGTCTCTAGACTTGGCCATTTCTCTGTTTTGCCATCTCACACTTCAAACTACCACTACCAGTGAATGATGGCTCCCATCAATTGGATGATGGATCCATTGCATAGCTAGAAGAATTCTACAACCAATGATTGTATGTAAAGTGTTTGAAAGTTGAGTTAAGAACCTCAAAAGCAAGGGCGCCCCTGGCCTGCAAAAGTGCAATTACCATTTTGACAATTATTTTGCAACTTACAACTTTCACACAAATGCTCTACTTTGACCCTTGACACCGGGAACTGGAGTGCTCCAATACACACACCATTTATCTCATTGTGAAGCTATAACAACTTGGAAGAGATGTTCTTGGAAGTGATGAAGCAAGAAAAGTACTTCTAAGACCTCTAGGAGAAGGGTGCCTTTTTCAAGGGAGTATGTAAACTCCATACTTATCCATTTTTTTTCTTGTTTACATTCTTCAGTATCCTCCACTAATCCTTCATTCTTAGGCATTTGAAAAACCCTAAGGGCTAATGATTGGATTCACTAAATAGCTAGGAGCATTTCACACAAGTCTCATGAAGATGGCAACTGCTAAAAACCCCATCTAGTTGGCCAAAAGACTAAGCGCCCCTAACCTATAGAGGTATAGGTTGATATTTTTATGTTTATACACCCTCTATTTTATGTGCTTACTAGAACCACTTCCACAGTCACTCAACACATTTGTCGATCTTGTGAACAAATGCATCGCAGAGCTAGACTAAATCAGAAGAGATCCCCCGAAAAAATAAACTACAAATTCATTCATCTGACATGTCTAATTCAAGGGCACCCCTAGGCTATAGGGGCATAGAAACTACAAATTTGACTATCTTTGTGATGTGTAAACTCTTTGTACCTTCCGCTTCCACCTTCATTTGTCAGAGTTTCACAACTTGGATGGACTTGCTTGATAGCTTGTCAGAAATTTGATTGAAAACTAAAGAGAATGAATGTATTTGCAACCAAAAACAACTGAATCTAAGCCTTCAAATTGAAGGTCGCCCCTAAGCTACAAGGGCACATATTTTCTTTCTACTAGATATTTTCCTCCACTTCGTGCTCTACGAACACTGTGTTGGCTGTTGAGTTAACCACGTAGAAGCATTACTATTGTTGACATGTGTGTGTGATTGTATTTCACCACTTTCACATGTATAGACACTGTAAAGTTGATTTGCACGTTGATTGCGCAAACGTCTCCCATGTTACAAAGTGAAAAGTTTCCAAACTTAGAATATTTTTTGCACTTTTCGCCATTTGAAAATCCCCTCCTCCATGAAGCATCTTTTTCAGCATCTTTCTTCATAGAATGTTCTGCTTTGAGTTTCAAGCTTAGATTTTGACACCTGATACTAGCCAACTACCATTGACGACCTTGAAGATTCTAACTTTTCTCCTAAAAAAGTGAAAACTACCCACCAGGCTTAAATTGACTTCTAACTGAAACTAACTTCACCACTATGATCGTGATGTGAAATAAGCCAATCAAAATTAATTTCAGCCAATTTTGAGAAGTTTCAATTTTTTAGGGTTTCAAAACATGAAACAAGGGTGCGAAAACCTTAATTTTCATTTTTTTCCAAATTTTAGTATCTTCCCGACATCACACTGACTCAAAATACATACCTGACTTGCCCAAAACTGTGCTTTGACATCATTTTAATAAGGTTTAGACTCTTTTAAGCAAAATTCCTTAATGAAGCAAAAAAATTGGTTTGGGTACAACACAACTCCATCAAAATATCAAAGGGACCACATTCTAGGTCTCGCTGATATCTGCCTATCCCTCTAATATCCCCTATTGTCATCCAATATCAGAATGTCGAAGGGACTGCAAAATATCTCTCTCTAACATTGATCTTTCTCTTCAATGAAGAGATCTCACTGAATGTCGAGCCTCGGGCTGGACTGTCAAGTGACGGTTGATGAAGGGAGTGAAAGAAGATAAAGGGGAAGGTCAATGGTCAACCCTCAAAATCTTGGTGAAAATGAAGAAAGGAGAAGGAGGTGGAAGGATGGAAGAGGAGAGAGGTGGTAAGGGGTAAAGGGAAAGGTTGAAGGCTTAGAGGAAAGATGGAAAAAGAGATGGAGTGATGGAGAAGGCATGAAGAAAGTAGGTAAGAGACGACCCGAAAACCCAAAATATTGGGACAGCCAATTTTAGGAGTCCTTAAGGAAAACTTATACAAGATGGCCCATGTAGGATCTCTTGGATTAGATATAAGTGATGGGTTATCTAAGGGGGCCATGAAATCTCAAAATTTTGGCAATTTCTTTGGGATGATTTCCTACTAATCATGGAATCTAGAGGCCTTATCAGTCCACTAGTCATAGAGTTGTGAAGGGAATTTACAAAACTCAAGAGTCTCCCAATGGTAAAACAAAACATATGTAAGCTTACACTTGGAGAAAAGCATGAAAGCTAAGAGCATGCATTCCCTTAAGGAGAATGTAGGGTGTGCAAACACACTTCATGGAAATAAAAACATTTACAATATGTACTTGAGAACTCAAAACTTATCAAAAATAAGGTTTGAGATGAATCTTGGCATTGACTAAGATTAGAAGAAGCTCACCATACAACCTAGAAAGATAGAATGCATTGGCCTCCTTGCAGTTGGTGATGACGTATGGACCACTCCACATGGCATCAAACTTGGAATGTCTTCCATCTTTGGCTCTATTTACATCCCATTTCAGCACCAGGTCTCCCTCTTGGAACACCCTATGAACTGCCTTCTTGTCAAAATTTCTTTTGACCTATGCCTGATGTGCTTCTATGACTTGCATAGATATGTTCCTTGTCTCCTCCAATTCCAAGAGTTCAACAATCCTTACTGTCATAGCATCACTTTCCTCTAACTCCAGCTGATGTGCCAACTCAAGGGAAGGAAACTCCAATGATAATGGTGATCTTGCTTCCCTTCCATAAACTAGCATGAACGACTAATTACCAATTGCTCTTTTAGGAGTAATTCTATCAGCCCAAAGGGATGTCTTCAAATTGCTATGCCAAACCCTTTGGCTATCCTCAATGGTCCTCTTGATGATTTTGATATGATTTTATTTGAAGACTCAGCTAGGCCATTACCCTAAGGATAGTAATTAGATGAGGTCTTCAAGTAAATTCCATGCTTCATTACCCAATCAAGGATCTAAGCACTAGTAAAAGCCTTGGAATTATCTGAAATAATGGTGGAAGGAGTGCCAAATCTTATAACAATTCCATCAAGGAATTCTAAAACTGGAGCATAAATGACATCCTTCAAAGCAACTACCTTTTTCCACCTGGTAAAGTAGTTTGTGGCTATCAAAATCTATTTATGACCAACACTTGATGGTGGATTTATCATACCAATAAAATCCAAACCCCATTGTGTAAATGGTTGATCAACTTGAATGGGGTGAAGAGGGAGGGCAGCCAACCTTTACTTTTTAGAAAATAAAGCACACTTTTTTCAATTTTTCACCCATTTGTGAGCATCATTGAACAAGGTTGGCCAATAATAACAACCCTCATGATCTTTGTAGTAGTAATCCTTGTAGAAAAATAGCCACCTGAAGAACCATCATGGAATTCATTTAGCATTCCACTAACCTAATCTGCCTCTATGCATCTTAATAGGACTCCATTGAAATCCTTTCTGAAGAGTATGCCATCCACTATGGCATAGCTAATGGATTGTAATCTGAAATATCTTCTTTTGGTCCTATTTAGAGCCAAAGGGTATCTACCTTCCTGTAAAAAGGTAATCATATCATGCACCCAACTTCCTTTCTTGTTTTCACAATTTGGTGCTTGTTGTTCCTGTAGAACAAGGGCAACCTCTGTGGGAGTCTCAAAGATTGAGACATTTTATTCACATAGCCCTTTGCCTCTCACTAGCTTGGTGATCTTGATGTCAATGTCATATTCCATCACCTTGGTGATCCATCTAGCCCTTTTTTCATTGATATCTCTGCTCAATAGGAAATCTTTAATGATGACATGGGGCACCATTAGTTGTATCCTATTATTAGACAGCATGTGTCTAAATTTTTTCAATGCTCTAACAGCAATAAGAGCTTGATTTTCAACATAGCTATACTTGACCTCATAATCTTTGAACCCTTCACTAAAAAAGTAATGGGTAGCTCCATATTTTCCTTATCCAGCTAGGTTAGGATAGTTGGTATACTTGCTTCACCTCTAAAGGTATAAAGAATGAAATCCTTGTCATATTTAGGGTTGACAAGGGTAGGAGCTTGAACAATTTCTTGTTTGATAGCTCCAAAACTATCTCTACCTTCCTTGGTCCATTTCCAAACCATATTTTTCTTGATCATAGAAGTAAGAGGCTTTACCAAAGCAACAAGGTTTTAAATGAACCTCCTCACAAAGTTAATTATGCCTAAGAAACTTTGAAATCCTTTCTTGTAACCGGGAAGTTGGATGGCCAAGATGGATTTTACTCTAATAGGATCAGTGACCAAGCCATCCTTTGAAACAATATGCCCAAGAAGCTTTCCCTGATCAATGGAAAATACACATTTATTTGGATTTAGGGAAATACCATATTCCCTACATTTCTAAAATACTTGCTCAAGGTGACTAATTTGGTCACTTACATGCTTTGAAAACACTGTGATATCATCCAAGTAGACCAAAATAAACTATCTAAACACACCTTGAAATGCCATAGCCATGGCTCTATGAAAAGTGGCACCTATGTTGGTTAGACCAAAAGGCATTTTATAATAAGCATAGGTTCCCCACTTTGTAGTAAACGTTGTCTTATGTTGATCAGACTCTTGGACCAAAATTTGGTTATAGCCTAAGTAATTGTCCAAGAAAGAAAACCTTTCTGACCCACTAACTCTTTGTAAAATCTACTCCATGGAGGGAATAGGGTAATGATCCTTTAGGGATTCTTAGATCCCTAAAATCTACACAAAGTCTTATCTCTGCATTCTTTTTTCTGACAGGAACAAGATTTGCAACCCATGAAGAATGCTTGGTGGGAAAAATGATTCTAGCCTCCATCAATTTGGAAAACTCCTTTCTCATCAAAGGCTCAATCTTAGGATTTATAGGCCTTTGTTTTTTCCTTACAGATTGCATCAGGATCTAATTCAATAGTATATTGGGAAAGGACTAGGTCAAAACACTTTAGGTCTTCATAATTCCAAGCAACTACATCATTGTATCTATTACAAATATCTATGAAAACATCATATTGTTCAGTGGTAGAGCATACCTTTCCCAAGTTTAGAGACTTTCCCTATGAAATTTCTATTGGCTTGAAGTCACCCTTCTTTGTAGCCAAGTTCATCCTTTTTCTAATTTAACTGATCATTAGGATTGAAAATACCTTCAAGGGTGATATGACCATTTGGTAGCTTGTTACTACTTAGCTGCACAATCTAATCACCATACTAATTTTGCATCTTGGACTAATTTCTTTTAGAAAATTATGCCTCATCTTGCAAAAAATACACTATTTTTTTGTCACTATCAAAGAATTTCCAACAATTTTGATTATCTCGAATAATAGGCCTCACCACAAGTCTGATATGCTACAAATTTTTACTTGTAATATGTGTTGGTATGTCAAACTAAGCACCAACTGCTGCAAGTCTATCAATGTGTTTATTTTGTTTTCTCAAAATTTTTTGGATGTTAAAACCTTCAAATTCCTTAATTAAATAAAAAAACCTATGCTTGTAGGATTTGAGAAGATTATTCTTGGTTGAACTTTGAGTTCTGACTTGATGAACAACCAATTCACTATCACCAAAAACCTATAACAATTTGATATTTCTTTTTTGTGCAAATTGGAGACCTTGGATGATTTCTTCATACTTAGCCACATTTTTAGTGCAACTAAATTGAAGCCTAAAAGAGAAATAATACTTTTCCTTGCTTGGAGATACTAGCATTACGTCAGCACTAGCACTATTTATGTTCCTATAACCGTCAAAAAACATCTGCCATAGTCCCCCTACATCCTCATAAGCTTTTATGAGATTGGGGATAGAATAATTATCTTCATGAATGCAATAGATGCCAAGACTAGTCTCCTCTACCTCAGCAACATCAATTGGATCAAAATGTAAATCATTGCCCCATTCATCCAACAAACAATCAAGTACCACCTATATAGGATTTGCAAGCTCATGAACATAACACTCTTCCTTTTGATCATGAAATGTACAGTTCATGTTTATTGGACTAGGAATGTAAGGCTCTATATGATCTTTTGCTATGGGCTCAGATTTGATGGCTACTTTAGTGTCATATCTTGTTCTAAATAGCATGTGAGACCAATCAGCAAATAAGTACCCAACTATCTTAATAGTGAAATCTCTAGATAAGAAAATGGAAAAATGAGCAAGGAGGTCTATGATTGAAATGTCTTCCAACACATCACAGCCAAGACATGCATGCAAGGAAAACTTTAGGTCTTTAAATACTCCCACTATATTGATAGCAATACCATCCAATTGTAAGACTTTCTTAGCTACCGGTTCATACTTGATACCAAGCATGTCAGCAATCCCCTTAGGAATGACTGAACTACTTGCCCCTGAATCTATCATACAATTATGCACTATATGATTTCCAATAATTAGAGAAAGATAGAATGGTGGTGGCTTACTATTTTTTTTTTAATTCCCTTCTCCTTTGGGTTGCACCAGGCTGATTGATGGAGTAGTCTATGTTGAAAATGAAGGTTAAATTATAGCTTAAAACTTGTAAACCTATGTGACTGTAGATTTAATTAAGTGTTATTTGTCACAAATATTTGTGTATGATTAACCTAATTAGATCAATTTTACCAATTGTAGAAAGAGACAGAAGATTGTAGAAGAATGAGACAAGAAGATAGAAGTGACATAGCATATACATGGAGAAACACTTTTGGGAAAAAACTCCACCAGAATCAATAGTGCTTGTATTATTTAACCTTAGAACAAGATTACAATAATACTGTATCAATCCTTGATTGATATGCTTCCTTGCCTTCAACAATCCTTCTTCACAACCTACACAAAACTCTCATACACTTGTTGCAACAAAATCTATCCATGCATTCCATGTGACCAAGCATGAATCCACACATCCCATGCCATGCTTCAAACCCTCACACATGCACAAGCTCAACCTGCTAACCTGCAATAAAATTTGATGCAATTGTTGCAATTAATAGACAATTAATGAGCATGTAAACTCATAAGAGTTATCAAATACAAGAGCATAAAGCTCCTCTCAAAAATATATGCCTAGATTGTGCAAGTAGAGCTCCACACTATAACATGAATTCAAAACCAAAGTCTCCTCAATTTAGGCACCCCAAACTAAACACTTAATTGATCGTTGGTCAAGAAAATATCTTGCAAGCATCACCTCAAAGTTGGGGCCCAAGAATGGGCCCACTTACTGAGCCTTGTAAATATCTTCTCATGCAAAAGGTGTTAACTCAAAGATGCCAACTTGGGCACCCAAGGTGGGTCCAAGTCAATCTTAGTTAATTGAAACATATCTCTCCACCAATTCATGCAAACATTATGCATGATTGATCATCCCCACTTAATTGAAAGTATCCACCCATTATTTGTCATGCAACTCAAGTCAACTGAAGTCAACTAGCATTCAACTCAAACTAACTACATGCAACTGAAGATAAATGAACCATAACTTAATTGAATTGAACTAGTCTGAACTAAATTGAACTGAACTAAACTTAACTTAACTGATACTAAACTAAACTAAATTGAACTCCACTCATGTAAATATCAATCCCTAACTTGTAGGATCTTTACATGCATTACTAAAGTGTTATCAATACTCCAAACAATTAACTTAAGCAAGGTTGGTTCCACCTTCCATGTGGGTGCCCCATGTGCTCCTATTTTGTAGGATCTCTTCTTGGGAGTCCCCACTTGTTCCTATCATTTAGGAATAATTACAAATGTCAATTTACATGTTCATTTCATTTGAATTTAATCTCTTTCTAATCCTACTATTGGGGAACACTTTCTAAGGACTTAGGAGATACATGAAATATGTTTAGGATTGCAATTAAATGGCATCATATTCCCAACATTCTCCCACTTGACATTATACATTCAAATTATTCTAAACAAGGAATCATTATTATAAATCAAGTATAGGAATCAAAGCTAATGGACTTCCTGCACCAAGAGAACTTATCTGCAACATTGATCAAAGTGTCAACTTTCTCAATCAATACCTTTCCCAAGTCTTTGTAACCAAACTATCATAGGTAGAACTTCATGCTATCAACATAACAACCCAAATATGCAAACAAGTCCCTGTATATCCACCATCCTACAAAATAAGACTTCAAGGTAATAATACACATAGACATGCAATAAAAAACCTTTGAATTAACTCACTGTAGTAAAGTGTAACCAGTCCAATAGAGGTGCCCCTCTCATACATAACACATATACCTTTTGGAAATCCCACTGCACAGGTAATGTCAAATCTGAAAACAAGATTACAATATTAACAAGTCCTCCTATAGCACTTCACATAGAAAATGTGGCTAACTCCTCTATCACAATGTCAAAGAAGCATACAATGATATTCCAAATACATCTCTCATAACACAAGAACCTTCAAGAAGAAGACAATATTCCCACTAAGAGAACCTACAAATCAAACCATGTTCTTATACCAAACTGACATGTGCCAAACTGTGTAAAGTAAGATCTCCTTCAACACTCCCAAATTGAAAGGATATCAACATCTAACCATTCAACTTATAATGAAACATGACAGAACTTAGATGTAAACCTCTCACAAAAAGTAGATCAAACTTAGCCAACACATTCCCACAACAAAAGGGAATATTCCCAAAGCCACTAACTATCTCCCATACCTCTCCTACCCAAATCCTTAGAACTAACTCAAGTTCAAGATTGCAAGGAGAACAATGGAAATACATAAAATCATGCATCTACTTCTCAACAATCCCTTAGAACTCATTTTTCAAGACTAATGCATAAGAGAAGACAAGATGCATATAAATAATACATCTAATAATCAGGCGGGCAACACCTCTTAGATCATTTACTTGTTGAGTAGACCAAGAGTGGGATACAATATTGTCATGTGAATACAACACCAAGCAATATGGGCTTTCAATAAAGACAACCTTCTCATCAGGTCTATGATGGACTCACATCCATTTATAGGCGTAGGATCCTCAGTTTTTACTATTGAAAAACTTTTATAACAAGTAACCATTCTAACACATATCTCTTAACATAAGAAATATCTAGCCTAACCCAAGTCTCTCTAGTATCCATGAGCACCCACCAATCAATCCATGCCAACTTCAAATGCAACCTGCATAATCATGAAGCTCCAAGAAAATGATTAATACTCAAAACCAAAAAGAACTACATCCTCTCCAAAGGAAAAACAATAACACCTTTACCAAATACTAAGGGTCCTCCATGAAACAATATGTTAAAACCTCTTCAAATTACATGAAGATAACCATATCCTACCAAATCTCCCACTAAACTGTGATATCAAGCTATACATGGCAACAAGATAAACATCAAACCATCACTATCAAAAACTCCCACTGAAACATGTAACCAAGCTATCCATGACATCATGATAACCATCTCCTAAATGAAGATCATGCATGGCCTCAACACAATCAAAGCATATGTTGTTAATGAAATAGATCCCAAAAGGTCAAGAAAACCATAATCTCTAAACCAAGAAGATTAAACACACTTCTTTTACAAATATGTAATAACACAATAGTACAAGCTCCCACTACAACCAAAAGACCTTCAAACTTTTAAGAGAAAGGTGTTCCAAACTCTTCCCAACCATTAGCTTTGATACAAAATGTTGAAAAATGAAGGTAATATTGTAGCTTAAAAATTTTAAACTTATGTGACTGTAGATTTAATTAAGTGTTATTTGTCACAATTATTTGTGTATGATTAATCTAATTAGATCAATTTTACCAATTGTAGAAAGAGACAAAAGATTGTAGAAGAATGAGACAATAAGATAGAAGTGACACAACATATACATGGAGAAACCCTTTCATGAAAAAACTCCACCATAATCAATATTACGTGTATTATTTAACCTTAGAACAAGATTACAATAATATTGTATCAATCCTTGATTGATATGCTTCCTTGCCTTCAACAACCCTTCTTCACAACCTATACAAAACTCTCATACACTTGTTGCAACACAAGCTATCCATGCATTCCATGTGACCAAGCATGAATCCACACATCCCATGCCATCCTTCAAATCCTCACACATGCACAAGCTCAATCTGCTAACTTGCAATAAATAGACAATTAATGAGCATGTAAACTCATAAGAGTTATCAAATACAAGAGGATAAAGCTCCTCTAAAAAATATACGCCTAGATTGTGCAAGTAGAGTTCCACACTATAACATGAAGTCAAAACCAAAGTCTCCTCAATTTAGGTGCCCCAAACTGAACACTTAATTGATTGTTGGTCAAGAAAATATCTTGCAAGCATCACCTCAAAGTTGGGGCCTAAGAATGGGCCCACTTAATCGAGCCTTGCAAATATCTTCTCATGCAAAAGGTGTTAACTCAAAGATGCCAACTTAGGTGCCCAAGGTGGGTCCAAGTCAATCTTAGTTAACTAAAACATATCTCTCCACCAATTCATGCAAACATTATGCATGATTGATCATCCCCATTTAACTAAAAGTATCCACCTATTATTTGTCATGAAACTGAAGTCATTAGTCATGCAACTTAAGTCAACTAAATTCAACTAGCATTCAATTCAAACTAACTACATGCAACTGAAGATAACTGAACCATAACTGAACTAAACTAAACTAAACTAAACTTAACTTAACTTAACTGATATTGAACTGAACTAAACTAAGCTGAACTCCACTCATGTAAATATCAATCCATATCTTGTAGGATTTTTACATGCATTACTGAAGTGTTATCAATACTCCAAACAGTTAACTTAAGCAAGGTGGGTTCCACCTTCCATGTGGGCACCCCATGTGCTCCTATTTTGTAGGATCTCTTCTTGGGTGTCCTCACATGTTCCTATCATTTAGGAATAATTACAAATGTCAATTTACATGTTCATTTCATTTGAATTTAATCTCTTTCTAATCCTAGTGTTTGGGAACACTTTCCAAGGACTTAGGAGATACGTGAATTATGTTTAGGATTGCAATTAAATGGCGTCCTATTCCCAAAAGTCTACTCTTTTTCTTGTACATCACCTGTTTGTTTATGTTACTTTAAAGCCTATTGTAGGAAATCCCTTTGTGATGGGATAGATAGATACTCCCACATAGTAACATTAAGATTGGATTTCTCCATTTGCTCCACTATGTTGAAAGGAAGCTAGCTAGCTTTAGAAGGAACCTTTGGAACAATAAGGTCTACTCTTGTTGCTTGTGCGATCCTAGGCTGCTCCACCACTTGTTTAGGCCTATTAATAGGTTGAGTTGATTGCGGAACATCTATTGTTCTACCTATTGGTCCAACATTTGCACTTGGTTGAGTTACTGATGCTTGTCTAACCATGGGAGATGTTCCACCCTCCATCACTCTTTTCTTTGACCTTGTATTTTGGGCTTTTGCATCGATATCTACTTGATTTACACCACATAAGTCCTCTTGACCCCAAGTGATAAATGAATATTCACCTCGTGCATGATTTTGATTACTAGCAACTATTTGGTTCATGCCAATTTGCTACTCTAAAGTAGAGGCTTCATTTTGAGCAACCAAAGTTTACACAAACTCTCCATTTTGACAAGCATTTTGATTATGAGCTTTCTCACAAGGGTAACACCACTCATACTCTTGGGATAGATTATTTTCCACTAGGACCAAAGCTTTAAAATTTTTGGTAGTAGTTGTGTGAATGTTGTTCGTAGGCTTAGTATGATTCCATTTGTTTTGTCCTTGATAAGGTGGTCTATTTTGCTAATAACCTTGATTTTGAGGCTAATAGGGCCTATTGTTCTAAGCTTGTTTCCTATCCAATTCTATTAACTTGTTTTTCATATTTTGGAGGAAGGTGCTCCAATATTTTGGAAGTACAACAAAAGTAGAAGGTTGGCTTGTAGAAACCACTGGAATAGGAGTCGTTGGGTGTAGCACCCCTTCGATTTGCTATGCTATTAGATAGTGTGTTTATTTTGATAGACTCGGATATTTGTTATTGTTTAATGATTGTTGGCTTTAGAGTGATGATGCTATACTTGTATGTGATGATACATTATGTGGATGCTTATAGTTTCATGTTATGCTTTTGATTAGCATAGTTGTTAATATTGATATATGCTCATGTGTTGATTAACAATGCTTTAATTTCGTCAATCTTGATGTGACTATATTGGTGAAGAGGACAAGGTTACTTCACTCACTTGCGAGCGCCCTATGATTCCTCGATTTCTCTTCATGGTGTGATGGTTATGTTCTTTTTATACATGTACGACATTCGTTTTGGTTGTAGGATTGCAGGTACATGACATTGTCTCCACCTGGCTTCACAGGTCTTAGCATGTCCATATCCCAACCGTATTGTTGATTGGGAGATTGTAACGGGGTTTCCCCTTCAACCCACAACCCCAGTCATAGTGTGTCGTCAGTTTGTGTCTGGTTTTTTGTTAAGTCATGTCATCTTTGATGTTTTGATAATTTATTATCGGTGGGAATTATATGTGAAAATTAATGTTTAAGTGGTTGTAAATGTTAATTTATGTATTTTAGATTAAATTGTTATTTAATTTAGTTAATTTAATTTTATTCAATTGGTAAGGTAATTTAATCTATTGATTAAATTTATCTTATTAAATGGATAAATTAATTAATTAAATTAATGTTGGTGACTAAATGAATTAAATAATTAAAGTTGTTTTGTAAAATGCATAGATTAAGTTATTTAAATTTATTTGGAAATTAAATTTTGTTTTAAATTATTTAAAAGCAAAAATATCTTGTAAATGCATAAGGAGGAAATAACTACGATGGTTGATAGAGGTATTTGGAAATTTTGACTAAGTGTTGAGGGAATTTATTCAGGAATTGGATGGAAAAATAAAATATCTTGGAAATTTTGGATGTTAAAATGGAGGAAGGTTTTGCTCTGTACTTTTGGCATTTTTGGTCTGGAAGTGGAGATTTTGGAAGAGGTTTGGAACATTGGATTTGGCAAGGAAGCTCAAATTCAGTTCTCATTTCTTCAAGCTTCAAAAATAGGTTCTTTTATTGCTTTATTATTTAAAAGTTTTGATTTTAAATTTTGAAAGGTTGCTTGAGAAATTGTTGTAATTTTTAGAAATTTTTGTAAAAAAAATTGAGAAATTCTTAGATCTTTTGTAGGGAAACAAATTTTAACAGTAGAAAATTGAAAGAGAAAACAATATAAATCTTTGTAAATCTTTGTAATTAGATTTGAGAACCTCCATTGTAATTTAGAAATTGAAATTTCTGAATTGTGCTTTGAAATTTTCATTTCTTTGTTAAAAACTTTGTCCAATTGGACTGTTTGTTGGAAGTATTTATATATATACATACATATATATAATGATGATTATATATATACATACATATATACATACATATTTATATATTGGATCTTCTATTGGTTGCAACTGTGGAGGCAGCGCCACTGCCTTCATAGGCAACTGCGCTGCCTACCACAATGCACACCCTGTGGGGAAGGCTACGTAGCAGCCACCCACAGCAGGGCAGGGTTGGACCCTATATCCCCTACTTTATGTGGGGATTGACTTTAATAAAAAAAAATTATTATTTAATATATATAATATTCATATATATTATATATAATATTCATATATTATATATATATTATATATTATATATTTTAAATAATTGGAATATATTTAATAATTTGGGATTTAAATTGTTTTTTTAATATATATATTTAAATATATATATAATTGTATATACATTAAGTATATAATTATATATATGTGTGTGTGTGTGTGTGTGTGTTTAATATATGTTTATATTTAAATATAATTATTTTAAGATTATTTTATTATAATAGATGCAAATATTGATTTTATGATGAAATGATTTCAATGGGGAAATGGGATTCTTATATTTAAATTATATTGGGAAACTAAACTAAACCTTTAGAGTTAAATTTATTATTGCTTCTCAGATGCTCAAGTAGTTATTTAAAAAGGGAATGATTTTAAGGGAAATGGTTATTTGTTTTAAATGAAATGAAATTTTTAAGAAAGCAATTTTTATTTATATTTCTTATTGGTTGAAAATGAACTTATGATAAGATTAGTTATTTTCATGTAATGGGTAATCGAAGAATTATAGAGTTAAACAATTAGTTACGATTTGTTCTTATCCTATGAATAAAATTGTCTAGAATTAGAAATAATTGAGCAATGTATTATTGTTTAAATTGGATTTAGGAAATCCAAATATTAGATGTTTTATTTGCTTAATTTGCTTTTAAATTGTGTTTCTTCTATTATGTTTGTTGGGAAAAATGGGTTAATTGATTTAGTAAGTCTTCCAGAGGAGTTCATTCTATGTTGGGTTGTTATATGTGTTGGTGAACAACTTGTGATTTTCTTTGGGTAGTGCACGTGGATGTAGTTGTTCGAACACCCGGTTACCACGAATGGGATATGTGATATGGTATGGATACCTAGTTACTACGAACAGGTTGTGTGACCTTATGTTTTAAAGTTGATATTTGTTATCATTTTTGTGCATCTTGTCTACCCATGGTATTGTGGATTTGAACCGTGTGTTGTCAGTAGGAGGGTGGCTCTTTGTGGGGGTCCAACACACAAAGGGGCACCAGGGTAACTCACTTAGGGTTTAATCAAGTGAGAACTTTAAAAGAATTAATGAAAAACTTTTAGACTAATTAAGATAATGAATTCCCCTCTCATGACTCATGCGCTTATTAAGGCTTGAGAAGAGATGGGAAGCATAGTTTGTATGGGGGTCTGGCAGCCGGTAGAGGCAAGCTAGGGTAACCTAGGATGGGGGTCTAGTAACCTAGGAAGGTTAAGCCAGGGTAACTCATAGAAAATTTTGTGTGACACTCTTCCTATGACAACCATCAGTCAATTTGTTGTATTGTGGAGTTGATCATTGTTATCTAGAAGCATTGTAACCATCATGTTAGTATTGTACTTGTGTAGTTTAGTATTATAATTACTTGTGTCTAGAGGTTGTAGGTTTTTCCTAAGAAGCTCTGTTACTATCTCCTAGCACGGGGGGTGGTCCTTCGGGTACCACTTGGTTGGGTGGAACATGCACCTTACACCATTGGGTCCCCAGTTCTTGTTCGTGATGGCGGGTACTTCCTGATTAGAGAGCTCGTGTGTACCAGTGGATTTGTAATTCTTTCATGTTCTCAGTTGTATCTATTGGATACCTTGTTATTGCTTCACTCCTCAATTCTATTCGAGGAGAGCCTTTGAAATTTTTAATTGTAACACTTTTGTATAAACTATCTCATTTGGAAATGAGAATTTTAATTGTAATATTGAATAAATGTAAGGTGTGAATGAGTCGTTATTGGACTTTATATTTTAAGTGATGTATTTTAATGTCATCGGATGTATGATCTTTAATTCATGAGTAATAAATATAAGTTGTATTTAGTAACTTTTGTTAGTAATGGGTATTGTAAATAAGCATAGTCACGTACCTTAGAGAATGTGTGTGTTAGTGTAGTTTACTTTACTTGTTTAATTCACTTAAAAAAAAAAAAAAAAATTGATTTTGTTATGTGTGTGACATTCTCTAGGGTTTCATGGTGATCGTTACACTGGGATAGGAGCTACTATTGGTTGTGAAGGAAGCTCTGGAAATAAAGGAATTGGTGTCCTAGGAGCTATCTTCCTAGCTTGAATTAAACAATTTGTTTCCCTTATGGCAACATCATATACACTTGGTAAGGTGTAACCTCCCATTGATTGAATCATAACAGCTATATCATTGTTAAGAGCTCTTAAGAAATATAGGAAAGCCTGCTCAGAGCAAGGTTCCCCAAGCTTTTGGAAGTGGAGCAAAAGTAGAAGGCTGGCTTGTAGAAACCACTAGAATAGGAGTTGTTGGGATAGGAGCCACCGTTGGTTGTGAAGGAAGCTCTAATAATAAAGGCATTGGTGACCTAGGAGCTATCTTCCCAGCTTGAATTAAATAATTTTTTCCCTTATGGCAACATCATATTCACTTAGTAAGGTGTAACTGTTGAAAAATGAGGTGTTCTTAGCTTAATACTCTGTAAAACTTTAATATTGCTGATCTAAGTAAGCTCTTTCTTTGTTACATATATTCTTTGTGGGTGATTATCTTGATTAATCCATTTTACTATTGTAGAATGTAGAGAGAAGTTGATAGAAGAACTAGACAGGATATTAGAAATATTACACAAGATGTACCGTGGAGAAACCCTTTCGGGAAAAAACTCCACCAAGAATTATTCTATTATTCAATATCTGGATTACAATAGCTCCAATTCTTGCTTGAGAATGCTTCTTCTATCTTTACCAATCTTCTTCACACCTGCAATAACAATTATAATAACTCTATTCAACTTGAATGAGATGTAGAGACAATATGCAACCTTGTAATCTCCAAATGGTGATAATTACAATGCACAAGCTCAAGCCCATGAAAAGGTATGCCATATTCCTTCAAATTGAGTTATTCAGTGAAGACTAAAGCTTACAACATGTGCTTCATGCATTTGGGTGTCCCAAACTGAAGCTACAACTTCTCCTTCACTTCGGTGATAATTCCAAAGCTCTTCCTCAAAGTTGGTGCCCTTAAGTAAAGCTACTTAACTGAGCCTTCAGTGTTGGAAATAGGATGCCATTTAATTGCAAATCCTAAAACATTAATTATTTCATGTATCTCCTAGATTCTTGGAATGTGTTCAACAACACTAAGATTAGGATGAGATTAATATTTGGATGAAATAAATCATGAAATTGACATTTGTATTTATTCCTAAATAATAGGAGCATGTGGGTGCACACATGGTAAGGTGAAACTCACCTTAAGTCCGTTAACTATATGGAGTATCAGTTAACACGAATGCATGTAAAGATCCTAGAAGTTAGGATTTGATGTTTGCATGCTTGAAGTTAGCTAAGTTACCCATCGGCCGGAGTTTAGGCTTAAGTTTTCTTAGTTGGCCGGGGATTGGATTGCATTAGTCTTAGTTCAATTCAGTTTTAGTTGGTTAGTTATCTTCAGTTACATGCAAGTGCATGTTTCATGCATGTTGGTTATTTTGAGTTGCATGTAGTTGCTTGATTAACTTGTAATGAATGGCTAATAACATTGAGTTGTATGACAGATAAAGGGACTACTTCCAGTTAACAAGGGATGACCATTCTTTGGGAATGGTGTTGAGTAAATGTTTCAGTTAACAATAAAGCACTTGAAGCTAACTTGGGCGCCCAAGATGCTTTATTGGAATTAACTCCAATGCATGATAAGATATTTCTGATGGCTCAGTTAAGTAGCTTTAATTGTGGGTGCCATCTTTGAGGAATAGCTTTGGAATTATCACCGAAGTGAAGGAGAAGTTGTAGCTTCAGTTTGGGACACCCAAATGCATGATGCACATGTTGTAAGCTTTAGTCTTCACTGAAGAACTCTACTTGAAGGAATATGGCGTACCTTTTCAAGGGCTTGAGATTATGCATTGTAATTATCACCATTTGATTATTACAAGGTTGCATATTGTCTATATATCTCATTCAAGTTGAATAGAGTTTTGGGAGATTGGTTATTGTAGGTGTGAAGAAGATTGGTAAAGACAGAAGAAGTATTCTCAAGCAAGAATTGGTAATAACATTGAGTTGTATGACAGATAACAGGGACTACTTCCAGTTAACAAGGGATGACCATTCTTTGGGAATGGTGTTGAGTAAATGTTTCAGTTAACAATAAAGCACTTGAAGCTAACTTGGGTGCCCAAGATGCTTTATTGGAATTAACTCCAATGCATGATAAGATATTTTTGATGGCTCAGTTAAGTAGCTTTAATTGTGGGCGCCATCTTTGAGGAATAGCTTTGGAATTATCACCGAAGTGAAGGAGAAGTTGTAGCTTCAGTTTGGGACACCCAAATGCATGATGCACATGTTGTAAGCTTTAGTCTTCACTGAAGAACTCTACTTGAAGGAATATGGCGTACCTTTTCAAGGGCTTGAGATTATGCATTGTAATTATCACCATTTGATTATTACAAGGTTGCATATTGTCTATATATCTCATTCAAGTTGAATAGAGTTTGGAGATTGGTTATTGCAGGTGTGAAGAAGATTGTAAAGACAGAAGAAGCATTCTCAAGCAAGAATTGGAGCTATTGTAATTCAAGAGTTTGAATAATAGAATAATTCTTGGTGGAGTTTTTTCCCGAAAGGGTTTCTCCACGGTATATCTTGTGTGAAACTTCTATTATCCTGTCTAGTTCTTCTAAATAATTCTCTCTACATTCTACAACAGTAAAATGGATTAATCAAGATAATCACCCACAAAGAATATATGTAACAAAGAAAATACTTACTTAGAATAGCAATATTAAAGTTTTACAGAGTATTAAGCTAAGAAAACACTTCATTTTTCAACATTCAGAAATATCTTATCATGCATGAGAGGTAATTTCAATAAAGCATCTTGGGCGCCCAAGTTGTCTCCAAGTGCTTTATAGTTAACTGAAACATTTACTCAACACCATTTCCAAAGAATGGTCATCCCTTGTTAACTGGAGGTAGTCCCTATTATCTGTCATAAAAATCAATGTTATTAGCCATGCATTACAAGTTAACTGAAGCTAACTACATGCAACTCAAAATAACCAACATGCATGCAACGGAAGATAACTAAACCAAACTAAACTAAACTAAACTAAACTAAACTAAACTAAACTGATTCTGAACTGAACTGAACTGAACTAAACTGAACTTAACTTAACTGAACTTAACTGAACTTCAAGCATGCAAACACCAAATCCTAACTCCTAGGATCTTTACATGCATTCAGAAGTGTCAACTGTTACTCTGTATAGTTAACTGAACACAAGGTGAGTTTCACCTTACCATGTGAGTGTCCCATGTGTCCCTATTATTTAGGAACTCACTATGGACGCCCTCACATGCTTCTTACATTTAGAATTAATTACAAATGTCAATAATCATGATTATTTCATCAAATATTAATCTCTATCCTAATCTTTAGTGCGTTATTGAACACATTCCAAGAATCTAGGAGATACATGAAATAGCTCAATGCTTTAGAATTTGCAATTAAATGGCATCCTATTTCCAACATTCTCCAACTTGACATTATACATTGCAATTATTCTAAACAAGTAATAATAAAACAAGTACAAGACTCAAGGCCAATGGCCTTCTTGCACCAACCAATCAAACCATGCGAACTTCAAATGCAACCTGCATAATCATGAAGCTTCCAAGCAAATGATTAAAACTAAGAGAACTTATCCTGGTATGGTTTCATAAGATAATCAGAACATTAATTAAAGTGTTAACTTTTTCAATTAATACCTTCCAATTAATGTAACCAAACCATTACCTTTCCTGCCTCAGAATCAAACCACCCTTTAGAGGCATGCTAAACCAATCGAGCGTTGAATTCACATTCACCAAGGACTCCTGCCTTTCTCTGTTGGAAAAATTTTCTTTAAAAAGTAAAATTAATATTCCAAATAAATGTTTATTACCATGAGAGAACTCACTTCTCACCTATTTCCAAGTATCCATGAGGACCTGTAACAAACCAATCCATGCCAAACTCCAAATGCAACACAACACTTTCATGAAGTAATCAAGCAAATGATTAATGTACCCAAAACTTAAGAGAACTACACAAGATCATTGTCAAAGCTCCAATCATGAATCAGGAACATAAACATGACATCCATGATCTAACCATCTCCTCTTAGGAGATCACATGCATCATAACATACTTATACATCCTAGTCTCAAGAGAACCATGTAATATGCCAAACTCTAAATGCATATCAAGAGTAAACCATGCATCCATAACAAATATACTCTAAACCAAGAAACCATATCTCTAATCACATGGAGATAACCTTACCAATGATACATCCAAGTCACTGCCAACAACTCCCTGAACTGTGATACCGAGTCACACGGCATCGTAACTACCATCCTCTTTTACGAAGATTACTCAAACATGAAGCAAAGAGTTATCACAAACAATATTAGCTGAAATAACCAATGCATCATTACTAACATCTGAGGACTCCTCAGTAGAAGAATTAGAACTCTCTTTCTTGTTCTTACAATCCTTCTTCACATGTCCTGGTTTCCCACAGTTCCAACACTTTACCTTACTTCATCCTTCTGACTTACCCTTCCCTTCCTTGTTTCCCTTAGGCTCCTTTTTCTTAGGCCTACCTTTTACAAACAAGGCATCTTGGATTTCCTCCTTAGATTTCCTCCTCATCTCCTCTGATAGGAGAGTAGGAATAATGTTGTCCATCTTTGGATCTGCACCATTTCCACTAATTGCAACAATTAGATTTTCCCAAGAATTTGGTAATGAACAAAGTAATAAAATGCACTTATCCTCATCCTCAAGCTTTACATCTACAGATGCTAACTGACTGAGAATTAAATTGAAAGCATTTAAATGTTGTGCTACTGAATCACCATCTTTCATTTTCAATGAATATAATTTCCTTTTCAGATACAACTTATTGGTGAGACTCTTAGTTTGATAAATATCCCCTATTCTTTTCCATAATTTATATGCACTAGTTTCCATTGAAACATTCAAAAGAACAGCATCAGCAAGACATAACCTTATTGTTCCTCTTGCCTTTTTATCTAACTTAGCCCAATCTTCATCTGAAATAGTTGTAGGTGTCTTTGTCTCATTATTAACCGCTAACCACTGATCTCTTTCTTCAAGAAGATCTTCCATTTTTAATTTCCACATTTCATAGTTAGAACCATTGAACCTTTCAATCTCTAACCTTGAATTCATTGTAACAAAACTTAATTCCAAAATCAGCAAATAACAAAAATAATAAGAGCTCCCACTAAGCTAAAAATCCTCCAATCTTTTAAGAGAAAGGCGTCCCAATACTCTACCCAACCTCAGCTCTAATACCAAATGTTGTTAAATGAGGTGTTTTCTTAGCTTAATACTCTGTAAAACTTTAATATTGCTGATCTAAGTAAGCTTTTCTTTGTTACATATATTCTTTGTGGGTGATTATCTTGATTAATCCATTTTACTTGTAGAATGTAGAGAGAAGTTGATAGAAGAACTAGGACAGGATATTAGAAAGATTACACAAGATGTACCGTGGAGAAACCTTTTCGGAAAAAAACTCCACCAAGAATTATTCTATTATTCAATATCTAAATTACAATAGCTCCAATTGAGAATGCTTCTTCTGTCTTTACCAATCTTCTTCACACCTGCAATAACAATTATAATAACTCTATTCAACTTGAATGAGATATAGAGACAATATGCAACCTGTAATCTCAAATGGTGATAATTACAATGCACAAGCTCAAGCCCTTGAAAAGGTACGCCATATTCCTTCAAGTTGAGTTATTCAGTGAAGACTAAAGCTTACAACATGTGCTTCATGCATTTGGGTGTCCCAAACTGAAGCTACAACTTCTCCTTCACTTCGGTGATAATTCCAAAGCTCTTCCTCAAAGTTGGTGCCCTTAAGTAAAGCTACTTAACTGAGCCTTCAGAAATATCTTATCATGCATGAGTGGTAATTCCAATAAATCATCTTGGGTGCCCAAGTTGTCTCCAAGTGCTTTATAGTTAACTAAAACATTTACTCAACACCATTTCCAAAGAATGGTCATCCCTTGTTAACTGGAGGTTGTCCCTGTTATCTGTCATACAAATCAATGTTATTAGCCATGCATTACAAGTTAACTGAAGCTAACTACATGCAACTCAAAATAACCAACATGCATGCAACTGAAGATAACTAAACTGAACTGAACTAAACTGAACTAAACTGAACTAAACTGCACTGAATTGAACTAAACTAAACTGATTCTAAACTAAACTGAACTAAACTAAACTGAACTGAACTGATTTGAACTGAACTTAACTGAACTTCAAACATGCAAACACCAAATCCTAACTCCTAGGATCTTTACATGCATTCAGAAGTGTCAACTGTTACTCTGTATAGTTAACTGAATACAAGGTGAGTTTCACCTTACCATGTGAGTGTCCCATGTGTCCCTATTATTTAGGAACTCACTATGGACGCCCTCACATGCTTCTTACGTTTAAAATTAATTACAAATGTCAATAATCATGATTATTTCATCAAATATTAATCTCATCCTAATCTTAGTGTTATTGAACACATTCCAAGAATCTAGGAGATACATGAAATAATTAATGTTTAGGATTTGCAATTAAATGTCATCCTATTTCCAACAGTAACCTCCCATTGAATAAATCATAATAGCTATATCATTGTTAAGAGCTCTTAAGAAATATAGGAAAGCATGCTCGAGAGAAGGCTCGACCAAAATAGGATTCTATCCCAAGTCTTTTGGAATCTGTAATTTAAATCACTCATGAATTTATGAGGTGCTCTTTAAATTGTGTTTTAGTTAAGATGAGTGATTTCAATTATAGATTCCAAAAGACTCGATGAAATCCAAAAGACTTGCGATAGAATCCTATTTTGGTTGAGCCTTTTGGAATCTGTAATTTAAATCACTCATCAATTTATGTAAGATACAGTGTCTACAAAAGAAAGCTGTGAGAGAAGCCCAAAAGAAAAACCCCTAGAAAATATACAAGTGTTGCTTTTATAGATTAAGCATAACTCAGATGAATGCGACTCAAACCCTAACCCAACTAGGGTTAGCAGTTGAAGAGGTCTAATCAAGGAAATATCTGCTCATGAAAAGTACAACAAGAGAGCCTAAAGAGAAAAAATCCTACACACCATCCACCTTGCCATAAATATTTTCCTGAAAGTCATCCAAATCCCTCACGAAATCAAAGATATGGGTATATAGCTCGTCAAAAGGAATAAAACAACAGTAATGAATTTGTATGGCTGCCCAAAATCCAGTTGGAAGAGTCAAAAGAATTCATTAAAGTTTTTCTTGAATCCCTAAAAATTAAATCTAGTAGTTGGGGAGTGGTTGCATAGTAATGGCATCGCCAAGAAAAAATGATGTAGCTATCGCCAGGACTTCACTGTGTTGAGGGGATCAACATCTTAGTCCCATCAATATTCACCTTTCATCCTGATGAGCTTCCATCAGAATGTCGAAGGGACTATGTAATAGCTCCCTCCAATATTCCTCTGTCACTTTGATGTCACCTTCACTTCTTTTTTGGGCCCCACTAGCTTTCTATCTTGCACCGTTGACTGAATTGGCATCAACATGTCGAAGAGACCCTTGAGACTGTCTCCTTAGAAATTCCCTGTCACCTCGATGCATCTCACTAATTTTCCTTTGGTGCTTACACCATTGAAGGCACACCAACATATTGGGCTAAGACACTTTAGGGTCTCACTGATATTTATCATTTTCTCTAATACCACTAGCAAAAGAAGTGCGCCCACAAAGAGATGTCACCTCAACATTCACCATCCACCATCGTCACCATCCTATCGAGATGTCGAAGGGACCATGATCTAGGTCTCGTCAATATCGATCATTACCTCTAATGAAGAGATCATTCCTTCCATTGGGATGTTGAAGGGACAAGCCTCAAGGTCCCGTTGATATTGTAATGTCTCCTTGATACAACTCCATTAGAATATCAAAGGGACCGCATTCTAGGTCCCAATGATATCTGCCTGTCCCTTTGATATCCCCTCTTTCCATCCAATATCAGAATGTCAAAGGGACTCCAAAACATCTCCCTCTGACATTTATCTTTCTCTTCAATGAAGAGATCTCGTGGAATGTGGAGCCTCAGGTCAGACTATCAAGCGATAGTTGATGAAGGGAGTGGAAGAGGATAAAGGGGAAGGCCAATGACCGACCCCCAAAAGCTTGGTAAAAATGATGAAAGGAGATGATGGAGGTGAAAGGATGGAAGAGGAGAGAGGTGGTAAGGGGTAAATGGAAAGGCCAAATGCCAAAGGCTTAGAGGAAATATGGGAAAGGAGAATGAGCGATGGAGAAGGCATGAAGAAAACGAGTAAGAGATGGCCCGAAAACCAAAAATATTGGGACAACCAATTTTAGGAGCCCCCAAGGAAAACTCATGAAAGATGGCCCATGTAGGATCTCTCAGATCAAGTATCAGTGATGGGTCATCTAAGGGGGGCATGAAATATCAATAATTACCTTACCATCAATCGTAAGTCGTGCTGGTGTAATTAATTATTTAATTACACTTACATAAGTTTACTTAGGACATAAGATTCTTTCTAGAAGTCTTAGTCAACTTTTTTAGAACTTATCTTATCTAGCTAATGCAATCATTTCCTAGGTGATTAGTTTGTTAGTTGTCTCATGTCAAAGGATTATGGCATTTTTCAACATCATATTCCTTACTACATTTCAACCTTGCCTATATAAGGAAGGTGATTGTACTCATTTGTAACATACTACATACCTCATCATTTGATAGGTCTTAATATCAAGCAAGCTCATTCTTGCATATCCTCTTGTGGAAGGTTTTTCATTGTTTTTGCAAGTGGTCTTGGGTGTTGAGCTAATATCTTCATCTCTTACATGGTATTAGAGCCACATCTTGCAAAACCCTTCTCAGATTTGAGGGTGGAGCTATTGCTATTGAGAGATCTTAATTTGAGGTTGTCTCTCCATAGGTGGGATTTCATGGAAAGTCACTTTTGGCTCATGTTGGAGGAGATGTGACCTTAGATTCGAGTTTAGGGAAGTTGAGAAAGTTAGAATTGACTTTTGTTTTGCCTAAATTTGACATTTCTAGCCAAAGTTGTGGAGGTTTGAAGATTTGCAAGATCTAAAGGTTGCAAAGCTTCAGGTGCATTTTCATGTAGATCCAGCCTCGCCATCATTTACAAGAGGCTTGAGAGATGAAAATTGACATATAATTCACCCTATTTTGCCTTCAGTTGTTTGTGAGGCAAAAAAAATTTACACGGGGTGGCCGTATGGCACCCGAGTATAGGGTATGATTTTCTTATTTTGCAGAAAACTAATTCAAAATTTATATTTTGCGTTTTTTATTAATTGTGCTATATATCAAATTTTCATCAGGCACATTTGATTTATATGAGGCTATTTATATTTTATTTGGTAGCATATTCAATTTATTGTGGGGTTTGAAATTATAAAATTTGCGGTATTCATTTGTGGTCGGACGACATTTATCTCCTTGTATGCCACTTACACACTCTGTCCAGTGAAATCTCTATTGGAAATATTTCCACATGAACCATACCTAATCCAAGGCTCACGTTGCTTTCTTTCGTGGTACTTTTTTGTAGGGTATGAGCCTTCATTTCCATGTCCCTTCTTTGATATTCAGTTGCTTCAATTACTACTCAGCCCATTCACTTACTCTCATTGGGTCACACCATCAACTATAGCATTGTTGGTTATCTTCGACTGTCGGCACCATACTCTATCCATGAGCCCTTTAATTCTGATAAGTGGAGTCTTTGTCAGCACCGATCCTTCATCTTTTTCAATCTTCAAAGACCTCCGTCAACGTCAAACTCTCTGGTGTGTCGATCACCACATAGCACCAATCGATCTCCATACTCCATGATATGGTATCCATCGATGGTATAGGTGACTTGGTTGATTTGCCCTAAATATTACTATTGGTCTTTTATATGCATAATTTTTTTAAAAAAGCTTGATTTAACATTGTAAAAGCCGACTATATTTTTTTTTGGTCAGTGAATTTTTGCATCGGACAAGCGGCCAGGTCATGTGTATGACCCGATTATAGCCCCTGGGTGCACAATTTTTGTGCCCACTTAGCCTAAGAATTTTTCCCCTATTTAGTATTCAAATGTGGCCCCCAAAGTGCCTTCATATATGTTAGAAAATGTGTCTCAAACTTACTGACGTGAAACCTCTGAAAAAGAAAAGTCGGTGTGACATTCTTTCTATCTGGCCAACTAGCAGTTGTGTAGCCTTGTGGAATGCTCAGGTCACCAAGACCTTGTTGTTGTCTTACCGATGGGAGTTATCATTGATACTTTCCTGTCGCTGTGAAGTTTCTAACTCCCTCCGATGGGTAGATCTCTAGCCAACTGGTTTGGTTCCTATTGGATGTCTTCGGTGAGACTCCCGGCGACAGGTAGCACCAAGGAGAGGTGTGACCTTCAGAGACTCTTAGCAACTGAGGATCTCTCACTGATGGTTTAACTCTTCAGTGTGACCTGAAGGCTCATTGGAAGTCATAGAGATTGTTGAAGTCTTGCCAATGGTAGGAAACTTCAGTGTGACATGGAGGCTCGCTAAGACCTTGTTCCGACTTGTTGGTCTAGCTGATGGATGTGTTCGTGCTGGGTGTAGGGAAGACTCTTGACAATAGTCTGGTTGGAGTGATATCTACTGTCAAGTGCTTTTGGTATGAACTATTTCTGATGACTAATGGTCTCACCGATAGGTGTATTGACATCGGTAAGACTTAAGGGCTCTATCTGACTCATAGTGAATGTGATAGTCTTTCTGATGAGTCTGTTGTGGACTTCAGTGAGAGTTCTCGCTGATCTTACCGATAGAGATAGTTTGGGCAATGGTCTTGGATATCGGTATGACTCTTGAAACTCATTATGACCTCTTGTCGATAGTTGTAAGTTATGTCCATAGCGTCAATGGAACATTGTAGCATCGGGGAGACACGACTAGTGTCTCACCGACATGTGATTCTGCTTGAACGACTTTTTACCGTCTGAAGATCCTACGTGGTATGTGTTTGACCAATCAGAGGAAGTTAAATGTAAACCGTTGGTGGTTAGACTATTGCGGCTATTCCTGTGAGGAAGATTAACAGATCATGAATGACATGGATATACTCTGAAATCGAAGATGATGTTCAGTTCGATGAATAGTTCGATGTCTGATCAATGAGTGTGAATTTAATTCAGAGAGCATTGTAACTAGGATGTTCTGTACAAGGTTGATCATTGAATCTACTATTGTAAATTGACATCATAAATTTAAGTTTGAACTATGTATGTAATTTTGTTTACTGTAATACAAAGAGGCTTTTCTTGGTGTGGTGGGCTTTTCTCCTGTAAGGGTTTTCCCACGTAAATCTAGTGTTCATTTGTGCATGTTAATTTCTCTATTTCAGTTATTTCTTTCATGATTATCTTAATTGGACTGTAATTGAAATTTTAAAGTCACCTTTGCATTCTTCCCTAAGGTTTTGACATTAGGAGAGTTTTTTCCGCACCTAATGTTTCCTTACAAGTAGTATCAAATCCTGGCCAGTTATGTTATCCTTGTGGGTACATTGGGTTTTTTGTGTCAATTTTGTTTTAGTGGGAGTCTTGTAGAAGTCTGGTAATTTGAATTACAGATTAAGATGGCAAGCACGTCAGTAAAGATTGAAATTGACATATTCAAAGGCAATAATTTTGAGTTGTGGAAACTCAAAATGGAAGATTTGTTGGTTGATCATGATCTGTGGCTTGTTGTGTCTAGAACAAAGCCTACAGGCATGAAGCAAGAGGATTGGGACCTTGCAGATAGAAAATCAAAGGGGTCGATAAGACTCTGTTTAGCAGACTCTGTTCTTATGAATGTTCATGAAGAAAAGACTGCATCTTCCTTGTGGAAAAGACCGGTAGCTATTTATCAGGGCAAGTCCTTGGTGAATAATTTTTTCTTCAGGAAGAAGTTGTACACTTTGAAAATGTAGGAGGGAGGGTTTGTTGTTGATCATTTGAACGCTTTCAACATGTTGATTGCACAGTTAGCATCTGTGGGTTTGAAGATTCATGAAGAAGATCATTGTATGTTGTTATTATGTTCTTTGCCAGATTCTTGGGATCACCTAATGATGGCTATTGGGAGTATGACATCCACTTTTAAGATGGAAGATGTTGTTGCTTCTTTGTTATCAGAAGAGATAAGAAGGGAATCTTCTGAGATGGAGAAGGAGGCTCTTGCTGTTAGAGGCAGATCGAAAGAAAAAGGCAAGAAGAAGGACAAGAAGCCCAAATCAAAATCAAAAGGGAGATCAAAGTCTCCTGGCAAGAAGTCCAAGGTGAAGTGTTGGAATTGTGGGAAACCTGGTCATGTCCGAAAGGATTGCAAACATGAGAAAAAGAAGAAGAAGAAGAAGAATTCTGACAATGATTCTTCTTAGAGTGATGCAGATGCTTTCATTGCAACCTTGGCTACACAAGCATTAGATGATGTCTAGCTGATTGATTCTGGAGCATCTTTCCACATGACATCTCATAGAGATTGGTTCACTAAGTATGAAAAATATGATGGTGGAAGGGTGTATTTGGCAAGTGATTTATCTTTGGAAATAGTTGGTCGTGGAAGAGTCATAATTCAATTCCTTGATGGAAGAGTGAAAGGAATCAATGATGTAATGCATATACCACGTCTGGCTCAAAATTTACTTTATGTTAGTAAGCTAAATGATATTGGAGTGCAAGTCACATTCTCTAGAAATGGCTACAAGATGACTAGAGGCTATATGGTGCTAGCAAGGGGTGCTCATATTGGTACCTTGTATAAGCTGGATGCACATGTTGTGCAATGCAATAGTGTCTTTGTAAAGTCACATAAAGCTACTCATGGAGAAAAGAAGGTAAAAGTTCCTGATAGTGTAAACTCTATGGAAGTTAAACTTCTAGCAGAAAAGACTATGCTCTACCATCATAGGTTTGGCCATATTGGAGAAAAAGGTTTAAAAACCTTGAAGAATAAAAACCTGGTTGAAGGGCTTGATGATTGTAACCTTGAATTCAAATTTTGTGAACATTGTATATATGGTAAACAACACTGTGTTTCATTTTACTCCAGTCCTCACAAATCTTTGGGTTTACTTGATTACATTCATTTTGATGTTTTTGGTCCAGTAAATGTTCCTTCTTTGTCTAAATCAAGATATTATGTATCGTTCATTGATGATTATTCAAGAAGAGCATTTGTTTATTTTTTGAAAAGTAAATCATAAGTGTTCAGTCGTTTTAAGGAATTTAAAAACATTGTAGAAAATCAGATTGGAAGAAAAATAAAATGTTTAAGGACTGATAATGGCGGTGAGTTTTGTTCTGATGATTTCGAGAGGTATTGTAAATATCATGGGATTAAAAGACATAAAACTACACCTTACACTCCGTAGCAAAATGGAGTTATAGAAAGGTTCAACAGGATAGTGATGGAAAGAGCACAAAGTATGTTGAGCAGTGTTGGCTTGGAGGAGAAGTTTTGGGCTGAGGTAGTTGCTACAACATGTCACTCGATAAACTGTTTTGCTAATTCTACTCTTGTTGAGAAAACACCTTTGGAAGCATGGTCTGGAAAGAAGCCCTCTCTAAGACACATCCGAGTCTTTGGCTGTGAGGTGTATGCACATGTGTCAAATGAGAAAAGATCTAAATTGGAAAACAAGGTTGTCAAATGTATTTTTATTGGTTATAGTGTTGGCATAAAAGGATAAAAGCTTTGGAATCCTGATACGGAGAAGGTTCTATACAGAAGAAGTGTTACCTTTCGTGAGTTGAAGCCTTCTACCTTGGATCTGCAGTCAGAGACAAAATCAGAAAACAAAAAGGATGTAATTGAAATTCCTCCAACACCAGATAAAGAGGAATTCAAAATTCAAAATGTACTTGAAATTGAGGAGAGCTCAAGTAGTTCTGAGAGTTCTGAAGATGAAGAACAACCTTAGCCTCAGCAAGTGAGGAGGTCAACTCGTGAAAGAAAGAACCTGATAGGTATGGGTTTTCTTTGATAGATTATACTTATGCCTATGCTTTAATTTCTAGCACTGATGAGCCTAGGACTGTGAAAGAGGCATTTTGAATGTCTGATTCAAACTCTTGGTTGGAAGCCATGAATGAAGAAATGGCATCATTAGAAAAGAATGATGCTTGGAGTTTGGTGCCCTTGCCTGAAGGCACAAAAGCTGTTGGCTACAAATGGGTATTTAAAAAGAAAATAGGTCCGTGGCAGTGTGGAAAATTATAAGCGCAGGTTGGTTTGGAAGGGTTATTCCCGTAGAGGAATTGATTATGGAGAAATTTTTTCTCCTGTGCTAAGTGACATCTATCAGATTCTTTTTGTCACTTGCAGTAGCGTATGACTTAGAGGTTGAACAGATGGATGTGAAGACAACATTCCTTCATGGTGACCTTGAAGAAGATATTTATATGTCCCAGCCTGAGCACTTTGTGGAGAAATTTATCTGCAAAGTTTGAAAATGAAAGATCTTGGTGCAACAAGGTATATTCTGGGAATGGAAATAACCAGGGATAGGAATAGTAGAAAACTTTGGCTCAATCAAATTTTGTAGGGAACAAAGCTATCTGTTGAAGACTGTCTAAAATCTCCTACTGGGATGGAGGACATGACCAGTGTGCCTTATGCTGGTGCGGTTGGTAGTCTAATGTATGCAATGGTTTGTACAAGGCTAGACATTGCCCAAGCAATGGGAGTACCTAGTCGGTTTATGGATAATCCTGGAAGAACACATTGGGATGCTATGAAAATATTATTCAAATATTTGAAGGGCACTTTTGAATATGCATTCTCTTACCATGGCAACTTGGTTGAATCACAGAGGACTCTCAGCATTTGAGGCTATGTGGATTTTGATTGGGCAGGGGACATTGACAGCAGAAGATCCACTAGTGGATATATTTTCATGATGAATGGTGATGTAGTGAGTTGGATGAGTAAGAAATAGGCTATAGTCACTTTGTCCACTACAGAGGCATAATACATGGCAGCAACACATGCCTATAAGGAAGCAATCTGGTTAAAAAATTTGTGTTCTAACCTTGGGTTTGATGCAGGGAAAATTACAATTTACTGTGATAGTCAGAGTGCTATTTGTTTGGCGAAGAATCCTACTTTCCATGCCTAGATGAAACATATTGATGTGCAGTATCATTTTGTACGAGATATGGTGGAGGATGGAAAGGTCTCTTTAGAAAAAGTGGATACTTTGGAGAATGTTGCAGATGCATTAACGAAGCCTGTGAGCATAGACAAGTTCAGGTGGTGTGACAGTTTGATGGGCCTCAGTGCCCATGAATTTTAGTAGTTTTGTTGTGCTCTGGAGGTTCTAGGAAGATCTTCGTCAAGTGGGAGATTGTTGGAAAATGTGTCTCAAACATACTGACATGAAACCTCTGAAAAAGAAAAGTCGGTGTGAAATTCTTTCTGTCTGGCCAACTAGCAATTGTGTAACCCTGTGGAATGCTTAGGTCACTGAGACCTTGTTGTCTTACCGACTGGAGTTATCGTTGAGACTTTCCTGTCGCTGTGAAGTTTCTAACTCCCTCTACTGAGTATATCTCTGACTGACTGGTTTGGTTCCTATCGGATGTCTTCGGTGAGACTCATGATGACAGGTAGCATCGGGGAGAGGTGTGACCTTCGGAGACTCATAGCAACTGATGATCTCTCACTGATGGTTTAACTCTTCGGTGTGACCTGAAGGCTCATTGGAAGTCATAGCGATTGTTGAAGTCTCACTGATGGTAGGACACTTTGGTGTGACATGGAGGCTCGCTAAGACCTTGTTCCGACTTGTTGGTCTAGCCGATGGATGTGTTTGTGTTGGGCGTAGGGGAGACTCTTTTTGATAGTCTGGTAAGAGTGATATCTACTATTAGGCGCTTCCAGTATGAACTCTTGCCGATGACTGTTGGTCTCGCCAACAAGTGTATTGACATTTGTAAGACTTAAGGGCTCTATCTGACTCATGGTGAATGTGATAGTCTTGCTAATGAGTCTGTTGTGGACTTCGGTGAGAGGTCTCGTTGATCTTGCCGATAGCGATAGTCTGGGTGATGGTCTTGGATATCGGTATGAATCTTGTAGCTCATTATGACCTCTTGTCGATAGTTGTAAGTTATGATGATAGCATCATTGGAGAATTGTAGCATGGGGGAGACACGACTATTGTCTCACCGACATGCGATTCTGCTTGAACGACTTTTGACCGTCTGAAGATCCTACGTGGTATGTGTTCGACCAATCAGAGGAAGTTGAAGGTGAACCATTGGCAGTTAGACTGTTGTAGTTGTTCCTGTGAGGAAGATCAACAAATCATGAATGAAATGGATATACTCTAAATTCAAATATGATGTTCGGTTCAATGAATAGTTCGATGTTTGATCAATGTGTGTGAATTCAATTCAGAGAGCATTGTAATTGGGATGTTCTATACAAGGTTGATCATTGAATCTGATGCTATAAATTGACATTAGAAAGTTAAGTCTGAACTCTGTATGTAATTTTTTTTACTGTAATACAAAGAGGCTTTTCTTGGTGTGGTGGGTTTTTCTCCCGTAAGGGTTTTCCCACGTAAATCTAGTGTTCATTTGTGTATGTTAATTTCTCTGTTTCAGTTATTTCATTCATGAGTATCTTAATTGGACTGTAATTGAAATTTAAAGTCACCTCTGCATTCTTCCCTGAGTTTTTGACATTAGGAGAGTTTGTTCCGCACCTAAGCTTTCCTTACAATATAGGCCCTTTTTTCTTTTTTGCGTAACTTTTCACCACAATTTCCAAATTATGCAAACGAGATATCGGTAGAAAGTTCTCTCTGAGTACTTCGTAGTGGTGTAGGTATTTTTGACATATTTTTTGTAGGTACAATTTATTCACAACTAATGTCAGATCACCCCTTTGGACCTCTGAGCTCATAACTTTCTATCAGTTTCTCCAATTTTGGTGATTCAAGTTGCATTTGGAAGGTATCGAGGAGCTCTTTGATTTGGTTCATGCACTTTTTTTAGTTTCAGCCCCAAGTGTGGGATATTCATATTTTTGCATATTTGTTTTCTACTTCATAACTTGGACATCTTGATTCTTGGAGAAGTTTTGTTTGTGGGGGGGAGTTTATTTTTACTTGTATTACTATATTTAGGAGTTTCTAACTCATATTAAAGGTCAATGTCTTTGTAATCTTGGAGATCTTTCATAGTTCATTATGGGGTTTGTATATTATCCTTCTCTGATTATGTTTCAAAACAGAAACTATAAACAATGGAGAGATGGAATCATAGATCATCTCCAATCTCTTGAATTTTTGCCACATTTGTATGGTATTGTTCCCCATCTAGGTCAAGGTATTCAAAAATTTGCATGGAGTCGCAACAAATATAATGTTTTAGGGGTCATTGCAATGGATGTTGATGATGACATTTTGAAAGGTATTGATCATCATTATTGTCCTTGTACTCTTTGGACTAAGCTTTGGGAGATATATGGTGATCTTGATACTCCACCATTCCCAGATGATTCAGTTTTAGAATGTCATGTGCCTCTTCATTCTTCAGACAGGATACCCTATGATGATGATATTATGCAAGATTTTGATTGTTTGGAGTGCTTTGAATGTTCCAAAGAGGTTGACAATGGTTCTTCAGATGCTCCTTCTCCATCAAAGATAGTTAACATACCTTCACTTTCAGTGATTCATTGTGAAGAGTCATTGATTGAGGCTCCTATCATTCCTATTCAATAGGAACATCCTCATTGTGATGATTCATTGAGTATGTCTAGTGATGCATTACAATTAGTATCTCATTGTATTCTTGATTGGGATTCCTATCTATCAAACATTGCATCCTTGTTTGTGGAGTCTCACATTTCAGATTTGGAGGACACGCTTGAGGGGTATCTCTCATGTTTGATGACATCCATTACACAACTATTTTCAAACCATCTCGGTCTTTGGATCATGTTCAACATCAGTTTCCACATAGTCCTGATTTGTCACCTTCTACATTGATTGGGCATGTACCTAATTTGATAGTGGCATCTTCATCTTCAATGGAAAAGAAGACACATGAGAAGCTTTTAGAGACATTATCATTATCCATATTCATGCTTCTTTGTTTCAATTCCTATCTGGAATGGGAAGCATTCTTGCACTTGTACATGGTTTTGTTTCTTCCAAAAGGGAGACAAGTTGTTTGTCGACATTAGATCATGTTTTGTCTTCAAACACTTACCATTTTTCCAGATGATCACACATTATTGGGGGGCTACATAGTCTCTCGCTTTCCCTCTTATGGGGGGGATTTTGTAATGTATATATGTGACAGATGGTGCACTTGGGGGGTATCATGGAGTCCTCCATCCTTCCTCACATGATTTGTTTTTTGTTTCTTTTCTCTCTTTTGGAGAGGAGTTTTGCCCCACTAGGTTTTCTCCTTTTCTCCGGTTGTGAGATATTTCTTTTTGCTTTTGTACATGGGTACCTAAAATGTCCTAGTAGCCAGGACCCATATTTGCATCTTTGCATCATTTGCATAATAATCTTCTCCCTAAGTTGCACTTATGGGGGGGTTTTGGTGTAATTAATTATTTAATTACACTTACATAAGTTTACTTAGGACATAAGATTCTTTCTAGAAGTCTTAGTCGACTTTTCTAGAACTTATCTTATCTAGCTAATGCAATCATTTCCTAGGTTATTAGTTTGTTAGTTGTCTCATGTCATAGGATTATGAAATTTGTCAACATCATATTCCTTACTACATTTGAACCTTTCCTATATAAGGAAGGTGATTGTACTCATTTGTAACATACTTCATACCTCATCATTTGATAGGTCTTAATATCAAGCAAGCTCATTTTTGCATATTCTCTTGTAGAAGGTTTTTCATTGTTTTTGCAAGTGGTCTTGGGTGTTGAGCTAATATCTTCAGCTCTTACAAGTCATATATGAGTATGTATTGCTCCTTTATGAAATATCTATTAGTGTCATTCATGGCTATGACTAAAATGGGAAACTACTAATCTTGAGTGAGGAACCTACCTTCTAGTATAGTGTTGAGCTTGAGCTAAGGAATAGTACCATGCTTGAGATGGATGAAATGAATAGTATTGTGCTTGAGATGGACAATAGTCATGGGGAAAAACATGCTTGAGATTGAGAGGTGTCTAGGGGTAGTACTATGCTCTAGATGGATAGTAGTCATGGGGTAGAACATGCTCGAGGTTGATAGTTGTTTAGGGGCAATATTATGCTCGAGATGGACAAAAGTTAAGGAGAAGTATCAACATGCTCGAGATTGAAAAGTGTCTAGGGGTAGTACTATCATGCTCCAGATGGATAGTAGTCTAGGAGTATTTTATGCTAAGATGGATAACCTTGGTTACTTAGTCATCTAATGGATTGTAGGGAAGAGACTTCCTAACAAGCTCAAGTAGGTAACAACTAACTCACTAAGTAACCTTATAACTATTGTGGAATGGTATCTTTAAGACTACCAATGCTAGGTGCACCTTGGAATTAGTCACTGGGGAGATATTCTATGTATTTCTTATTGGATTGAATGACAACTCTCTCTCTCTCTCTCATCATGAACCACTTAATTCACTTGGAGGGGTGGATAGGGTTTGAATCCACTTTGGTTGGGATCATTTTGCACCCCACCACAATCCAAACTAGTCATGGACATGGAGCATTATAGATTCACAAACCCAAAAGGCATGTGTAGTTCATATTGGCAGTAATCTTTTATTTGTTAATGTAGAAAGCTTGTATTAAAAGGATATGTAATTGACATGTAATTAAACGGTATATGTTGATCTCACTTGCTTCTATTTTATGTATTAGCTAATTTTCTATGTAATCCTTCTTACAATGTTGATGAAAAAGATTGCTCAGAATTTCTTCCTTTAGTAGGGGTTCTTGTTTCATAGGTATCAGAGCTTAGAACTTGACTCTATGACCTAGATTCTCTCTCTTTCATTGCACTAATATGATTGTTTGGTATTGGCAGTCATGGGTCATGGAAGAAAAGGAAAAGGAAAGAAGGTCTCAAAAAAACTTCCTCAACTAAAGAAAACATAAGGATCCAAATCCCCTATTACCCTAGTGCCAGACATAGAAACTGAAACCACATATTTTACTAATCCATTGGCTGAAATTATCAAATAAATAAAACTCCAAGATGGAAAGGGATTGGCTAAACCTAAAAAGGATTAGGAACCACCAAGAAAATTCCCTCGATGAACCCCTAAACCCAAGTCCTCAACTGTCTGGGACTTTCCTTTTGGTTGTGGATGCAATGCTCCTATTCTCAGTAAGGAAGCGATTGCGAAGTATAAGCATTTCCATGTGGCTATGTATGTAATTGTGGGAAACTCAGATGAGGAAGAACCCGAAGAGGAGTAGACTCCTACTTGTAACTGGAACTATGTACAAGGCGATGAACTAGTACTAAATAAACATTGTCTCACCTATGTAAAAACTGCTAACTATTAATGAAAATAGGAAGATATATATGTAGGAAGGGTTAAAAATTGTAATCAATGGCAAAGATCAACAATAGCAACCACAACTACCTAAATTCTAAGCCTAGAATCCAATCGAAACAAGGAAGTACAAGATAGCATAAGGAAATTGAATGAAAACAAAACTAAATTAACTCCCCATGCTAAGGTTGATTCATCTTCCTTGCATCTCCTCCATTTTTCTCAATGTGCAAGCTTGCCCTTAGATTTCATTGTGTTCGAGTACATACAAGAAACATTGATATGATAGCAAGAATATTGGAGATAGTGGTTGTAAGGTTGGAATGAAGGAGACAACTCTCTTTTATAGAAAAGCTTCTCGAATGAATAGTCAAGATCGAAAGCCAAAAGGATTCCAAGATCAATGGTTGAGGTTACATGCACCATGTAATGGTAGGGTTAGGGATGAATAAGGATGGACAATCAAGATTAAAAGAAGACCGAAGAGGATCAAAAATTGAAATTCAAAAGAGAAAGTGGAGAGAAAGTGGAGGCATTCAAATAATAATTTTTAATTTAAGGAGGAAATCTTGTCTGGGAGAGGATGTGGAGAAATAAATAATAAAAAAATATTATTCATTTATGGAGAAAGAGGGAAAATGGAATTTAATTAAAATTATTACTATTCAACCATTTAATTAAATGTGGAAGAAATGGAATGAGGACATTAAATAATTAAATTAGATTAAAATTATTTAATAGTAGAGGGAAGAGGTTAAATGAATAGTTAAATAATTAAAATAATTATTTAACTATAGATGAATTGTGGAAGATGAATAATTGAATAAATGAGAATTTATTTAATGAATCGAAGAAGAATAAAGAAAAGGAAATTAATTAATTAAATTATTATTATTTAATTAATAGAGGGATGTGACTTTAGAATATAACCAAATAATTAAAATTATTTAGTTATGCTGAGAAAAGAGGAAATTGATACAAAAAAATGGCATTGTAGGCTCTATACATTTTTCCCCTCTTTGACATAATATTATTTTGAGCCTTGTGTCAAAGAATAATTAAGAAAATTTTATTTAGAATGTGCCCCAGCATGCCCCAGTGAAGGTGAGATAGACCTATGCCCCCTTGAATTTTTTTGTTGTAAGTATTGAATTTTTTTTTAAATGTGAAAAATTATTCCAACAAGCAATTTTTGTGCATTGACAGCAAAAGGTTTCAATTTTGGACCTCTAGGAAGTTCACATTAGGGTTTGGACTTAGCATTTGACACAACCAGTTAAAAAAGGAGGTAAAAATCCCATTTTAGGAAGGTATAAATGTGATTTGGAATCTAAAAATAGTCATTTGTGCATTTTTACTTTGAGTGAAAACCTACTGCGAAGCTACTACCACAATGTCTCCAATACCACATGATGCACACCATGGATATTGGATTAGGATCTACAGATGGACAGAGGGGTTGGGGGATGTGGTAAGTATGCCAACCTTGCTTTATAATTTTTTCATTTTTTGCTAGTTTTAGGGCTCCAAATATGAGAAAACAGATGTGACGAACCCCATTTGACGCATTTTTTTATCATGTTCACCACGAGTCGATGCAATTCACTGCATTTTCTCAGTGTGACACAAGTGCAGTGCATAGGGTAGAGATGCAACTAATTTTTCATGACACAAATGAAATTTTCAGCGCAACTATGGGTTTAAATGATGTGTGCGAGGTTTTTAGCTGCATGTGCAATTTTGAGACGCAATTGCAAGCTTAAACGCCATATTTGGTTGAAAGGTTGCATTTGATAGGGTATTCAACGTAATTGCAAAAGTGAAGTGCATGTACGGATTTTGTGACACATTTGACTTTTGAAATGCATATGCTAGACAGTGCAACACATATGACTATTTAAATTTTTTCCCCAATTTTAGATAAAAATAAATTGTGCAACCAAGGTCAAATAGGTTTGCATAGGCTTTATGGTTGACATAGTGTGCTTCCTTATGATCACAGATGGCACTAGACCCCATTTACACCCAAGAGAGTCATTTGTTGACCTTTCAGACTATGAGAGTGGCTAGAGGATGACCAGAGGGATTGACTGCTTTCCCTGGGATTGTATTACGTCACCTTCATGCCCACGATTCAGGCTAACAAGGGTTTACTGACTGCTCTAGCCAAGTGATGGAACTTAGAGACTAGATCATTCCATTTTTCGATAGGAGAGGCCACAGTGACCTTAGAGGATGTGTGGTAGATCCTCTGACTTCCCATTTAGGGATAGAGGGTATCCTATGATCCAGAGTGAGGGTATGGTGCCATTATGAGTGATTTTGAGCACGAGGACATTACGGAGCTAGGAGTAGAAGAGTATGAGATCTTCTAGGACATACTTGCAAAGTGATATGATCTCTTCATTGATGTCCTTTGCAGTGTTATTGGTGGAGTGGTGTGCCCTGATCGGAAGGGACATGGGTTTCTAGTCGGTTGGGGAGAGATGCTAGTCAGGATGCTTACATGAGGTGTTGTTTATGCTTGGGGGTCATGCATGTTGGCCATGTTATATTTCCAACTCCATAATCTAGCTTACCAAGGGGCATAGAGCATTAGTTGCGGCACCACACTTCTCATGGTTTGGGCATGGGAGAACATTGCAGTGTTTTAGCCACCTGTACAGAGGCAGCTAGGAGTAGGGTTACCATATGTGTTCATTTATGGAGGTGTGTTTATGAAAACAAATGTGGGCGATATTGGATATTGGAGACTTTCTATAGAAATTTTGGATTCTTTCATCTAGAGGCCTTATAGGGATTTTACCCCCTTCACAAATGATGATGACCATCTACAATACTACCAACAGACTCGATAATTGATTGGATGCACAGTTTAATCACATTCTTGAGAGATATCTACAAAGTGAGCTCATCGGCAATTTGACAAGAATCAAGGGCTATCACTGGGAATTGTAGAGTTTTCTTGATCTAGTAGGGAGATCCAGCCACATCAGGAGTGATGATTTTGGTTGCCATAGTCAAGCAGGTTATAGATGGTTGCAACCATTACTGTGGGGGGCAAGGCCAAAGGTAGCAGATGCATGCACCACCCCAAAGTAAGATGCATGGTGGGAACAACATAGTCCAGTGCCATTGATAGATCTGGATCAACCTACACCAGTACAAAGGTGGGGGAGAGGAATGAGGGACAAACTACAAGGCTAAGGAGAGGATGGAGGTGGAGGAGGTGGAGGGAAGGATAGGGGAGATGATGGGGATGGTGGAGGGAGGGGAGAGAGAGGAAGAGGCGGAGATGGATGACCACCTTTTCCACCGTGGCAGGACAAAGGTAGGTAGGTAGCAAAGGCCCCTCATCAGGAGGGTGAGGAAAAGACAGAGGTTGTAGTGGTTGCAAGACAAGTAAATGCACCTCCTCACTAGGAGCAACTGAAAGTTGATATCAGTATAGATGTCAAGGTAGAGGAAGTTGACCGAGACAAGGAGATGGTGGATAGGGAGGAGGAGAAAGAGAGGGAGAGGGTTGTGATGGAGGATGGCCTAGGAGAGATACCCATCATTGAGGCAATGGAGGTGGAGGCAAAGGACAGACCAATGGATGCTTAAGTGGCAAAGTTATAGGTTGCATAAGCATAGGTACTATAGCTGAGATCCGAGAGGGATACTGTTGTGATTAGGGCACAAAGAGCATAGTAGAGCACCATTAATTTTATCAGTAGATGCAATGGCTTGATAGAAGATTTGACATGGGAGCCCAAGAGGGTTATCCAGGCTGAGCAGTATCATTGAGACCTATATGAGAGAGAGGTGTCCCCTGAGCAGAGAGAGTCTAGCTTTTCAGTGGTCATGAGTAGGTCGTAGAGAAGGTTTCATTCGAGATGAAGTCAAAGCAGCAACGGGGTCTCTCAACCATGGTGCTCAACGTACCACCGGCCGTCAGGTTCAAGACATGGGGCCTCGGGTTCTCACCATCCCTTTTTTATTTTAAGAAAAAAATATATAATTATACCCTTTTGATCCCAATGGTCCCAACAACAAAAATTTTAAATAAAATTTATAAAAAAAAAGATTTCTTAAGAAAATCATAGTCTCTATTTTGGATATTTTCAAAAAAGTTCAAAATATAAAATTAAACTATGAAATAAAATCTAATTCTATCATATATCAAGGAGTCCATGTACAACCCCCAGTGTGGGCATGGAAATGGAGAAAAATAATTTCAATTCAAATTTAAAAAGTATTAACAAAGAGGGAAAGCACCTCCCAATATATACATAAGGAATGTAAAAGAATTATGGTGGAAGAAAATACATCAAGCACACTCCCTTGTCCAATCCAAGAAATTTCCTTTCAAAATATCACATCCTCCCTTCCAAATCTCCCTTTTCTTCCATGGAGAAAAATAGGGTTTTTGGAGAAAATTTCTCAAAATACAAAAATAAAAATAAAAATATAGTTTTGCTTGTTGCCTTTCACGAACCTTTTTATTTTTCTAATATTATCTTTTGTACTTTTTCAATTCATTTTCATTTTGCTAAAATAATATTCTAATAACAATTAATAATTTAATAATGCAACAAGCTAATTTAATCTAATTGATATTTCCCAATTAACTAGTAATTAAAATCAATTAAATTAAATTAAGTTGTAACATTGATTAATCTATACAACTAAATATTCCCATTTTGAAGGAAAGTAAATTCATTTATTGTGTTCTACTAGAGATGCATAAATACAAATAGACCTTTTCAAATTTAATCAAAAGATGTTTTGCAAACATGATAAACACACCGTTTGATATTAATATTTAAATACAATGCAACAAGATAGCAAACCACACACAGAGGACTCACACACTTTATGATTTTTTACTAGATATAAATTTTAGAATCACCATCTATTTGAATCTAGTATAACACAAAATTTGACAAGGAATAAGAAAAATTAGATGGCTAAACCTAATCCATGTCAAATTCTCCACATACCAACCATTTGTCTAATACGTATATATTTCTTATGCACTTAGGTTCAAACATCAAGTGTACTTGCTCCATATAATAAATAGCTAAAGAAAAATGATCCAAGCAACATAGTATAAATATAACATAATATCAAATCATCACATCTATTATAAAACATCTATGAGTAGCATGATACATAAATAAGATGCATAATCAATAATAACACATGATGTTAAAAAGTTGCAACCTATCATGGTCTCAAGCTGGGACAAACCAAAGGCTATAAGAAAGTTTGGTTGGAGGGCGATTCTTTGAATTTATCATTAATACTTTGAAAACTTGTGCTCCCCCTTCTTGGACTATTGAGTCTTTGATAAGGGACTCCATTGATATTCTAAAATATTTTGATGAATATTACATCTCTCACATTTTGAGAGAGGGTAATGGTCTAGCGGACATCTTCGCTAATATTGGAGTTAGACAGGTTAGGGAATGGGGTTTGAATGACACTCTCCCTATAGAGGAAATAACAAAAAATAACCATGATTTCCAATTTTAATTTGCTTAATTTCTCATTATGGCTTGCGGCGTGCATGCCTTTCTTCACGTGGTTGAATATTATGAGAAAGGATGGTAAGCTAGATTTGAATCAAGCTAATGGTACGGGGGCTAGTAGCCATAGGGAACGAAACTCTGTGTTCTTAATTATCCTCTGCCTCATTTCAGTTCTCACATGGATTATGGGCACTCCTAGCATTGTCTTCCAGAGTTTTCCTTTTACTGAGTTTAGAGTTCTCAAGCCGTTACTTTCTGCTAACTCTATCGATATGGGTGGAGATACAAATCGGGCGGAACCCTTCTTGTTCAAAGCTATCAAGAAGAAGGAGGTTTGGCAGGTGTTGGAGAAAGGAGGGTTAATTCCTTACTTGGAGAAATTACATGGCAATAATCCTCAAGTTACAACACTTTGCTAAAGGATGGAATGATAGGGTGTTGAAGCTAGGTGGAATGGAGTTTGATGTCAATGAAGAATTTATAGCTAAAATTACTAGTCTAGCCATAGATGGTATGAAATTTTTTAGAGATAAAAAGGAGTTGCAAAGTGCTATGCAAATCTTCTTCAAGGGGGATGAAACTAAGGATTTGAGGACTAGGAGGAGTGGAGGCTACCAGAGAAGCTCTCTTAAGGTGTTGTGGGGAGATGTTGTAGAAGAGCTAATGCGCTTTATTACCTTGGAAGGATGCTTCTTAGTGAAAAATGCATACCACTTCATCTTGCTCAATCATTTTTGTCATAAGAAAAGGATTTCCTTTCCTTATTGTCTCCTGATGTCTCTGGATTCAGGTCTCAAGGATCATAAGAAAAACCCTAAAAATCTCATTTTGTATGTGGGGTTAATCCTTCTTATTTCTAATTATGTGAAGTCCTTTGAGATGGCTAAGCCAATTGCTACCCCAAAGGGTAAACAGTCTAAGCCAGCAGAGGAGTATGAGACTACCTCTAAAGAGGAATTGGCTAGCAAAAAAGTGAACAAAAGGAAACTTATTTTGGAAAAAGAGTCAGATTCGAAGGGGGACATGGACTTTGTCCTGGATTCACTTGCTTCTTTGGAGGTGGGTCCTCAATCCCCTACTGCGGGAAAGTCAAAAAAAGGGAGTTGTGTGCTAGTGAGGGCTATTTGACTTGTAGTGATGAGGTGGTTGTTGATTTTCCGAGTAGGGGTGTGAAGGAGAAGATTTATTTGTATGGCAAGGCTTCTTTTCCACCCCCTATAATCGAGCAGAAGGAGCTAGAGGAGGGAAGCAGGAAGAAACAGGTTCTAAGGACTACGAGTCAATTATTGGAGAGGGACTTTCTTCTCACTATATCAGGTGGTTTGGTTACTAATGATTCTCTGAGTGTTAAGCCAGACTTGCAGTAGAAAGGTAAGAATGGGGTTGTTGGTGGTTTGATTGTTGTGGATACTCAGGATGCGGAATTGGAGAGGTTGAAGAAAAGAAAGGTTGTGGTGGAGGAGATTGCGAGCTCCATCCGCAAAATCAAGACTCTAATTATTGTTGGGAAAGGTAAGGAAATCTCTTTCAGTCAGGATAAGGTTAACTCCTCTGAGGAGGAAGATGCTTTGGGGAAGGGGGTTTTTAATATTGATAGAGAAGATATGTCTGATGTGTTGGGAATTGCTCATGAGGGTTCCATTGTTTTGTTCAAATTGTTTAAATGGTTTTTTCATGAACTCAATAAAACTAATGTCAAAGTTACTAAGATTGAGGAGTCCTCTTTCTAAAACTAGATAGATGAATTGTTTGATTCCTTAAACACTATGGTAGACACTGTGGCAAAGGAAACTCTTAAGATGAAACATAATTTGGAAGGTAGAATCCTCACCCTTGAGGATCAAATGGAGAAAATTTGGGCTACTGTGATGAGGGGTGGGGAGGTTTCTAAATCTTTTGTTAAGTTTGACTCTGTTGGTGTGACTTCTCATGTCATTAGTGCCAAGAAGCATAAAGAAATTGTTCATGTTGAAGAGATCGGTGTTGTTGGTAAGCTGACGGAGGAGGAAGGTGCTGCTAAGAAGGGTGGGGAGAAGGGTAATGTTTTGATTACTGAGGTGAATATGGATGGACCTGGTGCTAGAACTAGAAACAAGACTATAGCTCAATTTGGAGCTTCTGGTAAATAAATGCCTGATATTTTGGATGATACTCAGAAGGTTGTGGCGAGCAACATGGAGACGACGAATATTCTGAAAAACATGTAGTGCTGCTAGTTGGGGTCCTCCTTTTTGGTTGACTTTTTGTTGTTGGTTTGTTGTTGATGGGTTGATTTATGCTTAGTTTTATTTTCTTTAGTATCAGATGCTTTCTTTTGTAAAGGGTTTCAGGCCCCTTCAAAACTCATATTTTACCTCTAATAAAAAACACACAATGTTAAAATAGTAAAATGATCTAACATTGTTAGAAATTAGGATCATAGTGTAGACATCAAAAATATACAAATTGATATCGCACACTCGATCCTGATCTACTAACATCATCTCTTCCTAAATCATCCCTCGGTCTAACTATTTAATCAAATTCCCTTATCTGATTAAATTCATCAATATTCGTCTCTTAATTAAATAAATTAGTTTGTCTAATTAAGTCACTTTCCCTTGTTAATTAAATCAATTCATCTAATCTAATTATCCCTATTTAATTAAATAATCAATTTATTTGATTAAATCTTTAAAGTCTATCTGTTAAATTAAATAAATTAAAACCTTATTTGATTTAATCTAGCACCATCCCTTTTAATTAAATAAATCAAAATCTTTATTTAATTAGCCTCTTATCATATTCCTCTCTTTTTTATTTAAATTAATCCAAAATCTAAATCAAATTGTCAAATCAGTTAAATATCCCCTTAAATTAATCAAATCTTGATTAATTTAATCCTAATCACTAAATCCTCTAGATTTTGCAACTTGCACATGAAAATAGACTTATTTGATTTATTAAATTTCTATTTTCCTTCAACAAGGCATTTTTTAAGGAATATTCCCCTAATTTGAATTTAAAATCCAAGTGGGAATAAGTCCTTTCAACAAGGCATTTAAGATCTCTTACATGTCCTTTGCCTTGAGCCAAGCGGCATTTAATGCTTTCTTTCTTCCCCCCTTTTAAGTCATTTCAACAAATTTGAATTTCAAATTTATGCATTTATTGGCACAATCCTCAAAACTTGCTCAACCTCCATCCTCTCACATGTTGACAAGTGGCATCATATCATTGGTTGAATCTTTGTCCCACATTGATTAAATTGGGACATCTCTTCAACTTATCAATCTATAAATAAAGAGCTTATATCCTTATTTCATCATCCACATTCCAAGCAAAGTTACCATGCTAAAATACTTAGCAATTCTCATCCATCATTTGAGTTCTTAGTTAGGCTTTTTTGCAGATTTGGCTTGGAGTCTTCATCATTCATCATCAAAAGTGGATCAAAATTTCATCATCAAGTCTACATATCGAATCTTGCATCTTAGGGATTGAGAAAGGGCCAAATTTCCACATCAAATTGGCACCAATTCCCCCATGGGATTGAGAGTTTGCATGCTTAATTAGGATTCAATCTTTATTTTGTGTTCTTCATTATTTTCTTCCTAATTTGAGCTATGTTAATGAATCTCATGGGGAATCCTTGTTTATGCTTGCAAAATCTAACTTAAGGTGTTTATTGTCTTTGTTTTGGAGGTACATAGATTTGGGGTTCACACATAGGATACTAATCATTATTAAAATATATAAATTAAATAAAATGAGAATAATAGAAACATATATTTTACACATTAGACAAGATATGTATACATGGGGAAAACCTTTCAAGTAAAAATCCTCATAAAGCATCATTTTATTAGAACACTTATGAAAAATAGTCTATTAAAAAATAGACTAAATCTAAAGGAATTCCTCTACATACTTCCACATGGCCAGTAATACATCTTGTTCATAGTGATATAATTCACTATAAATCTTCAAATGCACACACCCCCTCAAATGGGAGAGAACCTCCTTAAATATAGGAGAAAGGGTGGAAAAATACCTTAAGGGTTATCAAACACACATATTGAAAGCAATCTTTTATAAATAATGAATAATTTAATATTTATTAGATTGTTAATTATTAAATGGTATATGCTTTATAACATAAGTTTGTATAACCTTATATTAGAGAAATGTATAAATGTTATAAGGGTATGACCTATAATAACATTATGTTCTAACAAACATGCATGGGTATTGTAACATGTGAAACCCATAATGCATAGTTAGAAATATAATGCTAATACATAACCTCATCAAAAAATATCCCAATGGTCATATAAAGTATCTCCATAAAAGCATCTAAAATACACCATTATAACACCTTGATGGCTCAAAAACCTCATCAACAAGTTAGTATAATGGGTCATACCACATGAATCACATAATACACTAATAAAACACTCAATGCAACATATAATATATGAATCAAAAACTACACAAGGAAAGCACAAGAGTGACCATTATATAATTGCACTTGATTTTGATTCCATTGTTTTTTGAAGACTCTAGTGATGGTGGTGAAATGAGTCAATCACCCCTAATCTATCATGACTTTGGATAATTAGAACTGCACTCTTAATTGTAGTGCATTTATTATGAGGGAGAAATTTGTAAGAAACTATTTTTGCACATCATTGCATGGGTCAATAGTTTTATGTCTAATGATAAAAAATCCACTAAACGAAATAATGTGAAATATAATTAATGGATAGTTATGATTCCTAGGCTTCCCCTTATTCTTGTCTAAATATCATCATCATGTGCACCCTTATCTCTATTTGGTTTTTCCCAATTAGTCTTTGTTTGAACTTCAGCATTTTATGTTTCATCTAATTTAGTGAAATCACTAGTGGTAACTAAGTGGTGACTACAAAACTATCATGATGATCACAGTGTCATTACAATGGCCACATAAATTTTCCAAAGGTTATGAGAGTACTACTAATTATTACATAAAATTCATGATATTTGTGTTTTTATTTTGACCATTATGAAAGCTCCCCTCTATAAAAGCTCATGATTTTTATTGATTACATAGAAAACATAAATATTGAGCATTTCACCTCCTTTTTTTCTTTTTTTTTTATCCCATCCTTTGGCCATCTCTTCAAACCTCACACCTCTAGAAACTTTTAAAGATGTTTATATACATGTTTAGGGCCTTAAGGGAGATATGAATACTTCCCACCATGAAAGCTTAAAAAAAGGTTATCTTAGCCATTACAAATATGTACATTATCTACCTTAGGTGCAACTTGTCCATATCGCCTTCCTTAGCTCCTTATGTTTCTCCCATATTGGCAACCTTATCTATTTATCATCACCAAAAATCTAATAGATCTAATTATAGCTCTATACTCTACAAATCCTCAAATTACATTTACACAATAATAGATTCTCTTAGATCATATTCCTGATAGTTATTCCTCCTTGGGTATCCTTTATCAATTAGATATGAAGTGAGATGTTGGGGTGGTGTTGTTTGAGGATGAAAATAATCAAAATTTTATGGTTTTCCTTCATCAAACTTGCTCCTCGTGTACATTTTTTTTCTAAAATATTAAGGTAATTTAGTTTTCCTTCATTTTTTTAATACATTAGTTTAGTAGTTAGTTTAGCTATTTTATTTTATTTTTGCATTGACTTTTGTATGTGTTAATAAATAACTCTATACTTCCATTGTAACACATGTGCATAGCCAAAACTAAGCAAAGGGGACTATACGCATCTCTTGGATATACAATGAATCATTTTAGCCTCATTCACCATATCTTATCAATTGAAAATATTCAAAAATTTGGGTATCTTTTCCCAAGTCCCATTTAAAAATTATTTCTAACCTTCAAAGATCCCCAAAAAAATTCAATAATTGTCCCATTACATTTGAGAAACTTGTATATAGTTGGAACTAATCAAACACATTAAACAAATGCTTTATATAGCTTTCTTGTAGTCTTTTAAGGTACAAACCATTTACTTTTCAACATTCGGAAATCATTACTATAGTAAATATTGTAGCCTCTCGAGGACTAGGTCCATGCATAATATTCAATCAAATTTAATAATTGGATATTTCCCAAACATTGTGAGCAATCAATTAATCAACAATTTTACATGAAACCAATATTTTGCATTACAAATAAGTGAATAAATTAGGCCATCTCTACATATTTATTCAAACCATTCAATGAACTTTCTCAATCAAATAAGGTCTTGTTGATAGTTCTCTTTTTGGACTTCTCCTACATGCTCATGAAGTGATAACCTTGAATTTCCTTTTAAGATATTCTCAACAACTAAATCTATCATGACCTAAGAATGCTCATATGCCCACTTTGGTGTAATGTTCCCATACTCAATGTATAAATGACTAAAAATTTAGATGAGTGCACATATTTTATGAAATTAAATGAGGTGGATATGAGTACTTAGATTATGACCAAACAATGAGTGAAACTTGGTGAAAATTTTGGATTGTTCCTTGATTATTCCTTAAAATGTGACCTTTCTATTAGATTAGCACTTTGAAATGAAGCAAGATGCATAGGAATGCTTTCTACAATAATATTCTAAGGAGAGTGTTGTGTAAATTTTAATCTTTGAATAATTACAAAAAGAAGAAACATATATAAACACAAATAAATAATAGACCATAACATAGGTGTATGTGGGCAAAACCATTTCAAGAGAAACCCCGAACTATAAAGTAACCTAATGTATTACTCAATAAATAACACAGTTACAATTCACCTATAAAGCAATCCTTCATAGGAGTATCACAAACCAATGATCTAGAGGAATTCTTATAGTTTAATGATACCTACAAAGCTCTACACTCAACCTCCATGTCAAGAACCTAATATATAGGAGATACAAAACAAAACAAAACAAAAGAAACTATCAAATGGTAAGTAGAAACTCATGGATTGAAACCACCCAAAAAGTGGTTCCCAAATTATCTCCTAATCAATTATGTCTTGTGATGTGTCATAACACACATCATAAGTTGGTATACAAGTGTAACTCTTCTTTATAGATTTTTTATGTTTCCAACAATTTTTTATATTTCCTTGCAAACTTTTGGAGTCCATAACTTTTAATTTATTGGCTTGATTGGGTCCCTTTTTAAAATTTTAGAGATGAAAGACCTACACAAGAAGCATCCCCCCTTAGCAATTTTGTATAATCTAAAATTTTATTTTGGTCAAAAACTAACTCTATAGTCCAAAAATTTGAAATTTTTATATTGTATAACTCAAAAAGTGCACTTTTTATAATATTAACATTAGGATCAAGGTTGAGAAACCTTTCCAAAAGCACTCTATATTTATGTCTAATTATCTTGATTGTTTAGGGTTGAGTCTAACCTTGGGTTAAATACATGATTAGGAACTCAAATCATGCCTCTAAACGTGGCTTTTCTTAATGTAATTCTCTATTTTGTCATCCACCTAATAAGTATTTGTCTACTCTACATTTCTTGATGAAATTGGGGCTAGAGTTATTTAAGAATACTTTGATAGGGTTAATTTTGTATCATAGGGAGGGGTTGATGTATAATATTGCGTTCCACTAGTGGGCCAACCTTGAAAATACCTAAAAACATATTAGGTATGAAAAATGTTTGTGGATTTGATCTAATCTTAGGGGTTAGATTTAAACCTTCATCATATCCCCTTCTAATTATATCAACGTGCTAACAAAAGCATGTCAATTCACATAAAAAAAATTGGGGATCAAATGAAGTCATCCAAAGATAAGATTTTTTATATAATCATTGATGTTATATTTCTAAAAATTATAGTATATATTATATGTTTTTATAGTTTTATAATCAACATAGGTCTATTACAAAAAAATGATGACCTCTATTTGCCACACTAAGAAAATAACAAACTATAAAAATATATTTTAAAATTTCATGTAGTTCATATTGATTTCTTTTTTTAATTAAAAATTAATTAATTTAGATTTATACACCAAAAAAATTATTACAATTAATATAGGTCTAAAATTTTATATTTATCACCAACTAAAAATAATAAATAATATATTCAATAAAAAATACTAAAAAAATATTCATGCACTAGATCTTGGAGTTAATGATTTGTCTTAAATATCATGAAAAAAAATTATTGTTTAAATTATGCATTACATAAAAAATGTATTTGATTATGGGAAAAACAGGTTTTGATGGAATCTGAAATCTTTTGCAGACCTAAAACCCACATAAAAGAAAGTTGCAAATAGATAATAACACAAACCATCAACCCCGCAACAACAACAGTAACCAAAAATTACACAAGACTACCCATGCTGCAAAGAATGGATTTCAAAAAGGACTTGAAACCCACAACAACTAGGTTTTAATGAGGCCTAAAATCCAAGCAACCAAGAAAGATTGTTTGAATCACCCAGGAAACAACACAACCAAACTATAGCAAACCATCCACTCAGTAACCACCACACATAGCTAAAAGGAAGAGGGCAGCAAGAGCTCCCTTTCATAACAAAGAGACCAAAAAAACTCCCTACCTCAAATAGAGAAACACAAGGTAAAGTTGAGAAAGAGGTAGAAAAAATGCCATTAAACCACTTGTCTCCACCTCAAAAGGAGAGATCTCCCTTCTATTGGAGAGGATGACATGACCACCTTTTCCATCGAAGCCTGAAACTAGGAACTTCCAATGAACTCCACAACACCCATCTCCACCTCAATAGGAGAGGAATCTCCCTCAATAGGATTTGAGGAGAAAGCCATTACTCTAGCAAAAGAGGCAACCATACCATCCTTTGGTATGGTCACAAACAACAGCCCAAGGTCCACCTTAACTTCTTTTAACAAATTAATCATTTGGGTGTTCAAGAAAAGCATGAAATCCAACCTAGCCATCAACCACCAAACTCTTAAATGATAAGAGCAATACCACAAACCACAAGGAACCCTCTGCCAACACATTGCTCTTAATCAACAAAACCACCAAGAACTAGTTGAGAAACTAAAAGATACCCAACAAATATTTTCCAAAACAAACCCCATAACTAGAATCTTCACAACCCAAAGGGGGTTCACGACAGACAACCAAGACTGGAGGCAGATGCAAACCAAGCAGTCTTTTCAAATTTCATAAACCAAAACTAACCAGAAAACAAACCCCCTGATTAAAATAATCAACACAAGCCAGAAGGGGAAACAAACAAAACATTGAAGCTGGAGTAGAACACAATTCCCACAGCTACAGGCTTCATAAACCATCTCCATTAAGAGAAACCATGGAACCACCTGCCATCCAAAATAATTTAGCACCATGGAGAAGGAAACAACATACCATACTAGAGCAGCAGATGCAAACCCAAAAAAATAGGGTTCCATCCAAAAACTGCCATCGAAAAGGAGCCAAGAAAGGCCCCAAAGAAGACCTCTACCCCAAAGCCGGAGCAAGAGAGAACGAAACCCATATCTAAGAGATGCCGCATGTCCAGAATAGTGGATTTCACTGCCAAAAACCAGCAAAGGCACCAACAAAAGCACGCCAGCCAATATTGACTCCAGAGCAACCTCACGCCAACGGCCCAAACAAATAGCCACAAACCTCCACAGAAAGCGAGGACAAATTCAGGTAGAAAAAAGGGCTGGAGTCTTCGCAGCTAAACCCCCTCGAGACCCCAGAACCAAAGACGACCTCCTACTAGGCAGCAAGAACCCGCTCGAATAGGCTCACAGCTCCCGCCAAGGGCAGAACAAAAGCCTTTTGCCCATGAACGAATCCAGCAACAGCTGCTCTAAAACAAACCAAGAGCCAAAGACATCTACAGCAACCCCTGAATCCTCATCCTCACCATCAGAATCGTCATCCTCATCCGCTCCTGCAACCGCAGACTTTAAACCACCCACCCCGTGCCCTTTCCCGCTCATGCTACTCCGCTCCATAAATTACCCTAGGTTACATGAAAAATGTTAATGAAATCAGTAGAAATTTAATTAAAATTTTGAATATACTAATTTTTTAATGGAAAATGTTACATATCATTAGTTTGTATTATCCTTAAATTCTTGACATTAAATGTGATAATTGTTGAAAAAGTGCTGATTTTAGTGGTCTAAAATTATCAAAAAGTGGGACATGCTATTGTGTTATCACTTGGAAACAAGTTTTCCTAGGTCAACCTCTAAAAATATGTACGAAAAATTGAAGACATCAAACAAGCCTCTTAATTGATGATGTATGCAAATTTTGTTGTTCCTTTTATTGCACCAAATCCAAATGTTTTGTTGTTGATTGCTCCTTTAAAAATCTAGAATGAAAGAGGATGCTTCAATGTGCGAGAATGATAAATGAATGTAATTAAACATCTTTAAATAGTAGCATATAGCATCAAATTGAGGAAAATTCATTTTTAGTTGGCTTGGGATAAGAAAATAAAGGGGCTTAATAACCCAAATTTGAATTTGAATTTCGGAAAGGAGTTTATAAACATGCAAACATAGAAATAATGATAGGTAATGAAATAGTCAAATCTAAGTGGCTAACAATTATGTATAGATATGTGTACTAGTAATTGTGGTAGATGCATTGATAAGACAAATGTGTAAACATATGTTTATATAAAAATACAATAGATGCTAAATATATGAGAATATGTGAACATATAGGGAGAAAAACAAATTAAAGAAATAAACCTAATTTTACACAAAATTGTGTCACTTATCACCATATCTATATATCAAAACATTACATGAATGAATCATTATGGTAGATATCTGAATAAAACAAATATATAAATATACGTATACGTACATATACAATAAAGTAGGTGATTAAGTATATAAATGTGAATATGTATATAAAAATACTAAAAATTAAATAATAAACTCAACTTTACACAAAATTACATCATTTATCATTATATCTATATATCAAAATATTTCCTAAAAATAAATACAAAACTAAATAAAAATACCTATCCTTAATATACAAATTTCAATTGCACACAACTCCTATAGACTTCTCTTAATTACAATATATGGATAAAACTGAATGAAAAGGAGGCACAACTGAATAACTCGGAAGTTAACAAAAATGAAATTGAATATTTTTCGATCTTTGAAGACTTTTTACGAGAATAATTATTATTCAATTTTTACAAATGAATAAATTATTTTCTAGTGATCTCATTCTTAAAATACTCCTCAATTTTTATTGACCCGTCACCTCAGTTTTTAATTTTAGAAAGAATCTTAATTTGTATTATTTAATGCAATGCGTGGAAACACATGGTCAATATTGTTGACCTTTATTATATGGTTTGATCCAATCAAATTTCTATTTGAGAAGTCACTCTTCTACAACAACCTTCGTGGCCACTTGGATTTGGCTCCTTGATTAACTTGGATTTCTGGTATTCTATGGAAAATAATGACTACGACATCTTGGTTATTGGAACTACTCTTCTAATGAGACTTTTACTTTTGTTGATATTTTGTAATTTTGGTTTAGCACAATGTGGTATATTGGTGTATGAAATTAAATCTGATAGGTATCTTATTTGTGTACAAATTGTTGGCTTTCAGTTAAGAGTTAAGATTTAAGGGGTATCTATTGAGTGTAGAAAGGGTGTCTATTCTACGAAATTTCACCTAGGACATAATCTCATCATCATTCGTTTAAGTCATCAGATCATTATACTTAAAAAATATTTGATCTTAATGGACTCTTTGTGAACTATTTAAGCTCACTAATAAAGTAAAAGTCACTTAAGAAGCTTTAAATTGTCTATTGCAATTTTCAAGTGATGAGGTTTTTTCTAAGATTGTCTTTCACTAGAAGGTTGTACTATTATAAGGATGAATAGTACATATCATGTACTTCTTTTAACCTTCATTTTACATTACTTCAAGTATGGATGTCCTAAGTCCTTAGCCCTAACACCTAATTTTGACTAATTTGGCCTCTCATTGACCTTGAATTGTATTTTCTATTAAAAAAAAATATAGTCTCTATGTATACAATTATTAGATACTAACCTTATAGTTCATTTGGCATGTTCAAAACAATAGGTGCATATTTGACCTGAGTTATTTTCACAACTACAAAATTGACCTATCTTAAAAAATCCAAAATATGGGGCCCTAATTTGACCCACTTCCAAGTAAGCATTATGAAGCACTATTTGTTGACTCTCATACCAAACTTTAAATTTGTGTGCTTGGGATAAGTATAAAAGGAAGTCAACCCTAGGACATTTGAATCATCATTGTAAGTCCAAAACTACCCCTCCTCATCTTGAAACACTTGCTACTAAAATTGTGTCACTCAAAAGATCACTCTTGCTCTTATTATAGAACCACTCTTTGTCATATATTTCTATTGTATTGTCTCTCCATCAATAAGTTCTCTAACCATATTTTTTTGCACTAGATCCTTGCGTCACCATTTTTTGACAACAAAATACTATCCCATTTTTTATAGTCTGAGTTACTAAAAACAAGTATTTTCAATAATCATCATATTTGATCATTTATAACCAACAAACAATCAAGAATATAAAGATGATATTGCCGAATGATTTGTGGCATTTACAATATAGATTGTATTTATAATTTTTTTGAATTTTTAAAAAATTATTTATATCATATATGATTAATTTTAACAATATTTTGTTAGGGTAATAGGATTAATTATCTAATTAATTAATTAATCATGGATCACCTTTTACTTTATTCACTTAAGCTAAACTTAGAAATTGCTTTTCTAATTCTTATATTGGCTAACGATAGTATATGTTGTCTCATTGTATATAGGATGGTGACACTTGTCACAGACTAATTTAATCCTCACCTAGGGTTTTGATCTAGGGTTTCTATCTCCTTTTCATAAGGATTGATTTTTCATTGTAATAAATCATTTAGGTTATTTGCATCTACACAATTCTTAAGTTATAGAGCACAATCTTATTTTTTATCTTCTCTATTGTGATAGGTAATTGCTTGCAGGTGATTTATGGGTGTTGTGGGTTGAATCAACAACTTCATCATGGTATCAGAGCTCCAAATCTACAACCTCCTATTCAAATTTGAGCGATTTGGCCTTAAACATTTTTTTAGTGTATCCTAGAGAAAAATCAACCTTACCACTAAGATAAAGAGACCAAATAGACAAATTCTGACATAAAAATTTGACTAAATTTGGTGACAAGGGTTTTGGAGGCAATTTTTTTTACTAGGAGCCCTAGTATGGCCCCTATATGGATGAATTTAAAAAATAGAAAAAATTAATAGTGAAGCATATTTTTAAGTGATCCATTATATATAAAGAGGGCACTCTGCTCATGGATCGATGCCCATAGGTATTGCCCTAGAGGGCTACCCAACCATGGCCATATTAAGCCCTCAACCATTCGCTTGAGGTCATATCGACCTGACTCCCTGCTAGCACCAATCACTCTGCTCTAGCCCCCAACAGGACCCTAACCTGTTAGCATCGATCATATTGGTGACCAACCCCTATGCACAAGCCTCCATCAACACAATGATTGGTCCTCCATGGGACCAAAGGAATCAGTCTTAGTCCTAGTGGCTAGCACCTGAGCATCCATATGCCTAGGGGCTGATTTTTTGCCCTCTAGTTCTCTCTATAGGAAAATTGAGCAACTTTCACTAAATTGGGTATAAATTGGGTGTACGGTCTCCCTTTTTTGCAAACTTTATATCATTGGAAAGGTGGTTCTAAGCCTAATCTAGTGGTGTAGACCATTTTCCCCATATTTTGCACCTAATTATTTTACACTCCTCTAAAGTGATATCAAGTTGTTTTCACTTAGGAGGTCATAAATTTTGACCGGGCTATCAAATTTTCATGATTCAAGCAGTGTTGGAAAGCTGATTCCATCCTCTGCATAGATATTAGGCCTATTTTTCCAAAATACTTACCAAGTACCTATTATTTTCATCAAATCTTAGGTTTTCCCCTTTTAGTTATTTTCTTGGAAAACATGCAAATTGGGCATTTTTTTGGGATCAAAGGGAAATTTTCTTGCATATTGAGGGTCTAGACTACTTTATCACTTCATTAATGTATTTTTTTAATAAAATAATCATGTATCCAACACACATAACTACCCTCACTCCATTCAACTATTATGGATGGAAAAATAAACATGGATATTCATCTAAAGAAACAAAGGTTTTACAAAGTGACCATGGGTACAAAACTTGAACCTATAGGTGTTTCCAAGAGAAGAGGAAATGGTTTAATAGGTGTGATGAGGTTTTTGAGAAATTATGCATTTCTATGTCTCATGATCTTCTCTTTAACGTTGAATCTTGCAACACACCCAATGAGATTTTTAGTTGAGAATGAGCTTATTGGCTTGAATCCTATGGATTTTGATAACATCCAATACTTCTCCACCAAACTCAAATCTCTCATATTGTAGTTGACACAATGTGATACTGGGAAAGAGGACACTCAGTTGATACTTTTTATCCTTGCTAAGCTTGGTCCATATTATTTAGTTTTTGTATCTATCTTTTATACCAATAAGGTTGCTCTTGGTTCCAAATTCACTATTCCTTCACTTGATGACTTTGCTTCATCTCTCACTCGAGAGCAGGCTAAGTTGGTTCACATGGAAAAGTTGAAGTTTTCCACATTATAGGGTCTTATTGCATCACAAGGAACCAAAGATTAGAAGGCTTCGAAAAGTAAAGGAAAGAAATAGAAACACAAGGTTTCCAAGTCACAAGAGCAAGCCAATGAATCACAATCACGTGATTCCTCTAATTCTTCTTCCTCTTCTAAGGGGAACTCATCTAAGAAAGATCGACCAAATTGTACATATTTCAAAAATTTGGGACATGAAGAGCATTAGTGTTATGTGCAAAGCAGATTGATGACTTGAAACATATTCTACAAAATAATCATATTCAATTGTTTGAGTCATATGTGTCTTTAGGATCATCCTATACATCTACTTTAGTACCTTCACAATCAAGGTCAGCCACCATGGAACATGGATTAGATAAGATGAAAGGGAATTCTCTCTTTGCATTCACAAATCTACAGTCCAATAGATGGCTTTTGGATTCAAGAGCCTCATCTACATCCACTTTAGTACCTTCACAATCAAGGTTAGCCACCATGGCACATAGATTAGATAAGATGAAAGGGCATTCTCTCTTTGCAAATTCACAAATCTACAGTCCAATAGATGGATTCTTGATTCAAGAGCCTCACATCATACGGCTTCATCTTTGGGTATGTTCTCTTCATATCCACCTTGCACATTACCACATATATATGAGTGTTATTGGGAAAGGATCTATAGATGTTGATGATGACACGTTTCATGATGAACTCTGTATTTCTATGATCTTCCAATCTCCTTTCCATCTTCCAAATTACTCATAGTGGGGTAGGTAAGACAATAGAGTTCACACATGATTTAATTCTTATCAAAGACCTACATAGTAGAGATATTATTGTAGTTGGGATAGTTGATCATGCCTCTCAATTGTATGCTTTCTCTCATTTTTGTACAAATGAGCTTGCATCACCATTGACTAGTCTACCTACTCCTACATCTACAGTGGATTGGATATCTTAGGACAAGTTTGTCACTTGAAACTTTTTGTACTTCTAACATCCACCTTGGTTCTTGAAACTTGTGTTAAGCTTCCCCCTTCCACACCTCTTGCTTCTTCAAAGATCAACTCACTTCAACAGGTTGTATCTAGTTCTTCATTTTCAGCTTTGTGGGATGATTTATTGCTTGAAAGTGCAACATATTTGTCGAGTCACACATTGCATATATTGGGGACACACTTGAAGATATTCACTTCCTCTTTGATGATAGCTACAACTCATCTGTAATCACATCAACATTGCCTTTGGAGGTTGTTCTTCATCTTATTTGACTTCTTTTGATTTAGACATGTGGACCCTTGAGCATCTTTCCTTTTCACATATCATGATACCTCTTCTCGTGAGAGAGTTTCTTCTACATTTTCCATTAGATGCATATTTTTTCTAAAGGGGAGGAACAATGTTTGTAGATTCTAGATCATATTCAAGTTTCTTCTTCAAGCATTCACTTTTGGCGAAGGAGCTCCTTTCTTTTGGGAGGGATTCATTGTCTCATCCTTTCTCTCCTATGGGGGGATCTTGATTGTTCTTATGTGATTGAAGCAACAATTGGGGGGACATGTTGAGTCCTACTTTCTTTTATCACATGTACTTTTTCATTTATTTTTTCTCTTTTGGAGAAGAGTTTTTTCCCATGAGGTTTTCTCCTTTTCTCTAGTAATGAGAGATTTCTTTTGATTGTAAATGGGTACCTCATCAGGCCATGTAGTTGAGACCCATTCATGCATTCATTCATGTATTTATGCACTCATTTATGCATCTTTCATCAAATTTTTAGCTACTCCTTAAGTTGATCTTAAGGATGGGTGTTAGAGTAATAGGATTAATATTTTGACATTATTTACTATTTTCCCCATATCTCAAATGTGTATTTTTTTCCAACAAACCTATATTTGAGAAACACCTTATTTCAATAGCCCATGATTGTGTTTGTGCATTTCACATCGTAGTTTTGGCTTGTAAACGAGGGTCGGTATTTATGGTCTTTCCGAATTTTGTAACATTTGATCCGATGGGTAGTTGGGTGAGCGACTCTTTAAAAACATTATTCTGGAGAGCCTATTCTTAGTGGCATAGCCAGGATACACAAGTTCAAATTAGGACAACATGCGTAGTTGGTTTGGTGTAAATAGTGCATCTACAACAATTTGTTCATGCTTTCTAGAATCGTTGGTGTGAAAAGCATCAATCACATCCATCGAGTGGTGATATCAGTTCAAATTTACACAGGTGTCAACTTTTTCTGAGTCATAGTATTCTCCTCATGCTCAAGGCTCAGTTTTGAGTTGGCAGGAGGATGGTTTGAATTTGATTTGGGTGGCAGGAATTACATGGACTATTCTGGTGAGGTGGTAGTAGGCATGGGTTGGCTGCCACGTCACTGTGGCAATGGTAGTCTAACTGACTAGGTGATGTGGCTTAGAAGTACATTCGGCCACTTCATTCATAATTACACTAAGTTGACACTCATGTTAATTCTGAAGCAGGGAGTATGTTGCAATCATGGAAGCAATTTTTTTTTAGCCTAAATGTTTTTGGACAAAGTTAAGGGAAACACAGATAAACTTAGTTTTATTTCTATTAAGTAATCTAATTAAGATTGAGAGTGAAGGTAATTGGTTACTAAGTTTAGCCAAGATAATTGTCACCCATCACTCATCGGTAAGGTACTCCCAATGAGGACATTAAAGATTGGTGATGAATTCAATATGACAGTGTGTCAAGATATTGGAGTGAAGGGTCTTTCACATGCATTAGTGGATTTATATCTCATTTAGGCTGGCGTTTTCACATATATTTCTCAATTCATGGAAAGGCTATCAAATTTCATTGTGTGGTTATCTATAGACACTATTGTTTGGAGTGGAATGGACACTCTGATTTGGCTAACAAGCAAGGTTTGTTAGATGGCTTTTCTTGGAGAGGTGATGGACCAACGATTCAAACACATAATGCCAGGTGGTGGAATTTATGTTGATTGTTGTGGTGAAGTTGATTCTCGATAAGGATTTCTTGGCTGAAGGTGAATTCCATTGTGTGGATACTAATATTGTTTCGAGGTTCTAGCAATGCTTCTGGACATAAATGTGTCAAAAAAATGGTAGCTGGTATTACTCATAAATTATTCAAGGTGGACTTGTTGGGGGGCCTACAAGAAACCCTAGCAACCATGACTCTAGGAGTAGGTGTTCCTCAGGCTCAAGATATGAGTGCTCTAGTTGTTCCAAAGGAAGTGGTTAAATATCATCCTTTCATCCTGGACCTGAAGGGATTTGAGTTGATGGAGTAGAGGAGGTTAGCGTCGATTGGTGTGGTCTTTTTAGAGAAAATTTTGCAATTCATATTGGTGCAGGATTTCGATTGGATTCTAGAGTTTAGAGTGTTTGCAAAGGAGCAGGGCTTCATGTAAGCTATCTATTTAATGGGTCTATTTGGTCTATAAAAGGTATATGTCTAGTGTTTTAGTGGTGTCATCAGTTAATCTTCTGGTTTTGTGAACTATTTTCCTAGAATATATAATATACACTATCTATAGTTAGTTAGGTATAAGGATACAACATAGTTAGTTGGTAATATTAGCCCTACATGGCTATATTGAAAATAGTCAGGAATGGTGGTGGGCTATAACAATGTTTTGGGTGATAGGGATTCTCAGGAAAGCAATCTTGGACTGTGAATCATATGCCGGTTGGGCAACAATGTATCTTTGTTTGATAAATTAATACAATATAATCCTTACTTATCAAAAAAATGTAACTTAGAGGGGAAAAAAAAAATGGATCTCAACAACTAGGATCGATGAAGTGAACCATGTACAAATAATTTTCTTAAAAGTAGAGAAAAGTAGAAAACCTTGTGAGAAAAAATCCTTCTCAAAAGAGAGAACAAGTGAGAAGGATAAATAAAACTATTTAAAAGGTTATCCCAAATAAATTAAGAATATGAAAAACATCATGAAGCATGAAAAAGTTGTAAAATTTTCTAAGAAATAATTGGTATATACTACTAGAACAAAAGAATCTCCACTAAAATAAAATGAGGATCAAGATCAAGGAGGAAAAATTATACATAAATGACCCTAATGAAACTAATCAAGCAATACATAGATGGTGATTCACACCAATATAATGTATCAAGACAATAATTTGAAAAGATTACAAGACCTAATAATCTCAAGAATATTGAAACCAACTGATGAAGGTAGGATGTGATTCTATCAATCCATCAAAATCAAGGAAGAATTAGTATAACCATATGATACTCCTGAGAATTGTAATAAGGGAAATATATGGAAAATCCTACTAAAATTTTACGTACTCAATGTATTTCATGAAGAGGAAGAAACAACATTGAAAAGGACCAACATGATGTACTTGCAACTAAAAAAGGGTGAGAAAATAACAAGGCACACACATAGGAGAATAGATAAATTCTTGGTTATAAATAAAAAGACGCACATGGGGGGATAGATAAGTTTGTGATTTTAAATAAAAATAAATACACAAAACCCACTAGCACTTAATAAAATAGTGTTAGTACAATTGATTAAAGAATATGATGTACATGATTCCCCCAAAAAAAAAAATATGACGTTAGGAATATATTTTTATGCATTTACAAAAGTGTGTACAAATGAAGTTATACAAAGTCCAAAAAAGGATCAAGACATAAAATAATGAGACTCATCATATCCCATTTACCACCAAAAGAAATGGAAATATCCCTTGAATTATTTCTTTTTGTGCAAGGAAACTCATCAAACTTGAAAGAGGGAGTTAATTGCTTATTTTATTTTAGCTTTAAGTGGAAGGGATTCTCATGATCTAAAATATATTTTATCATATATAGTATTATCTTATCACCTTTAGTTTTCCTAGATTTAGTCATTGTTTGAAAGAAACAAGAAAAGAGAGAAAAAAAAAGTAAAATGGGCACTTTAAATAATGCCTTACAACCCCAAAATATGTTAAGGTTGTAAATCTAAAGTGCAAATTTATAAGGGACAAGCTGAAATCACCATTTACAACATAATTTTTTTTTTTATAAATTTCTAAAACATACTTTTAAAATTAAAATTTGGTAGTTATAAATAGATTCCAAGAAAACTTATGATCAATTTCTTTTGAAAATGCTTAATTTTGACTTTGTGGGTGAAAGTTAGGTCTTATTAATAAAAGAGAGAAAAATATATTCAAATATACATTATAAATACCTATAGAAAATTATAAAAAGAATACCAACACAATTGTGTATTGCTTAGAAAGAGATTTTTGTTGCCTATAAGAAGTCAAAATTTTGATATCCTAGAAGAAAGTTATGGAACATTTAAAAATAAGTTCAATGAGGGCTAGAAAAGGGCCCATAGAGCTTGCATATACAAAGATCTAATACCATTTTGGAGTAACCATGGGGATCACAACATAAAAAGATTCCCATAAAACCAAATAACCTTCTACAAATAAATTAAGCAAAATAAATTTATAATGCCAATACTCATGGAATGTGTGTTAAAATGTACATAGAAACCCTTTAATATAAAATCAAGGGTAAAGAAAGAAGGAAGTTGAGATAACTAACTACACCACATGTGCAAATGATAAGTCTGGAAATATGTGCCATAGGCATGTGACTTGAGATAAAAAGGAAAAAGTATCTAAGTAAGTTTAACCACAAAATGTGAATAGGACCTAAAAGATAACAACATAGGTGCAATGCCCACACTTACGTATGCCTTGAGATTTCTCTTACCAAAATTATATTTTTGACCATTTCATGGGATGCATATGTCATATACATGTATGTTTCATTGATTTTTTGAAAACCCTATTGTCAGTTAGTTAAACCATGCCCCATTTTTGCAAATTATCAAACTCAAACTATAATCCCTAAGTCAAATTGGTTAGTACAAGTTGATGATGTGAACTCAATGTTAGATGTCAAATTGAAATTTGTTTTAAGTATGTCTCCAATTGTACTAAAAAATCAACCTCCTACATTGGTGAAAATGTGAAAACAATTAATTTTGGAAAAAATATATTTTTGGAAGAATCTATCTTAAGGAGGTGTTCCCTGGGTTTTTCCAAGCAATGTGATCAGTTTCATAGCAACCCAGTTCTTGATTTGGGAGAATTTAAAGTTTCAATTTTTTTGAACAAATTCCAAAAATCATTAATTTTTTTATTCCTTTTTTTAGACTACAGGAATCGGTTGGGTATTCGTCCCCCTATAAATTGTAGTGCGCATAGTAAACTTTTTTCACGTGACTGGTGGCGCTGGTGCAACACGCTCTCCGGTACCAAAATTATTTATTTGGTTGTTGAAAACAAAATTATTTTTTTGGGTTTTAATCATCATGGTTTTTTTATCATCCCTCAAAAAATTCAAGGCAAAAGGCTTTACCAGTTGAGAGTTAGGTGTATTTTGGTTTCACACCATGTTTGTCAAAAAAGTATGTAAAACTATTTTAAATCTTTTTTCAAAGTTTTGAATAATCATAAAGAGAGTTTTGTCGAGCATTTAAATGTTTTTTTTGGTTTAAGGTAACGTCAAGTGAGTTTTGTATGCATTCTTTCTTAACATAAAGGAGGGGTAAAGTTTTTATTAAAACAAGAAGAAGTACAAAGAAAGGGAATTATATAGCCCTATCAAGCTCCACCAAGTGATCCAATTGTTGAGATAGATTCAGGGGTAATTAACCTCGGTCCACCAAATTCCAGTCATGAATATGATCATAAGCCCATTTAGCCAAACTATTAGCAACATCGTTCCATTCTCTAGGAATATGAGTGAAAGTAACAAACTCCAAAGAAGCACAGAGGTTGAGAATCTAATCAACAATCAAAGCCAAATGCCAGCTAACATCATCTAAATTACGCCTATTCAACAAGTTCACCACAACCTGGGAATCAGACTCACATATGATCCTTTGCCACCCTAATTGACTTCCATGCTCCATAGTCGATAAAATGGCCTAAGCCTCCATTAAATTATTAGCATGAAGACCCTTATAAACAGAGAAGATAAATTAAACATCTCCAGATAAATCCTAACCAACACCACCAATCTAGCATGATCAGGATTTCCTCAAGAAGAGCCATCCGTGTTGATTTTTAAGACTCCCTAAGGTGGAGGAGACCATCTCCCCTCCCTATTCGCCTTCAGGGTAGGATGTCTACATCTGTTGCGCATGAGTTGTCGTTGCTGAGGAGGAAGATGAAGATGATTACTGTGTGTGTGAAATATTGGATCAATTGTAAATGAAAATCAAACACATATTAATAAAACATTAAATCAAGAAAGCTGAAAAGAAATAGAATAAGCAAACTGTTATTGCAGCTTCCCAAAATCATCTTATCTTCCTCTAACTCCAACGTTTTGTTGGTTTCCAAATGGCTCTCAGATCAACAGATCAAGCTCAACAAAAGGACAACATGAAGAATGAGATATAAAATGCATATTATGCTAAATGCAAAGCTATGCTAAAATGAAAGTATGGCTGTGATGCTAAAAATGATATGATTGCATAAGCAAGATGAAAGTATGGTTGTGTAAATGCGTATGAATGCGTAGGTTGGCGTAGGTGTATGCGCAATGTGTGTGTAAGTAACAAAAGCTTGGATTTGCACTGGCTTTTATAGAGTTTTCGAACAAATTCGATTGGCTGATTCGATCGACAGCCCAGATTAAGCTTTTTCGAACAGATGGTGGCAGATTTTCGAAAGTGGAGAAGAGGATGGAAGGTTTCCCTTTTCTTCATTTTTTTGTCATTGAGTTTCGAAGGGAAATTTCTATTTCGAAGAGTGAGTTAGAATTTGGAAAGGTGAGTTTAGAATGAGTTAGAATTAAATAAATTAAATTTATTTAATTTAGGAGTGAAGATGGAAATAGAAACTTGCATAATTAAATAAATCATATTTAATTATGTTTTTAGAAATGAATTAGGGTGAGATGGAAAATATTAAATTAGATATTTAATATTTTAACTTGATTATGGGGTGAATGAAATATTCCATTATTTAAATACTCAAGTATTTAAACTTTGGAATGATGTGATAATCAAATATAAATAAATTATAAAAATTTATTTAATTTAATTAAGCGGAAAGTGGAAGGTGGGATGAAGAAGATATTCCATTATTTAAATATTCAAATATTTAAACTTTAGAATAATATGATAATCAAATATAAATAAATTATGAAAATTTATTTAATTTAATTAAGTGGAAGGTGGAAATGTCAATAATTAAATAAAATTATTTATTTAATTAAGGTAGAAGAATTTTAGAAAATGAACAATATAAATAAATAATTAAATTTATTTATATGTAGATGACTTTAGGGGAATTAATTAAATAAATTATATTTAATTAATTAACAAGCTTAATCATGACCATTTTTAGATGTATACATTTTGCCCCTCTTTGAAGTGATGTGTGAAACACATTGCTTCAAAGAAAATAAGATTTTTCCCCTGATATACTTTTGATGTTGCTGCTAATGATGCCCCCTCAGGAGGTAAATTACAGATGAGGATAAAGTCTGAAAATGTGATAAAGAAGATTGGATAATGATATTCTGCCGAGGAGACAATGATTTAGCTCCTGATAAATGATTGTAAAAGATGCCCCTGTTGAAATGATGCCCCTTTTGATGGAAATGATGAAATGATGATGATTAACTGATAACTTTGCTTCCCAAAAATAGAAAAACAAAGAGTAAATGATTGATAAAGTGCTTGATAATTTTTCTTTCTGCGATAGAAAACAAATAGTAGATGAATGATTTCCTTTTTGATAAATTTGCTTTCTGCGATAGAAAACAAATAGTAGATGAATTGCGTGTTGATATGGATCACTTGATAGATATGAGTCACTTGATATCGGTCACTTTGATATGGGTCACTTTGATATGGTTCAGTGATATGGGTTGTGATTGCATGATGTGAGGCATTGATAGATAGAGAGATTTTGATTGACCTTTTCATAGTCGAGGTGTGTCGGGACCACGCAGAGATCTTGGGGCAGGAGGTAGTAGACTTCCATCACAGAGGCCAACTCTATCAGGGGGCTCTAGTAGTTAGAGTTATGAGACTCGTGTGATATTTTTGATGTATCATTATTGATTCATTCATACATCTCGATGTCTATTATGTTTGGAGCATGTACGTTATTTTGGTCATATCTCATGTATCTCTCTTTGGAATTTTTAGCTTCATTGGACATTGGACATTTGTATTATTTTTTATGAGTGATGATATGCAGCGGCGATGATTTGTGATGATGTATTGTGCATTTATGATGTGATATGCATTTATTTCTATGTGTTATGGATTTTGGTATGCATTTGAATGAGTTAATGATTAACATGATATGCAGGATGATTCGATATGATATTCTTATATTATGATGATGATGACTGATGATGTATACTAATGATGTCATGTAGGTGGATGACTTATGATGTGCATATGGAAATTATGTATATATGGAATGTTTATTTTTTTGGATTTTTCAATGCAAATAAAAGATGATAATATGATAAAAAAAAATGAATGTTGTTTCATGATATGCATTATGAATTTGCAAAATGAATTGATATGGAAAATGATAGGATGATTCACGATATGATATGAATGCAATGTTTTGTAATGATGATTAAGTGAAATGATAAAATGAAATGCAATGATAATGACATGTATGAAAATGATAAGTGATATGAAATGAACTGTACGATATTGAAAATGATAAGTGATAATGAAATGAATGATAAATGAAATGATATAATAAGTGAAATGAATGATGATGAAAATGATAAATAAACTGATAAGTGATAATGAAATGAACGATAATGATAAGATATGATAATGAAGGAAAATGATATGATAAGATATGATAATGAAGGAAAATGATATGATAAGATATGATAATGAAGGAAAATGATATGATAAGATATGATAATGAAATGATAAGATATGATAACGAAATGATAATGAATGAAATGATGCAAATGTATAAAAGGAACATGAAATGTTTATGAAAATGATAAAGTGTTAATGATATGAAAATGATAGAGAATCTAAATGATATGCAAATGAATGATAAATGATAAATGATAGGACCCAACCGAAATGATAATGCAGGTGAAAGGTGATGATGAAACAAATGTTCAAATGTCCTCCACAAGTAGTCAAAAGAGACATGACAGCCATTGATGTGATTATTATCCTTTCAAAACTCGGGTGCAAATCCACTATGCAGATATGTACAAATGATCTAAAATGAAATGCAACTAAATGAAACCGACCATTTTGTTGAGCTTGTTGGTATATTTTCTAGAATCATCATAGAGCGCTTTTAAAATGTTGGAAGTATGTACAAGCATCAGAGGGGAAATTAGCACCAATGATTACCTGAGTACAACTTTCATGATTTTTGATATAGCAAGTGAACACAAGCATCTAGGTAAAATTGAACCGAGATGCCTGAGCATTTCTTGCGTAAACAGACAAAGACTAACCACCATTTGATGCAAATTTGGAATTGTCATCAATGATAAATCATCACGTCTCGCGACATATTTGCAACCGATAAATGATTAACCTCCAGACAGCAGACAAAGAAAAATCATCCTCTTTCCTTGCCACTCTAGTTCAGTACATCATCGAGTGTGCTCCAGAAAAATGATATTGAAAATTAAACAACCATTGTTCAAAAATGAAATACTATGATTCCAAACATTATTCAGATTATAGATCATCCAGATATGAGTCATGATAAGGTACACAACTGAAAGTTACTGCGATATGGATCAATAATTGGATGTTTTGATTTGATTATTTTGTTTTCGAGTGATTGACTTCAATGTCATTGTCTCAATGTTGTGGTAGAACTTGAAATTTGATTGCCCCCAGTATGCCCATGTCTGCCCTTGGTATTGACACAACTTGTTGAAACGAATATGTACAATAAATCAAGCCATGATAAGACATTATCGCTAGAGGCAAATGATGATAGCATGATGTTGGTGTGGCCCTAAGATGATGAAAAAGAGGTATGAAAGGAAGGATAAAAAGTTAAATGCAGAACATGAACTAATAGATGGAGAGCTACAAATAGCGTCTGTTTTTTATGTTTTTTGATGATTTTTTATTTATTTTTATTTTTTTTGGATTTTTGATGTTTTCTGATTTTTTTGGATTTTATTTTTGATGCTTTCTGATTTTTTTGGATTTTTTTTTTTTTTGGATTTTGATGTTTTTACGATTTTTGTTGGATTTTTTTTGATGTTTTCTAATTTTTTACGTTTTTGAGAGTGTTTGAGGTGTAAAATTTAGGTATGCTATTGCTAGATACAATGATAAGAGGAAAACCAAGTCTAGGTGCAAGGAGGTGATAGGACCAGGATAAAATGCTCATGATAGATGGATGGATGGTATGGATGTATGCATCATAAGAGAGCAAGGATGTGATCTCCAAAGACTATGTCGCATAGGAATAACATGCCCCATTCTAGGTACAAGACTTAGGATTTTTCATGACAATAGGATAATGATATGATTGTTTGGAAGGATGTGGTATGTCAAGAGCTACCCAAGACATGTTTCAACATTTTCCCCCTATTTCTTAATCAAGATCAAAAGGATAAGGGTGGATGAATGGACTCAATATGATAGGTATGTATGATGGCTAAAGATGGTAGGTAGGATGGAAATGATATGATATAAAAATGATAGGTTGAATAGATAAGACATTGTGCCCGCAAGTGCTTGACATAAATGTCAAACCCTCACATGGCATCCTATTTACTAGGTTTTCATCCCATGGTACTTATCCAAAGATGCACATTTACAGGGTTTCTACTGATAAATTGTGAAGGGATTTCTCTTTACTTTTTTTTTTTTTTTTTTTTTGTTTTTTGTTTTTTTTTTGGATGGGAGAGGGGAATATGGATGGGAGGGACTCAAGTGTCTAGTTGCATGAAAGGTAATAGCCCCACTAGGGATGGATGTCATTGCATGGACTATGTCAAATGTCATTATGCATAGATGTTGGTAAGGGATGACATGAGTGTGAGATGGATTAGGTAGATGGTGGATTATGATGTAGATTATGGAGGAAAATAGTGGATTATGATATGGATTATGTAGGGAAGATGATAGGGTTTATATGGGACTTGTGCAAAAGATGAATGAAAGGTTTATGCAAAAGCATGGACCATAGGAAGGTGATTGGGAAGATAGGTAGGATAGTAGTTGAAGGATGGGGAGGTGGAGGTATGTGGGATTGTTGTGAAATGGAAGGGAACCATGACCAATGGTTGCACACATTGTGATAAACATTGAAGCTTTTGATGTGGATGCGGTGTAGGAAGCAATGGAGATGTTTGCTTAGGAGGTGGTGGATGAAGTGTTTTAGGTACCCACATAGACTTAGTATTTCTATGATTTTTTATTTTGCTTGTGGGTTTTAGGAATTTGAGATTTTTGAATAGAATGTGCATTTTGGATGGAAGGGGATGGTTGGGATTTTTGTGATGTATATGCCTCATTTGACTCGCTTTCTTTTTGCTTAGGTACCCAAACCATTTTAGTTTTGGCCTTTACTTTTGGAGGTATGGGCTTATATAGCTTTTTAGATGTATTTTGCTTTGAATTTTTGTATTGATGTCCTAAGGCATTAGAACCTTTAGGATTTTTTACTTTATAGGTAGAGGCATTGAAATTCTTTCTTTTGAATCCCATGGGTATGGTGGAATGGGTGGAAGCTTCATGTTTATACAATGTGTGCATTTGTTGGTCATGATAAGGAAAGTTAGGGTGTTTATGGATGGAGGGATAAGAGGATTGAATGGTAGGGATATTAGGTGTTGGGAGAAGTGGAGGTAGATTAGATGGAGGGATATTAGGAGTTGGAAGCAATGGTGGTAGAGTTGATGGTGGAAGGTGTATGGTCACATGCTTTTGACATTTGTAGGATGATGGAGGTGGAATGGCAACATATGTTTTAGGAATACGATAGGCTTTATGATGGAAAGTGGACTTGGGATGCATGGAGGAAGTACCAACATATTTAGGTTGTTGTCCTTGGGGTGTATGTCCAAGTCCATAAGAGCGTGGAGGGACTTTGACATGGATGGAATCCAAAATACCTTGTTCATGAAGGTCTAGACTTTTACCTTGGTGTTTCATGTTTTGGAGTGTGCAATGGACAATGGGACTAGGTGTAAGTGAAACACTTGACACGAGTTCCTTATTGGATAGAGAAAATGAAGCAAGGGAAGATAATGGTTTTTGTTGTTCTAAGGAGGAACATTCGTGAATGAGGGTGGAAAGACCAATAGGATAGAATGGAGGACTTGCAATGAGGTTCATAGTTGGTGATGGAGGATCATTAGGATCTTGATGAGCATTGTGTTCACTTAGATCCAAGGTATTTTTTTGATCTTCTATGTGTGTTGGGGAGGCATATGTCTCATTAAGGGAAGTGGATGTTTGTGTATCATGGATGGGTGAGGTGGCAAGCTCTTCACCATGGAATGCATAAAGTTGGCCAAAGGGATCATCATGGTCTTCTTGATCATAAAAGGGGTCTTGATCAAAGATGAAAGATTGATCATGAATAGCAGTAGGTATGTTATGAATGGAATCATTGGGAGGGTGTTGATCTTTATGTGGATGAGGGGGTAATATTTTCTCATGTTTAGGATGGTGCTCTTGACATACCTCATGACTTATTGGAATGGAGGTGGAAGGGGATGAATCTTGAATTGGATCAAGGGATTGTGGATGACATGGTTGGCTTGAAGGACTTGGCATGATGTTTGGTGACTCTTTTGCATGTTCAAGTATATGTGTTGGATGACATGGCGATGTTTGATTCCTTGCTAGTAGCCCTTGGGTCACATCCTTGTAGGTGTAGGGGTGGAAGGTGTTGGCTTAGGGTTTTGATTTTGATTGGATGATGGTATGATAAAGTTAGAGGGTGCATGAAATAGATTGGTGTTCCCCTTGTCGAAGGTGGCATTAAGACTTGAGGAAGTTTGGCCTTGTTCCAAGGTAGAAATTAGGTTCACATGTGTTTGTTGTGATGTGGCTTGATAGGTTGATGTGGCATTGACATACGAAGAAGTGGATGGATAAGATTGGTATGAGGTGGAAGGAGAATCCCCTCGAAGTCTAATCTTAGGTTTTGGTTTTGTTTCATGATTTGAACTAGAGAAAGAGACTCCTTGAATTATGACTTCAAGCTTAGGTTTTGTCTCATGATTTGGCCTAGAGGGATAGCCCCCTTGGATTATGATTTTGGGCTTATGATTAGGATTGGGCTTGTTTATGATTATGACCATTTTGACAAGTTGTGATGGTGATTATGTGGAATGATTAGATTGGATGACTTGGTTTGATTAGGATGAAAGTGATTGGATATGAATGTGTTGGAAGAATGTGTAGAGTGACTTGTCTTTATGTGTTTGGTGTTTAGCTTGATTTGGCAATATTTAAATGAATGATCACACATGTACACACATAAATCATTCACACAAGACACATAAGTAAGTTTGAATTTTGAAATTCGAAGAGTGTAATGATTATTATTAAACAAGCACACATGGAAGACACAACAAACATTCTAAAAAATAGTTGTTTTTAAGGCCCTACACTAACATGAAGTGTTTGATCAAGAAAATGTTTTCAACAAGTGTTTTCACAGGTTTAGCACATGAAAGACAATTCAGGCAGACTCACTCTTAATGCTCAAGTAGGTCATTCTAGTAATCAACAACCCACATCTTAGAACTGCGTCGACTCACACAGTCGTGTCACCCCCGAAGGGGCGCCCATGTTTTTGTCTTTTCCAGGCGCATACTTAGAGTTACAAAAGTGGATACTGTATCCCCTGAGCAAACAGTCCTTGGCAGTTATATGGTGAGTGTCTTGGGGGCAGATTCTTCCCTGCCCTTGCACTGTGATTGTTAGAATGTTTGGAAATTGACTTGGTTGGCCACTACACTAGGTTCGTAGTAAGGATTTCTGTTTGGTGTGGCAATAATAAACTCCCTCAGGAGACCTCCCAACCTTTAGAACAAAGGCTTTGGGGATGGTTATCTTGCACACTACCGGAAAAAGAGGGTTTCCCCAGATTTGCTTTAAATTTTATAGTGGGGCAGAATAGCCTAGCTTTGGCTTGAACCCACTTGAGTCATTCCTCTTGGGTGAGTACTTTTTCCCACAAGAGAAGGCTCTCTAAAAGGTATTATGAAAACTTAAAATTGCATATAATGAAATAGATGAGTTTGGCATTTTGATCACCCAGTTAAGGAGAGAGCATAGGCCTATCACCGTTCAAAGCAAAGCAAACAAAGATTTAATTTTAAGCCCAAATAAGAATTTGCTATGCTAGGTGAAGATGTTGCTTCACAAAAACATGGAGTTCTTTTTAGCCCAAAAAAAAGATGAAGTGACTATCCTAGGATTGGTTGATTTTGAATTATGTGACTACCCTAGGATTGCTTCATTCTTTTAAAGTTATTACTGTCTGCGGTCGTGTCAGATTCAGTCAAATTAAATTACAAATTACAATTTGCAGCCTTTTTAGAAGTGCGCTATAACAGACATCATGGGCGTTGTAGGATGAATTAAGGATGCTACATGATGAATCATGGACGCTGCAGGATGTGTCATGGGTGCTGCAGGATGAATCACGGACGCTGCAGGATGAGTCATGGGCACTGCAGGATGAATCATGGGCGCTGCAGGATGAATCATGGGCACTGCAGGATGAATCACAGGCGCTACAGGATGAATCATGGGTGTTGCAAGATGAATCACGGGCACTGAACTGGGTGTGAATTTTGCTTAAACGTATTTATTGCGCTAAAACATTGTTTTAGCTGTGACCGTCAGAAAAAACCTGCAAAAATATGTTAAAATAGGGGCAAGGGCCCCATAGTGGGCACCATTTTATGTGTGTGTGAAATATTGGATCAATTGTAAATGAAAATCAAACACATATTAATAAGACATTAAATCAAGAAAGCTAAAAAGAAACAGAATAAGCAAACCGTTATCGCAGCTTCCCGAAATCATCTTATCTTCCTCTAACTCCAGCGTTTTGTTGGTTTCCAAATGGCTCTCAGATCAACAGATCAAGCTCAACAAAAGGACAACATGAAGAACGAGATATAAAATGCATATTATGCTAAATGCAAAGCTATGCTAAAATGAAAGTATGGCTGTGATGCTGAAAATGATATGATTGCATAAGCAAGATGAAAATATGGCTATGTGAATGCGTATGAATGTGTAGGTTGGCGTAGGTGTATGCGCAACGTGTGTGTAACGTAAGTAACAAAAGCTTGGATTTGCACTGGCATTTATAGAGTTTCAAACGGATTCGATTGGCTGATTCGATCAACGGCCCAAATTAAGCTTGTTCGAACAGACAGTGGCAGATTTTCGAAAGTGGAGAAGAGGATGGAAGGTTTCCCTTTTCTTCATTTTTTTGTCATTGAGTTTCAAAGGGAAATTTCTATTTTGAAGAGTGAGTTAGAATTTGGAAAGGTGAGTTTAGAATGAGTTAGAATTAAATAAATTAAATTTATTTAATTTAGGAGTGAAGATGGAAATAGAAACTTGCATAATTAAATAAATCATATTTAATTATGTTTTTAGAAATGAATTAGGGTGAGATGGAAAATATTAAATTAGATATTTAATATTTTAACTTGATTATGGGGTGAATGAAATATTCCATTATTTAAATACTCAAGTATTTAAACTTTGGAATGATGTGATAATCAAATATAAATAAATTATAAAAATTTATTTAATTTAATTAAGCGGAAAGTGGAAGGTGGGATGAAGAAGATATTCCATTATTTAAATATTCAAATATTTAAACTTTAGAATAATATGATAATCAAATATAAATAAATTATGAAAATTTATTTAATTTAATTAAGTGGAAGGTGGAAATGTCAATAATTAAATAAAATTATTTATTTAATTAAGGTAGAAGAATTTTAGAAAATGAACAATATAAATAAATAATTTTATTTATTTATATGTAGATGACTTAAGGGGAATTAATTAAATAAATTATATTTAATTAATTAACAAGCTTAATCATGACCATTTTTAGACGTATACAATTACAACAACCAACATCACAAGGATCCACTGAAGCTGTCATATCACACTTAGCCAAAACAATTTCTCCCAAAGAATGCAGAATTTTCCACCACAAGTGAGGGGCCACCAAGATCACATCCTGAAAAATCTGACGATTCCTCTCCAACCAAAGGTTTCAGATAATAAAGGATGGGCCAAGAGCCCAAGTAGCTTGAAGAAAGGAAGTAGAAATAGGCACCCTGCCCCACCCATCCACAAACTTAGCTAGTGAGGAAACATGCCAGCAGGGCATATTCCACACCCTCCACCAAAAATGCCAAAGCTCCCTAACATACGAACATCGGAAGAAGAGATGAGAGACACTCTCCTTACAGTTACGACACAAAACATGCATTGAAGGGCCTTGGAAACCACGCTTACATAAATTATCCCAAGTAAGATACTGGTTTTGAGCTACTAACCACATGAAGAAATTGCACTTGAGTCATGACAACTTGTGCCAAACTTGCTTCCACCAAGGGACCTCAATATCCCCAAACAACTGCCTACCAAGTTGTTTATAACCAACAGACATAGAGTACTTCCCAAAAAAATTAGAACCATCCCAAGCCAAAACATCAAGTCCCCTCAAATAATTACAAGCACAGGAAGCCAGAAGCTAAGCTAGCTCACACCTATCCTCCTTAGACCCCCCAGGGTAGCCACTCATAAGGATGCTTCCAACAAAAGCTTACATCCAATCCACAATGTTGTGCAACCTTATAATGCTCAACGATATCCCAACTAGCCACAATAAAAACATCAGAAAGATACTAGAGGTGAGAAAAGGTAGAGAGAATAGGTGGGTGACCATCCCAAGAATCTAACCAAAAAAGAGCTTGTGACCCTGAATGGAAAATCCAAAAAAGTGCACGCTTAATCAAATGTGCCCCACTTTCAAAGTATGCCAAATAATAGAACCACTCCCCTCCATAGGATAGCGAGGAACCTCAAAAGAAGCAACACCCCTAAGATATTTATGGTTGAGAATACGGGCCCATAACTGGTGTCAATTTGTACACCAACGCCAGTAAAGCTTAGCAGCAAGAACTTGCCCATTCAAAATAGCAGAGCGTAAACCAAGACCACCCTCCTACTTTGGTCTACACATAGATTCCCACTTAACAAGGTTCCACTTAGTAGACAACAAGTTGCCACTCCAAAGAAATTGATGTGAGAGAGCATCAACTTCCCTAAGGAAATACATAGGGGCCGATTGAACAAAGCATCTGTAGATGGGAAGGGCCTAAATAACTGACTTGAGAAGAGTCACTCTAGCAGTTGTAGACAACCACCGATGAGTCCAATGAGTTACCTTCCACCTCAACTTATCAAGCAACATCTGCCAGGATGACCTAGGCTGACGACCAACAACAAGAGGAATTCCCAAATAGACAAAGGGAAGAGACCCTATTTGAAATAGAAAAATAGTTGCAATCCGCCACTGGATAGCCTGAGGAGTATTAAAAAAGAAAATAGAAGACTTTTTCTCATTGACTTTTTGACCCGAAGTGGCAAGGTAGATATCCAAAGCTTTCCTAAAGGATTCAGCTTCCCGAATACAAGCCAACCCCATAAGAGAAGTGTCATCCACAAACTAGAGATGAGAAAGCATTGGCAGACCCAAACCCCACTGCCAACCATGAATCAAGCCTTGAGAAACCCAAAATTTGAGAAACTGACCTAGCCCCTTTGCCATAATAATACATAGATAAGGAGAGAGCGGATCCCCCTGACGAAGGCACTTAGTAGCACCAAAGAGCTCTGAAGGTTCACCATTCACAATAACCAAGAATGAGGAGGAAGTCACACAACTCATAGTCCAACTCACCCAATCAGAAGAAAAACCAAAGGCCAACAGAATCTTCTGAAGAAAACTCCTTTTAACTTTGTCATAAGCTTTGGCCATATCCAACTTGATGAACATAGACCTATCCTTAGAGGTCACCATGGAATGAATGACCTCAAAGGCTACCACCACCCCATCCAAAATTTGACGACCCGCCACAAAGCCTCCTTACTCCTCAAAAATGACAACAGGCAGACAAGGTTTAAGCCTCTCAGCAATTAATTTCATAATAATCTTATACACCACATTACAGAGCATAATAGGTCGAAAGAATTCAAGCCTATCAGCACATTCATTTTTAGGAATGAGAATCAGAAAAGTAGCATTCAGGGCTCAAAGCATCTGCTTACTATGAAGAGACTCCTAGACAACCTCCAACAAATCCAGCTTCACAATATCCCAAAACTCCTGGAAAAATTCAACTGGGAAACCATCAGGGCCATGAGCTTTCCCCTTATTCATCCCAAACAAAACCTCCTCCACTTTAGACAGAGTAATCGAATGGGTAAGAGAAGCATTCAAATCATTAGAGATCAAAGAAGGAATGCAAGAAAGGACCATATTCTCATTAGCCTTAGCAAGAGGTGAATCCTTAGTAAACAAAGCACAGTAAAACACGAGCCTCTCTAGACAAAGCCTGTTATGAAGAAATCGAAAGACCCTTAGAATTAACAAGAGAAGAGATATAACACTTATTCTGACGAGCTTGCACAAAATGATGGAAGAAAGCAATATTCTTGTCACCCTCTTCAAGCCAGTCAATCCTAGCCTTTTGTTCCATAAAATCTCCTCACGAAGCTCCCACTCCTCCACCAATTTTAGAGCCTGGGACTCAGCATGTCCAAGAGCCTTTGAAAATCCCAAATCTCATATTTGGCAAGTAATAATAGCAAGATGATCTTGCGCTTCCCTTTTCTTGGCCCGAAGATTTCCAAAACACAACATATTCTATCGCTTAAGATGATACTTGATAAATTGCAACTTCTTAACAAGAGAATTATACATAGTTGTACCATATGCAGGGGCCCCATCCCACCACCACTAACAACAAGATCATACAAGGATGGATCTCGAAGCCACATAACCTCAAATTTGAAAGGAGGATTCTTTGGAGTAGGAAAAGAAGAAGAAAAAAACTTAATTGGCCAATGATCAGAGCCACACTAGTCAAGAATCTCAGAGCAAGTGACTATGTTGCCGCCCACCCAAAAACTAGAAACGAGAAACCTGTCTAACCACTCAGATATCGCTTTCATCCCACTTCGTCTATTGTTCCAAGAGAATATTCCATTAGAGGGTTTAACATCAACAAGAGCAAGAGAATCCACATTTGTTTGAAAAATATCAGAAGCAGGACCCAACCTAGGAAACTCCCCTCTTTTCTCCTCCAAACACAACACAGAATTGAAATCACCAGCTAAGATCCAAGGATGATAAGGTGCACAAGACCTAACATACCTGATATGGGCCCAAAGTTGGATTTTACCACAGATGTCAATCGAAGCATAAACATTAGTGACCAAAATAGTTTCACCAAATTCCAAAATAGAAACCACCACATAAATAGAGGAATGGCTAGAAATCCACCAGCGAGGAACAACCTTACATGGATCCCAGAAAAGAGCCAGACCTCCAGAGTTTCCCCTAGAACCAATACACTGACACTGACCAAAAAACCAAATTTGAGGAGCATACTGAAGCATGAAGTCCACCTAAAGCTTAGTCTCCTAAATGCAAAAGATGTCTAGAGAATGAACCACAATCAAATCCTAAATAGTCTTTTAACGGGAGGTGTTATTCAACCCCCTTGCATTCCATGAAAGAATAATCATGAGGAAGGTTGAGAGAGGTGGGAATCAATGGTCTTAACAGACCTAGATTCCACCAGCAAATCCCCAATAGATTTAATCTTGTTTGCATCCTTCTTATGGCCAACTTTAGAGGAAAATTCAAAATGACCCTTCTTGAGAGGGCGTTGTTGCACCCCCAAAATTGGAGACAACCCTAATCCTTTATCTAAAGTCAAAACCTCCTTAGCTAAATCCGTTAATACAATATCATCTTGAATACCTGTAGAGGCAACATGAAACCCAAAATTCCCCTACTCCAAAGCCTGAGAATTATCCTTAACAACAATTGCCTGCTCTAGCCCTGTATCAATACCGGTGGCCCCAGAAGATATCTCAGCAGGAATCCCCTCCTACAAGGATTGATTATCCAAAACTTCAAAACAGTTAAACCCTTGATCACTCTGCATGTCCTTATAGGCCCACTTCTGACCCCTCCCTTTAGCCTACGGCTTAATAGGAAGAAAGCCATCCTTATCAGGCATAGGAGCCTTGCCTTTATCTCCCTCAGCCATAGGAGCCTTTCCTTTATCCCCCTTCTCCACCAAAGGTCCTGATGAAGGAGGAGAAGAAACCCCAGCCGCTTTGGATGCCCAAGGACATTGGTACTGAAGGTATCCATACTAATGACAAAATCGACATAGAAAAGGAAGGGACTCATAATCTAACCTTTGAACCCACGAGGCTGAGCCAATACAAATTTCCAAAGAATGTGGCAGTGGATTATTTAAGTCAATTTCAACACAAATATGAGCAAAAGAAAATACCGTTTTATCCAAAGTATTATGAGTGATGGCAGTCAGCTTCCCTAACAAAGCAGTAATCTAGTGCAGAATATCCTCCCTCCAAAACTCCAATGGCAGCCATGGTAGATGAACCCAAACAAGAACTCGTGAAGGCAACTCCTCTGCCACATTAAATCCTCCATGCCAGGGCTTTATGAACAAGCCAACGTGATTGTAAAAATATGATCCTCCCTCGAAAACTCAATTATGATCCAAAATGAAAGAAAAAACAACCAAGAAATAGCCATTTGCAGCCACCAGAATATCAAAATCACCGTCAACCTGCCAAGACCGATGAACCTAGGACTCCAAAGCCAATAGAGAGACACAAGTACCCAGGAACTTACAAATCAGAACATGTTGGCTCTAATAAGACATGTCCTCTTGTACCGATTCAGGAGAAATAACTAGGACTAGATGATCTTGACTTCGCGACAGACAACCATTGACTTTCTTAAGCTTAGAGCTCTCACCCACAAAAGAGGAATATGTCAACTGTGCATGCATGTCCGCAGAAAAACCCTAAGACGGTTCCGCACCAGTGAGCACCAAGCTTTCAAAAGTCCCTACCATTCCACCACACCCAACACCCAACACCGTTTTCACCCAACACCAAACCCCACACACAACAAAGCAAAGTCGCCCACACCCAAGCAGGCAAGACCAATCCCACACCAATATGCACCAAGGAAATGGGAGCACTCCCAAAGGCAGCCAACACACCCTAGCACCGGCCAAGGAAGAACAAAAACAAGAAAGGTGAAAAAGAAACCAATTGAACAAAATACTTCACCCCAACATGCAAAGAAACTCCCCCCACCTGCAGCTCCAAACACCCAGCACTGAACTGCATAGAAAATGAGCATGCAAAGGATGACAAGAACATGCAATCCCAGCCTCACAGGCCGTGGACTGTAAAACCCTCACCACTAGCCATAGCCTGCACACCACAACCCTCATACCAAGCTGAAGGAAATTGTGGCCACCCCTAGCCACAACCTTCACACCACAGAAAACGCCCCCTGATCTGCCACCAACAACACACGGACAAATTGGGTGCAACTAGGGCAGAGAAACGCTAGCCCACATGCTCAGACAGTGTCTCCATCATCACATGATACTTATTCTCTACACCGTATGCAATCTTTCTTCATTAAATCTCATTGCTCACATTTTGCTCAATTCTAACCTACATTGCTTACTTTTTGTCCAATTCTAACCTTTATGCTCACAAAATTGCAAATCCTAACCTCATACTTTTTGTCCAATTCTAACTTACATTGCTCACATTTTTGACTAATTCCAACCTTTGCTCACATTTTGGCTAAATCCAATTGCTCACATTTTTCAAAATTCTAACCTCTATGCATTTTAAAGAAGGAAAGGTAGAAACAAACTACCAAACCACCTAGGAAGTCATAGCTAAAGCACATATAATGTTTGACAGAGCGCCTCAAAGAGAGTGGGGTCTTAGGAAATATAATGATTGCAGATTAGGCGCAATAAAATGGGGATTTAATCAGATGTTATATTTGTAAATGCTCTGGTATACACACACGAGTGTGGAGACGCAAGGTATATCAAAAGCAATAAGGAGGTTTGATATGAAAGGTTTTGCATTTGGCAAATGCAAATCTTCAAAGGAATTGTGTTTGGTTTTTATACCCATTCGAAAGAAAGTTTTCAAGTGAATGGAAACCTTCGAAGGAGAAATTTGGAAGCATAGACAAGGCGCGACTCATGCTGTGAAAATGGCACGATGGAGAACATAAGACAATGCATGTGAAGTATATGACAAAATTTTCCTTAAAGAAATATGATCTAAGGGGTCGAAGTAGTTGCAGATTATGGCACAGTTGTTCAGTGAGAAAGGCGCGATATGTTTAAGCAGGTATAAAACCAAAGTCCGCACCACCATCCTCCCTGTTCGTTGCTAAATGTGAACGCATGGACAATTCTTGTGAACTGTTTGATTGCAGGATAAGCAAAAAAACGATTTGTTGAAAAAACTTTATAAACTTCCAAGCAAATGCAATTGATAAGTGTAAATCCAAATTCCTCTGTCTTGCCAACGTCTTCCTTGCCCGCGCTACCTGGGAACTATGGACAACAATTATAATGTTTTTATTTGCAATTCCCTAGTCGATGTGCATACCAAGAAGTGTTGATGCATACACAAAGCATGCGAACTAGTTGACAGAATTCCTCATGCTTATAGACTGAGTAGAAATTGCATACAGAGAATGGCGTGATGGAAGTTGCCAAGGGGCATTCAAACTATCTGAAAGAAATTGCCTCAAAGAAATAGGGGAGAGTATCAAGTAGTTGTGCACCCTAACTACACGCTTCTCAAAATTCTATGTGGAAATTTCAAATCACTCCTAATTTTGTACAGCAGTTTACTTGGCAAGTTCCCTGCTTATAACTTTCGCTTCGGGGTCACATCATCAAATATGATGCCACATCAGCATGGTTTTTGTCAAGGTGTCCAAAAAAACCCCAAAAAAAAGTGAGACCAATACTCGTGCATTCACATCATGGATAGTTGAACAGTGATGTGGCATCACATGATTGGTTGTTTTTTAGATCAAAAGAATACATTTTGTTTAATAATGGATAGGCAAATCACAACTATTAAACATTATATAAACGACTTCTATCACAACTATTAAAACATGCTCAACTACTCGGTCCTCTGCCCTAATAGGCAGGCGAACTGTTTGACCGAATGCCTAAAAGAAATGTAATGTCATGCGATGCAATATTGTAGGAAATTGGATTTGTTGAAAAAGCTTTAGGGAATGTAATGTGCTAGTGTGAAGCCGATTTCCTCGACCTTTACCAATATTTCCTCAGCCCGTAATTAAACAGGAGCTTTGAATGGGGTATGGAATTTCATGGAAGCTTAGAGAATAGAAGAGTTTTGTCAGATGTTATAGTGGTAAGCATGCATACAACCGGCGCCATATGAATGTGGAAGAACTTTAGAAACTTTGAATAAAATGTAACTAGGTGGCGCGGTAAGGAAAGTCAGTGCACGTGAATGAATTATTTATGGTGTCCAAAAGATATTTTATAGCCTACGACTATTGTACAGTATGCACAGAAAAGGCTGATGAAACAATGTAACTAGCAGGTGTAAAGCCAAATTTTAAAAATCTTTCACAACATCCTCCCTGCCCGTGACAAAAATAGGAGCTTTGAAAGAAGGATAGGAATAACTGTCAGATGTATAGCCACCAGTGATTTCTCAACACAAGCATTTTTTTTTTAGATTTAAGGTGAAACAGAGAAAAATTGGTGGGGTCAAAAACTTGGAATTGTGAAAAATAGGTTCATTCATCTCTTTGCACGTAGCAACATAAGAAGTGATTTTAATTCTATAGTTGTGGATTTATTAAAAAAATAAGTATAAATATTAAGATTGTGAGTAAATCTTTATTTTTGAAAGTACATTTTCGGAAATAACAGATATTAAATTGGGGTATATTAACATTCATGATTTTCAGAAAAATATGAAAGAAGGGAAGATGTCTCCATTTGCACAGAAGGTATATGAAAGTGGGTTAGTTAAGTAGTCATCCAATGTCCCGAACTTGTCCTAGAATAGTCAATGTAATTGTTCCCAGAAATAAAATCTTAACAGGAGCAAAGTGCAACTAATAGGACTTCTTAGAGGACACAACAAGCAGTACGGATAAATGAAACGAAGCTAATTTGCATAATTTTTTCATTGTAATTAAGTAAGTCACTAGTTATGTCTTAGTGTATTATTTTGTAATAGTGACTTAGTGCGGATGTATTTGGATTTGATATCTATTCATCATTGGGTTTCTTGTGCATAGTCTTTGATCCTTGTGATGGAAACTTTTCAATTTTAAACATTTTTGTGAAACTCCAATAACATTGATATCTTTGTTACTAAGGGTTTCTCTATCAGTTTTAGTCACTGCAAAACTTTCATACCTTTACATACTTTCAGGTTGAAAGTACACAAAAATATTGAACACCCCTATCTTATGAGGTAGTTGTCCCTCTCAGATGCAAAGGAAGATTGCCATTTCATATGTAATCTCTCCAACTATTGGAGCGTTATTGTCACTTTCCATTGGATGGGTCAAATATTATTTCAAGTGTCAATCCACTTACCAACAAATAGAAAGGGAGCTATCCTCGTGACAACAATTTACTTTAAAAAAAAACAAATATGACATAAAAAATAAAGGACTAGTAATATAGACTTTAGTCATACGCAGGAAGAGGAGATTCATACCAAAGGATAACAATCCCAACATAGATAAAGAGAAAACATAACGAAATAAGAGAAAAAATCAATCTTATTAAATATTATCCATATCGAAACTTTAAAAATTACAAATGAAATATGATAAATGATAGACAATATTAATTGAAATTTTAATTCCAATACTTGTAGAAATAAAAATCTCTAATACCAAAAATGATCTATAGGCTTTTATTCTAAAATTTAAAAACAAACCAAACTTAAAAGGCTTTCTTTGAAAGTTCAAAGAAATTATTCGTTCAAAACAAAAATAAATGAAAACTAACCATACACTAATTTTTATCTTTGAGAACCTTAAATACAAGGAAAAACCAATCTTATAGTTGTGACAATTTATCCTATTACTTCCCTTTATTAATTTTAGAAGATACTATTGCAGCAAATAGGCAATCACCTTGTCTTCTGCTATAGTATCTTCATTCTGAAACGTAGATTTACAGTGACATCAAATGTTTGAAGAAGAATTCGAAGTCCAGAATAAAATAATGTTGAAGGAGCTATACTCCAATTGTATGATGGAAAACGAACAATTAAGATGGGGAATTATGACATAGAATCAGTTGACACAGAGCCGTGGCTGCTAAACCAGGGATCTTGATCAGACTGTGGTGTTAATGTTTGAAGCGCCGTACTCTTTAATTCCCCATCTTCTTCTTTTGCTTGTTCATCATCTTCATCTGCAATGAAGGACAAGTAGTCTGCAGCCTCTGTCATGGAAGGTCTCGCGTCTTTATCAAATGCCAAGCACCTAAATGCAAGTTCAGCGACTCTGTGCACACTTGATCTCACAGACGAATCCTTATCCACGTTGAGAAAAGGATCCACAACTTCATCAACAGTGCCTGAGCTAATTGCTTTTACAGCCAGCCATGCCAAATTGATCTCATCCTTACGGCGCGAGAAGTCTACTACTTTGAGCGCAGTGATCATCTCTGCCAACACTACGCCAAAGCTGTACACATCGCTTTTATCAGAGAGATGGAAATTCTGATGGTATTGGGGATCCACATAGCCTGGTGTTCCTTGGGGAGCTGTGGAAATGTGGGAGGATTCGGACAAAACAAGCTTTGACAACCCAAAATCTGCAACTTTGCAATTGAAATCATAATCCAGAAGAATGTTGCTGGATTTGATGTCTCTGTGGTAAATTGGAGGATTAATGGCTGAATGAAGGTAAGCAAGAGCTGCTGCAGTGTCTTCAGCTATTTTTAATCTTTTTCTCCATGAAAGCCCCTCTCCTCTTTCTCTTTTCAGGTGCTCACAGAGCGTGCCATTGGGCATAAATTCATAGACAAGAATGGGTTCTCCTTTTTCTTCCAGACAACAGCCCAGAAGTCTAAGAAGATTTGGGTGATCCACTGCAGATATAAGATTGATTTCGTTGAGAACTCGTTCAATGCCATTGTCATCACCGCCCATATACCTGATCTTCTTCACGGCCACAAAGCGTTTGCTTGGAAGCTTTCCTGCGTACACCGTTCCGAATGCTCCACTCCCTAGCCTTTCTTTATCTGAAAAGTTTTTTGTGGCTTTTTCCAGCTCCCTGTAGCTGTAGATCGGAATTGTCAATGTTCCATTGGCAGATAATAGCCTTTTCACGCTGACGCTCCTCTTTTTGACTGCACATGCTCTTCTTCTGTAGTACACAACAACAGTGGCTAAAACCGCAACAGTTGCTCCAACAATCACTGAAAACAAGAGGATTTTGTTTTTTCAAACGATGTGTCTCATACTGAAAAAATAATTGAAACCGAAAAGCAAATACAGATTTAAAATACACAGTTGAATTTTTTTTGTGAGGTAGAACTTACAGGCGATGATAACGATTTTTGTTGAGTTTGTGCCACAGCTTCCAGAGGCATTGCAGCCTGAATCTACATCAGCACATAATGTATTATAAATTAGCAGTGTGAAAGAGGCTTGTATTGACTTTGAAATCGAAATCAAAAACGAAATTGGAGATGAAGATTTGTGCAATAAGTGCAGAGAAGCGCCTAGCATCTATTAGGCCTCTAAACAAAAATATGCATGATACAGAAGACTAAACAGCCAATACTCGATTCAAAATCTAAAATAAAAAGGCTAAACAAGCAAAACCAAATTCAAAATCCAAAATCATATCAGTTATGAATGAAAAAGAGAGAATATCAATGGCATTTGTTGTACCTTCTATGCATCCAGAGCCTTCCATAAATCCATCACCCACAAAGCCTGGTCTGCAAAAGCATCTGTGTGCTGTTTGGTTGTTATTGGGATTCAGAAATTCAGAGCAAGTGGCGTTGGCAGAGCAGCTGCAGTTTCCATCCACCCACCATCCCAGATCAATGTTATTCACCTTTATGCTTATGCTGATGGAACCGTCTAGATTCCCTTCATATATGATGCTACTCAACATGTTTTGGCATGTTGAATGCTTCAGCCTATCCCATGGTAACCAATCCTTCAAGCCCATATTCGATATACAAGTAAAATTGCTCTGATCCACCTCCCTGCAACTATTTTTACGATTGCCTAGATCTACTAAATCGGTTAAGTTGAAGTTACAGTCCGACTGCTTGCAATTAGGTCCCAACATAAGCAAATTTCGATTTGTTAGAGCGAATTGCTGCTGGAAATCTGATAAAATGTCGTTTAATCCCTTGGTGCATGTGATGTTACTGCTATTTTGGTTTTTGCTCCAAGGATCAATGATAACACTGATATTTGTGAAATCCACAACTTTATACCCCTTCAAGTATACTTGCCCATTCGGGGAACAATCCAGTAAGTAAGGACAGTTGCCGCTAAACCCAAAAGGGTAACTCACTGGTTTCGAACCACAGGTTCCGTTGCAGAGGCTCTGTGCAGTGCTCAAAACGCTAAGCAATATTGGTACTAATCCCAGAAAACCATGCTGTAGCTGTAATTTCTCCCTCATATTTGTGATTGTGTGAACAGAGGAAGCTTGTTATAGAATACAGAGATGATCAATGAATCCCCTTCCCTCGTCGATGGAATTCACTTTCACGAACTAATTCTGAATATCTGTGTGGGAACTGACCAAATTCTAAAATAATTTTTTTGAATTGGAATCACTGAGGGATGAAGTTGTAATGCAGCAGTCCTGGCAGAATGCGTTTTCTCCGGTCTTTAGTACTAAACTGATCAATAAATCCCCTTCTGAATATCTGCAGGAACCGACCAAACTCTTACACCAATTTTCTGAAATTGAATCGTGCCGTGGGATGAAGATCTTAAGACCAAGCTGAACAAATACGATGCGAAATCACTCTAGCTTCCCATCAGTCTCATCTAACACAACTAATTAGTAATTTTTTCTACAGAAAGCTGTAAAAGAGCTCTGCCTCTGACCTCCCTATACATCTCCTTTCTGTATATATTTCAACCATCTTCCCCTGTTTTTGCTAAAGGAAATAACTCCACTTATTCGCAAAACCAAAATTATGCGCTTCTACAAGCCGGGAAGCCTGAAGAGGAAGACTGTTAAAAGCAAGCTGGAGAACGGCAAACAAAAGCCAAACTAGAATGACATTTAGACCCGGCTTATATAACCAACGAAAACGTCAAACCTTACAAAATAAACAAACAGTGACCGACATCATCTTGAAAGGGTGCGAAGCAGTTTATCTGTCAAACGGCAAGAAGGAATCTTATATGTTCTGGAATTTCGTCATTATACAGATGTACTAAATTTTATTTATTTTTAATTGGATCAACTTAAGTAAAAAAGGAAATTACAAGAAGGAAAAACTAACAGAAATAAAAACAGCCTATGAAAAATGATCACAATATACTAACAAATGATCACAATATACCAACTTAGCTCGACGGCAAATTTTTGGAACTAAATTTGATGATTGTATAGCTTTATTTAAGAATTTTTTTGGTAAAATATAATTAAAATTAGGGGAAGACTGCATTATATGGAAAGAAAGATTTTAATTAAATAATTAAGAATTATATCAATTATAGATATAATTTATATTAAATAAGATAAATAATTTATATTAAATAAGATAAATTTTGTAGGATAATTTGGAATAGATTATAAGTTATTATAAAAAAAATGTTTAATAGGTAATATTGATATTAAATTTAAATTTAGAATTGATATTAATAATATGTGGGCGGGGGCCCTAGCTCGGTTGGCTAAGTAATTCCGTTGCGGCTCTGCTGGTCACGAGTTCTAGTCTCCCCCGTCCCGTGGTACCGGAGAGCGTGTCGCGCCAGCGCCGCCGGTCATGTTAAAAAGTTTACCAAGCGCACTGCAGTTTATAGGGGGTCGTGCTACCCCATTCCTGCAGTCTAAAAATAAAATAATAATAATATTAATCTTTATGAAAAATTGTACACAACATCTATATCTCACAATATTCTTAATTTAATTTAAGGGTTATAGTTTATTTAATTGAGCATTCTTGGTAAGAGTCATGGCATGTTTCTTGATTGTTTCATTCACTCAAGTTCAAATATTTGTGCTCCTCAATTCTTGACTCTTAATTTAAAAGACACCAACTTAGACTCGCATTCTTATATTAAATTACACAAACATTTCATACTTTACATTAAACTTTTAAAAATTTATTAAAAAATTAAAAAATACAATTAGAAAGAAAAATAAAAATACTACTTTAATTCTATTAAAATTTAAAAAGAAATAAATAATATTAAGAATAAAAATATGAAATAAAAAATAAAGAACTGTTCTCCAAATACATTTTTAATAATTAAACTATATATTAAACCAAAATTAAAGCAATATAATTAATCCTAAAAATAGCCCGCGGCACAAAACCAGGATTCCAAAATCAAACCGTTTGCACTGGGATACGAGTTACGACATCATAGAAAACAAATAACCTCTTAAAAAAGACAGCCACCAACCACTGGCCCCTCAAAAAACTTAAAAAAATAAAAATAAAATAAAGAACAAATGCTAAAAAAAGTGACAGTTACCAGCTAAATCTTTGACCAAAACAGTGAGCAATGGGCAATGGGCATTAGCAATTTCGCGAAATAATAGGCAGTTAACTGGCAGCAGGCAGTTTAGACTTTAGACTGTACGGAAGTTTATGTGATAATTAGGTATCGTGGTCAACACTCTACGGCCACTTAGGTAGCCCGCATAGTTTGAAGTCAAAGAAAGGATACTTAGTGCGTAAGAAACGTGCCTTTTCCATTCTGTCGTATGCAATTCCATACATCGCAGTCAAAAATTTCATGCCGTCCACTACGTAACGTGGTCAATAATTTGTATAATTAAATAAGGCAAATGTTGATGACATTTTAAAGGTGTCGCCCTTATCTTTAAAATTATATTTATCTAGTATTGGTTCGCACATGGTGTATAACTCTTTTTTTAAATCTTTTGTTTGGGCTTTAGACAAATGGCTCATTTAGATAAGTAATTTATATTGGCAACTTTAAAAAGTCAAACTAAACAATACAATTGGATTTCCTTTGGTACTAGTCAATGGGTGTGTATGAGAATAATTTTCTTTTTATAATCATAAAAAAATGATTGAAATTTAATTGAAAAAGATAAAGATATTTAATTTTGGAATAATAATACAATTGGATTTCTTTTTGATAATGTAGTCGATGCATGCATATGAGAATAATCTTCTTTTTTATAATCATAAAAGAATGATTGAAAAATAATTGAGGAAGATAAAGATATTTAATTTTGGACTAATAATAAAGAATTATGTTGATGTTGTATAGAATTGAGTCATCAAGGTTAGAAAAATATTATTCATGATGATGGTGGATATGATAGTCAATAGTGTGACTTCAACTTTGACTTCAACTACATCTTCTAATAGTGTTGGGTGTTGGTGCTAGTGCTAGGAGAACCAATTCACAATTGTGAGTACCTGATTCAACCTCCTCCTATGTTGTTCTGTGTGGTCCTATTTGCCCAATCATGGAATAACTTCTTTTCAAGATATTTATGCCCTCAACTATATTTGCTACCAAAGTTAAACCATAAATCTTTCAGCTTTTTTCTTCAATTTATTGTGGAGACAATCTAGTAGGCTAATGGAATGGTTGTGTTGAGACGCTCTTCTCTCTTATGCTACTAAAACCCTACCTTCTAGGAGCCAAAAAAAATTCCTCTACCCTACATGTCATGAGAAAAGAATTAGATACAATAAGAAGATAAAACTTGTGTACCTCTTTGATCCTTGAGTTTTCCAAGAAACAAGGCATTCAATTTCTCCCCTCCATGATTGTTTCTACTCACAAAGATAGGTTTTAGAATTGCTAAATAGAATCCTTTATTAATCATGTTTGTCACATTTGGCCAGTTAGTTGAAGTAATTTTTTGATACATTGTTGCTATATTATATATCTATAATTTCTTATTAAAATTGACCAAGTGACATTAAGGGTTTTCTTCTTCTTTTGAGCATACAACCATCTATACCAAATGAATTACTTAGGATCTAGATAAAAATATGCTAATGTAACCTTTTTCACAAATGGAATCTAATGAGTACCAAAAGAATCTCCATTTGGTTAATCCAAGTGCTTAGATCCTTTCCATGGAACTTCTATATGTAGATACTTTACTACAAGTTTGGATGTCAAGAATGAATAATAGCATTTGATTGTTTTAATGATCCACCTTGATTAACTGAAATATTAGAAGTGGGTGATAGGTGGGGTTTGCGGGTATGGTCGATAGGGTCAAAGCCTAGGGAAATGGGGTCTACCTTCGCCCTTATGGATTAGTGCATTAAATCTGTTGCATTTGGATATGAAGATTGAGGGTACTTTCCCTAGCTCAAACAATGCTACCTTCTTGACAATACCTTGCCTTTTGGATGGTGGGGTCGACCACCAACCCCACCATCCATGTTCAACACTCAGTAGTGATAATGATAGCATCTAGATATAATCTTTGATAATGGATATCTACTAAATCTCTTGCATGTTAGCCATTTCTCCTTGTATATTAGCCAAATTCCCTTATGTTTACTCTCTTCTAGTTGGCCCACTTTATCATCCCATGGAGATGACATCATACTTAATATCCCACTAAATATTAACTCTAAATCTAGATCCACTTTATTATGATTCTCTCCTAGTGTAGGAGTTCTTGTATTGGTCTCTAGTCTTGACCTTGTCATAATTCTAGCAAAATATATTTGATGATAAATTATTCAAAACAAATCCAAATAAGATGCAATTTTTATGAAACTTACTTGAGTGTATGACTCACTTTGCTAAGAAAATATTTAAGTAATTTTCTATTTTGTAACCTTCAAACAAAATTTGGTAGAAACCATGATTTTGCAGTAAGTCCTTGAAATAAACTCAAATTTGATAAAATTTGAGATTACAATAAAATGTCACTCACTATAAAAAATAAAAAACTAATAAAATATAATTGAAAACTAACCAAAAATTATATAAATATTATTTTTTAATTTCAAAAATTTATAAATTGAATCTCCAAAGAAAATGACACAAATCATGTGCTTACATCATCTTTAGATTCTTGATAGTTTGTTTGGTATAATTGATATAATGTGTTAAATATATTGAAGAATGCTAATTATTGTGGCTAATATTCTTAGAAAGTGGGGCACAATATTGCACTTTCACCCTACCATCATAGATGAATGATATTGACTAGATCCTTCAATACTTTATCATCCATAATAGGTAAGCTAGACATGCTAAATCCATACCTAGAAGTAATGATAAATAATCCAACCAATTTGGTTAAAATTTACCTCTTAATTCTTCTCTTACATTTGGATGTGTACCTGGTTTTCTTGAAGTACCATATCGTCAATCTGAAATTCTCTCAATAATATTATTAGTATGAATTTTATCCAATTATCATTAATATACTCTCCTATTATCCAATTGACAAACACATCGCTCATAATTGTGTGCACAAATATGGGAGACCAAAAAGTAACTAAAATTAAGTTTTCTAGTCCTTGAAATGGCATATACTAGTGTGCTCAAATAATAACATGTTCATGTTATAACACACTCACATTTTATGAGCCATAAAAGAAAAAAAAATCACAAAATGTGAGCATATTATAACATGGTCATATTTTGAGAGTCATGTTCTACCTTTATGGCTAGCATAACATAAGCAGGTTATAACACTAGTGCATTATGGTGCGAGTATGTTATAACTTAATTTAGAAACTACCAACTTTTAGGTTGGATTTATCTTTGGCATCCATCCCAAAAGGTTGGACTTTCATGCCAATGCTCAAAGATATGTTTTCTACAAAATATAGGAAAACAATTAAATGTTGACCTTGCTCTTCATCAAGTTTCCACATTTTTTGATCTTGATATTAAAAAATGTCTCAATACATCAAGCTCTCTTTCACTTTTCTACCCATGTGATTTTTTCTACATTTTGAATATGTTAATATTTTTTGATCTTCAATTTATTTTTCTTGTGTTTTTTTGATATTTTTAGTCACTTTTTAACTATTAATCCAATTTTAAAACAAAACACATTTTACATTCTAGACTCTATTCTATACACATTCAAAATTAAATTAAATTTTGATTAGCTTTTTTTTAAAATAGGGGGAGCACAATCAACTTTTTCATTTTTCAATATTTCTAATTTGAAAATTAGTAAAAGATCATGTATTCATTTAAAAATTAGTAGAAGAAATAGGTATTAACTACATGATATTAGCTAATTTTCACCAAATTGATTTGTGGAATAATTTTAAAAAGACAACATTTAGAGGGAGCAAACCAAGTGTTATGCTATATTTTTCTGACAGAATAGAAGCACTTTGTATGCTTCCCCTATTTGAACCTCTTAATATCCACCGTTAAAAAATGTAGTTTACAAAGTAGATTCTAAGCACTGCAAATCTTGTTTTTATCACATCTTCAAATTTTGAGTGTGTCTATCTTAAATTTCTCATCCAAGATCAATTTTTACTATTTTTTTTTTTTAAAGTGGCCACTTTTGACCCCCCTTTTAGCCCCCATTTACATTCACATACCCTCATCTAATGTCTCTATTAGGATTGTTGATATCTTCCTTGCAAATCCATGTGTCTAGTGTTATATGTAGATAGGTCTACAAATTAATGCATTCACTCCTTAGTACATGGAATAGGTGAACTTGGATACCCATGTGTGGTGGGGATAACAACATTGATCATTATTCTTTATTTTAAATATCTTTGACTAGAGAGAGAAAAATGAAGATAAAAGTTCATGTTAGAAGTCAAAGATTCATGCTTTGTAAATAGATACTTCATGGGGCACTTGGGAGATACATGTGGCAAGGGTTACATTATCATAAGTTATTTTTTCTATTCTAGGAGATGCTCTTCATGATGGAGAAATATATACTCAAAATCCAACCATTATTATGATTGAGGTTAGAGGCATGAAATTGATAATTCCTAAGGCCTCTATGATTTTTCTCTTAAAGTAGATGTCATATTTGACCAAGATTTAAGTTTCTTCTAAGAAGGAATGGTGTTTGGTGATGGAGTGTTTTCCAAGAGAACATTTAAGAACCTATAATTCATGTATAATTTCAGTACTTTTATCTTTGATCCCAGTGCACTAAAAGAGTGGCATGTATTATGAATATAGGGTGTGCCACATGAATAGGAAATCTTGTAGACTCCTAAGTTAAGAAGGGGATGTTTATTAATAAAATTTTCAAGGACCAAAATTAGGAGTCAAACCTAATACCTCCCATTTATTGGAGTTATCTACCATAAATCCATCAACCCCCTTTTATGATCAATTCATCTTTAGTTCAAGTGTGACTTATTTTTCAACACCGCCTTGAGCCACATTGTAGATGCTCAGGGCTCCTAGCTTGGGTTGGCTATGTTGACTTGGGCTCTAGTGCCATGTTAAAATTTCCATGGACCAACTAGGAGTTGAACCTAAGACCTCCCATCTATTGTTGAGGTGCTCTCCCACTAAGTTATCAACCCCTTTATGACTATTTCATCTTTATCTCAAGTATGGCCCATTTTCCAACATACAAGTGGGGGGATGTATTTTCTTGTAGTAAAAATAAGATTTAAGGTACATTAGATGTAATGCCTCATTTTTAATAAATTTATGTTGGCAAACCAAAATTTCATTTCCTATTTTTGGTGAGCTAAACATGTTGGAGCCCTATCTCATAATCCTCAAAAATTATAAAATATATCCATGTTCTTGTTCCTTTGTTGCACTTGCCCCATTTTCCCCATCAATTATATTAGTTTTGAGAAATATTTGTGTGGGTCTCTCTTTGTCAAGCTTACCTAAGTTTTATTCTTTGTTGTTCCTTATGTTTCTATTAATGTGTTGGAAATTACAAAATCCCAAGAAAATCCTAAGTGTGAGGTGTTTTTAGGTCATTTCCCTAAGTATGGACAAATTGTTAGAGTTTTAGAGTTTCAAAGTTTTTAGTCCTGACATGCCTTTCCTTTGACTCCACCATTCCCTTTATTCCTATCGAGATATTAGAATTTTCCATTCAAGCATGATTTTCCCTCTAAGTCTACCTCTTCCTTTTATACCTTTTGAGATTTTAAAATTCTCCATCCTGTCATTCCTCTTCACCAAGCCTTACTCTTTTCCTTACCTTTGTTATAGTTTCACACCATTCCTTGCTAGCATATCTTTAGCCCAAACCCTAACTCCCTAAAACTTACATTGAGTTACCTTTTCAAACCAGACCTTTGGCCTTTCCCTTACTACATTTTCCATGACACCCTGAACTCTGATCCTTAAAAATTTACACCATGTCACCTCATTAGTACTGTAAGTTTGAATATCTTCTCATTTGAATACCTATTGTCTTATACTCTTGAGTTCTAATCTTGGCATGTGGTATGAGTTTTGAGTTATCCCCAAACCCTAAAATTTGATAATTCTTCCTCTAGTGTTACTCTCTTCCACCTACCTCCTTGCATGACCCAAAATGTCATTAATGGATACATTTGATGTCACAACTCTCTAGAAGGGAATCTCATATGCATAACATATATTATTTAATTTTATGGGCATAGATTCACATGTACCTATGACATTGAAGGTTGAGGACGACCATGCTCTCATTTAATCTATGGTTGTATTTTGACTCCCATTGGTCCTCATGTGCTAATAGAGCTACTCTTTAATGATGGATTCATGGCTAGCCATTGATTTTAATGATATAAAAAAATCCATTTAAGGATTATGTATTATTCATGAAAACCCTTTCCAAAAAGTTATTCTAAGAATTTATGTTTGATAAATCAAAGATCTAAGGACAAAAACCTTTGGAATTTTTTTTAAAGTTTTATAGGCACGAGGCCTGTATTTATATTACTATAAAGAAGTACATCTTGAAATTCAAAATCCTAATCAGCCTATAGACCAAGATGAGAGGATAGTTAACATATGTTTAATGAAATACATTTAGTACTAAGATTATACAATAGAGATGCCATGATTGATGATGCAAGTATAGGGGGCATCTTGTACATTCAAATGACCAGCCAAGACGGATGGCAACTAATTTTTTTTCAAAATGTAACACTACTTGCTAGCTTCGACAGGATTGGTATGGCAAAATTTGTCAAAATTTGCAGAGTATACCTACAATAGCCTTTGAGCCGAAAAAAACTTGCAAAGAGGAAAAGGCATGGTGGCCTAGCTCTATTCTTCCATTTTCATCCTGTTGCTCATGTTGATCATCTTCATTTTGGGAGTTTGTTGTTAAGATTATGTTGGGTACCAAAGCCCTCGGCAGTTTGGGGAGGAACCGTGATAGCCTCTGTAAATTTTTGTGGCTCTAAGTAATGTAGTTTTAGTTTTGTTTTTTTTATGTTGTAGTGCATTCTAATGTATTTTAGACTCCATTACTAATAAGAAAGTTCGGAATTTAGTCCTTCTTTGTTGGTTCTATTTGTTTTTTGTTAAGGAGATCAAAGGATGAAAACTCTTGGTCTCATGGAGTTAGAAGAAACCCTTTGGCCTTATAGAAATCTCATTTTAAAGGGTGTGGATGATATTTCATGGTGGAAAATTCCAACAAAAGATTTATAGGATTTACAATTTGTGTGGCTCTAAGTAATGTAGTTTTAGTTTTGTTTTTTTATGTTGTACTACATTCTAATGTATTTTCGACTCCATTAATAATAAGAAAGTTCAGAATTTAGTCCTTCTTTGTTGGTTCTATTTGTTTTTTGTTAAGGTAAAATAGGTTTTAAAGGAACCTGAAACCCTTAAACAAAATTTTGTCTTAAAAGTATCTAAAGATAAGCATCATCAAATAGGCAGGTTTTAGAGGGACCTAAAATCCAAACACCATAAGTTGTCTAAACAAAAAACAAGGAAAACCAACAACCTACCTACAACAAACCTACCAAGAACGCGCAACTAAAAAGCTACAAACAACAAAAAAAGTAGAATGCTTAACATTTGGATTCAATTGTGTGTTTTTTTGTGTCATAATAGTGACTTATTATTTGCATATGAATATCCTTTTATCTTTTTGCTTTTTGCTTTATCTATTTTTTTAAGTTTTTCCTTATTTATCTAACTATCTCTTAATAACTTTTTTGTATTATTTTATAATATTTTTGCTTTATAATACCTCTTCAAGTTTGTCTGTGAATCTTTATTTATTACTTTTCTTTATTAAGTTACTACTATTATTATTTATAATTAAATAGGTTGTTTTCTTTTTATTGTGTTTTATTGTTGCTTTTTTCTTAGTAGTTTTTTCCCCTTTTGCTCATTAATAGCAACCTTTTCTTTGTTGTAGTAATTTATAACTTGTGTTATATTATTACAACATTATCCTTGTATTTTTCAAATTGTTTTTAATTTGTATCTTCGTTTATTTCTTGCAATCTTTTTAAATAGTTTTCTTTGTTTATTATTTAGTTAAATAACCTTTTTTTTTATCAAGTATGATTTCTTTAATGTCTTTATCTTTTTAGTATTTATTACTTAGTATTGGTCAATAGATATTTTTCATATTTTTTTTATGTATCTTGGTTTTTTGTTAGCTTAATTTTTGTTTATATTCATGTTTTATTATATTTTTTATTTTTTAATTTCTTCTTTTTTCTCCTCTCATCTTCCTCACCCTTTATAAGGCTTGATTTGCATTCCCATCTCATTTTCTCCTCTTCCTGGTGATGGATCACTGTTTGTGATCCGAAACGTCTTTTGACACAAAAATACACACAGTTGAGTCCAAAAGCTAAGCATTCTAACTTCATGGACTATGGAAAACTCATACCAACTAACATAAAAACTATTGCAAATCTTTAAGAGTATTAGCCGCTTCCAACTCCTGTTGGTAGAAGCTTTGATGGAGATTCACTAGATTGAGTAGATCTTTTTTCTCCTCTTGAAAAGATTTCTTCTTTTCCTTGGTACGAGCACTTGGCCCCTTTTGTTCCATATTGCTTGGTTCCATTTGTTAATTTAGGTTTTGAAAATAATAAATTGTGGGAAAATATTGGGTTTGATATATAAAATTATGAAGAAATTTTGGGTTTTTGTAAAATCTTGTTAAAATACATAAAATATAAAATTTATTTTCTTAAAATATTTGTTAGGGTTTATTACAATGGGTATTAGAGATAGTTTTCCTACCAACCTATGAATCATAGGAGGATTCTTTAAATCACTAATGGATTATGGAACAAGCTCCTTTGGAGCAATAGTAACAAGAACAAAGGCTTAGTTAGAGAAGGTGAAGTTATGACAAAAAAATATTGAAGTGGTTCTTAAATGATGGTACAAATGATTTAGAAAATGAACAAAAATATGAACGCTACTGGTCAATAATCATAATGGGGAGTCAATTTCTTCTTAAGTAAATAACAACAATAATACTCAAAGAATAGTGTTGGGTCCAGACATAGACCTCTTTGACCCACCTTTCTACAACCAAAAGAAGACATTCCTATGGTAGAAGCTCCAATTTTAGTGGAGGAATATATTACTACATATCATATTGATTAAAGGAAACTTCCAACAAGAAGGGGAAAGTCAAAAATTTATAAGGAGAAAATTGTTGAGCATGGGAGAGAAAATATTCTTGCAAAATGAAGAATAGTTAAAACTAAAGACTCAAGAAGCCATCAAATGAGATGTACAACACTATAGTATTTAGTGCTTAAGAACTAATTTCATTATAAGGAATCTCTTTCCAATTGTGAATAGAAAAAGATCTCTCCTATTTAAAAAATAGTTCATAGAATAAATGAAGTTAGAAGAAAAAAACTTCGCTTCTCATGTAAAGTATCTTGGGAATCAAGACATAAATGTTGGAGCAAAGAAGGGAAAAAATCAGATGAAGAATCAAATAAATTTGATGAAGATTTAGAGAAGAAGGTGATGGATACCTCTAAGCCATGAGATGAAGAAGTAGATATTTATTTGGCTTTTAGCACTTGTGTAATTTATGGTAGAATAATTATGATTTCAAGGGATAAATTGTGATGGTTGAACATGAGAAATAAGAAAAATTAGCATTGCAAGAATTCGGTTCTCATGGGAAGTGTGGGGAAATGGTAAAAGTTTCCAATTTTATAAAGTGTACATCAATCCCTTATATGAGATAAAAAATACTCATGTATAAGAAGTAGAAATGGTAGAAGTCACCACTCTTAGTAAAGAATACATAAACCCTTTATATGAAATAATAGAGCATGAACCAAAGAAATCTAAGAATAATCAAAGCCACAAGAAAGTGAGAAGAAGTTGACCATAGAGGAATTCACCAAGAAAATGGA
>VDFB02105785.1:362041597-362273008 GCA_007258455.2 Sequoia sempervirens
TATTTAATATCATTATTTAATCAACTTTCAAGTTAATCCATATAAGATGCTTATTCCTTTTAAGTAACTAAAGTCAAATAATGAACATTCAAATAAAATTGAATAATAGGCAACTTAAAGTGTACGGAATGTTGATTTGTATTTTAATAATAATAATATACATTTCTTTGAAGCTCACCTTGTAATTAAAGCAAAGTATAGACATCGCTACAAATAAGTTATAATAAAAAAAAGCGTCTCAAGTGAACTCGGCAGGGTCTGTTGAATTGGAAATAGATCCACATAAAATTTACTGCAGCTAATGTCATTTAGCTTACCTGCAATTACATTAAAATTATATTAAGTGATGTATAGAAGAAAAAGATTTAAGCATGAATTGATATTATTGTATGAAATAAATTGATTTTTAGTTAGAAGAAAAATTGCATATCTGATAATTGGGCATTTTATACTTACTGTAAAGAAATTGAATATTTGATTGTATCAAGTTGTCTTTATATCACAAATGGAAACAATGTCATCCTCCAAGTCAGCAGCGGCTGGTTTTAATTGGCATTTGGCACTATCAATTAGCTTTGCTACATTTGTAGCAATTTGTTCCAATAGCTCTCCTTGATCTCTGTAATATATATAGTAAATCTTCTCATGATTAAAAATATAAAATAATAATAAATTTTCTTTATAAAAAAGATTTTTTTTTCTATCAAATTTGTTAAAATGATATTTATATTTGTTTATTTATTTTCCTTTTTATTACATATATAAGAAATTTCAATCTTTCTTAATATAAATATTGTCAGTTTATTTCAAAACAAATAAAATTAAATAGAATATACTAAATACTTTTATATCACTAAATATTTAATTAATTAAAATATTAAATCTTAATTAATACTCTATTATTTTGATAAACAAAATATTAACTAAAAACTCTAATTTTGATTAAACAATTATTTAATATCATAAAAATAATAAAATAAATAATATTTAAAATCATACAACTAAATTAAAAGCTACTAAATTACTTTCTCCACATTTAAAAAAAAAAAAAAAACCATTGTAAATAATATTTTAACGGTACAAAATCTTATATAATAATCTAAGGTATAATTTTTTTATATAAAAAATGTTTTCTCCATAAACTAGAAATTGATGGTCCAAGAATAGATTTACTACGAATCTGAAAAACAAACAAAACACACCTAAATTTAAAAAATAAAAAATAAAATTATTTTACCCTGTAAAAATATAACCCTTTATATATGAAACCTCATAAAGCGCCATCTTCCATTCCTCGAGTATTTGGGGCTCAAAATTTTTGTTATGCTTATGTCTTTGGAAGGCTCGAGCATACACACTCCCTTCATCTCTCATTCGAAGCTCTGAAGGCTGAACCCCACAAAATACTGGTATGATGGGAGCCCCTGTTTGGAGGATCAGCTTCAGCTCTTTCAAGCACCAAATGGATTCTGCATAATTAACAGAAAAAATAACAAGATGCACAGATGCTGAGTGAATAGCCTCCTCTATAGCTTGAGGTATGCTTTCCCCACCTTGAATTGAATTCTTATCAAGAAAGACTTTGAATCCCTTGTTCTTAAGATTATGAAATATGAGGCTGGCTACACTCTCCTTCACATCTGCCCCACGATGGTTCACAAATACGTCATATCTTGGAGGCAATAAAGAATGCACATAATCGTTACGGCAGGGAGGGGGAAGCAGAAGACAGTTGGGAGTGTTGTAAGCATGCACAGAGGCAGAGGAGACAGAGAGAGGCAGAGGGCATTGGAGAGAATAGATGGAGATGGAGCAGAGGGTAAGGCAGAGAGTGGGGCAATGCACATTTGAGATGAGTGTAGCAATGCACAGAGGATTGATTATTACTTCCATTGCAGCAAAGAGAGAAAGAGGCAGAGCACATTTGGGGAAGTGTGGAAATGTATTCTAATTATATAGAAAAACGTCTCTTTGAGAGCGACATTGGGAAAGGCCTAGATTTGGACAGCTATTAGACAAGTATGGATAGTGAAGGCCGGGCATCAGAAGCTGCTACTCTACTTCATAATTCGCGGGGATGAATGGAAAGAATCAGAAAATTTGTGAGAGATTTGGAAATCTAGATACTAATCGTCGAGAATCCTCTTGAATAGCGATCGTGCGAAAAAACAAGTGTAGGGATGTTTTCATGGTTTAATTTTCAAATGTCAAGGAAACCGACACATGAAGAGGGTAGGTTTAGATGTATGGGGTGTGTAAATAGATGAAAATGACGTGGAAACGAATTCAATTTTGCATAAATTGATGTCATTTGTCATATTATTTCAATTATAGATAAAACAATAACATAGTATGCAAATTTTATCATGATAATAATATTATTTTAGCCGCCACTTGGTTGGGACTTGGGGTTTGCATTCCTCGAGGTCATAGGTTTGACTCCACTTCGTAGTGGGCAAAGACAAGGGTCAGTTATATTGTGTGTCAGTTCCTGCTTTGCTGACCAGGGTATAGGAATGGACTTTGCCCCTAACCTCCTTAAGATTAAATAAATTTTAAGGATAATGGGGACACCCTTGTAGTATAAAAAAATAAAATATTATTTGTAAACCTTTCGTTTATTATATATATATATATTCAATACTTCCTTTGTATCTTTCCAATATTTATTATAATACTTCTTTAATCTTCCTTATTCTATATCCTTCTCATATTATTTATAATGCTTCCTATGTCTTCTTACACTATAATCTTTGTTTTTTTTTAATATTTATCTTTTAATATTAATTTGAATACTTTTCTTTTGTGTTCTTTGCATTATTTTTTCAATCACATCAACTAATTTTGTTGTGCAATGAATCTTAGTATATACATTCATTTTATATTATATATTTTACTATTAAAAAATATTGTTAATTTGGGAGATTTCAATTAAAAAATTAAAATAAAACATTATATGAATTGAGATAGATCAAGCGACTATTTATACATAAATAACATTAAGATGAAAGATTATTCCTAGGGGATTTACTTAATAAATTAATGTTATGCACTTGTTTTCATAAGGTACTAATAAACACCCTTAATTTCATTTCCACCTTTCAAATTTATGTTTCTAATAACCCTCTCTATGTTGAGATGATGGATTGCACAGCCCCTGAAGCTCCGGAATCTTCAATGAAGGACTTTAGCCATGAAAGATAATCAACCACAAAGAGAAGTGTTGCAACAATGGAATGCTGATTAAAGATTCTATTGATAATATGATTGATATGATATTGATATGATATTGATATGATATATTATTGATATGTTACAAACGAACAAGATGCCTGATTAAATAGGCAAGAGGTAAACCCTAATATGCATGAGATGTTGCCATGTGTCTTGATCTAACAACATGTGACAACATGTGAACCCTATGGTGATGATCATTAAATGATGAGATAAGTTCTAGAAGGAATCTTATCCCACAAACTAGCAAAGGGAATATTATCCCATTTTATTAAATGATTGCAACCTAGGACTAAATGATTAAATGCAAGACCTAAGTTAACTTATGCTAGTGTAATAATTAATTAATTAATTAATTACACCAACACCCCCCCCATAAGTGCAACTTAGGGAGGAAAATGCAATAATTATGCAAGATGATGATGTGTCCCAGCTACGAGGCCATGTTAGGTACTTATGTGTACATGATAGATGCAAAATCTCCCACAACGGAGAAAAGGGGAAAACCCAGTAGGAACAAAACCCCTCTCCAAAAAGGAGATGAAAAAGAAAAAATGTGAGATAGGATGGGAAGGATGGAGGACTCCCAAATACCCCCCAAGTACACCATCCGTCACATGGATACAATACAATCAAAAACCCCCCTATTGGGAGGAAAGAGAGACAATATAGCCCTCCCAGAAGATGATATCACCTACAAAAAAGGTAAGTGTTTGAAGACAGAACATGATCCAATGCCGACAAACAACATGTCTCCCTTTCGGAAGAAACAAAACCAACTGCAAGTGTAGAGATGCTTCCCATTCCGGATAGGAATTGAAGGAAAGAAGGATGAAAATGGATGATGATGTCTCTGAACTCTGCTCAAATGTCTCCTTGCCTAATGATGAAAATGCCATAGTCCCAAACAATGAAGAGGGTGACAAACCAAGATGATGCAGAAACTGATGCTAAACAATATCCAAAGACAAAGATAGAATGGATATGATGGATATGATGGAGACTTGATAGCCCCCCTTGAATGAAGTGCCCTCAAAACCACTGAAAGAAGTCTGAAGAAAATCCAATGGTGGATGTTGAAGAAACCTCAAATCCTGAATGGAATAACAAAGAAGAAGTCTCGGATATGAAATCTCTGAAGAGAAACTCAATGCCTCCAATGTAGTCTCTGAATTCCCAATCAAGGTTGAGACAAAAGAATGAGGAGACTCAAAACAACTCTCCAAAGCCAAATCTAAATAGAGGAGTGATATCCCCTCAAGAATGTCCTTCAAACCTATAGAAGTAGCCAAGTCAGTGATGCCTGAAATGAAGCCATCCTGTGATGTTAAGTCTAGAAAACAAAATGTGTCCTGATGAAAGATGATAGTGGAAGCCTCAATCAATGATTCTAGACAAGGAATCACTGAATGTGAAGGGATACCAATTGTCTCTGATGAAGAAGAAGCACAGAAAGGGACCCTGTCAACCTCTTCGGAAAGATCAATGTAATCAACTTCCTACACAACAATAGCATCATGGGGTACTAGATATGAAGAATGACATTTTGAAGCATGATATGTCAAATATTTTTAAAAAAATTCCAATTTACTTATTAATAAAGAAGCATCATTTCTTAGATATAATATCATACATATTTCAAAAACTCATCCAAATTACATTTTTTTTTCAATTATCAAACTAAATATCATTTTCCATCTTATTTAGTTTCTAAAACATATTATCTAATTTAACTATCTTGAAATATATGTGCATTATTCCTTTTACTACATCAAATTGAAGTGTGTTTCTATTTATTACTCCTTTACTCTCAAAATGATATACTTTTCAATGCTTGAGTAGATTTAGAGAGTTAAAATGAATTGTATATAATGTCTCTAAACACTAGCACATAACATCAAATTGCATCAAATTTGTTTTATTGACTCAAGATAGAAGAATGAAAGGGGTCCTAATCAAACAAATTTTAAATTGGAAAGTGAAATTTTTCTAACTATGAACTTGTCCTAAAGTGGGATAGTGGTCAACTCCAATGACAAATGAATAAATAGAGGTATATGCATAAATAAGTGTGATAATTAAGTGGATATTGTAAATGTATGAGAGTTCCTAGGCAATTGAATAGGGTAGGGCTAGATGTATAGGGATGTTAATCTTGTGTGTGTACAAATAGATGAAAATACTACGCAAATGAACACAAATTGATGTCATTTGTTGCTACGTGCATGTGTAAAAACATTATCTCAAAACTAGATAAAAAGAATTAAATAGAAAATGATATTAGTATGCAAATGTTACTATTATAATAATAATATTTCCAATACTTCCTTTATCTTCTTTATCTTCTTATATTGTATCTTCACAATATTGATTATAATACTTCTTTTGTCTTCCTTATACTATATTCTCACAATATTATTTATAATATTTCCTTTATCTTTTTTTTTTTTTGTTACAACAGGGTGTCCCCGCGGCCCCCTGCCCAGCGTCACCTAGAGGCGAGTGGGGGGGCGAGACTAGTCCCTGCGAGTGTTTGCAGCGCTGGCCACCACATTCACCAGGTAAGTACCGAGAGCAGAGTCGAACCCGAGACCATGAGGAGCCATCCCACAGCCTCAAGCCAATCCCGCTACCCGAGTCGGCTTTATTTCCTTTATCTTTTTTATATTGTAACATTTTAATGCATTTTTTTATTGTGTCCTTTTAATATTATTTTTAATACTTTTCTTTGTGTTCTTTGTATTATCTATTTCAATCACATCAACTGATTTTGTTATGCAATGAACCATAATACATACATTTAATTTAAATACATACTTTTCTATTAAAAAAAATGGTTAATTTATGATATTTTAAAATAAAGGTTAAATTGAAATATTAAATGAGTTGAGATAGATCAAGTATTTATACACAAATATCATAAAAAAATAATTCTATTCTCTAGGGGATTCACTTAAGAAATTAATGACATATCACTTGTGTTCATAGGGTACTAATTATAAACACCTCTAATTTCATTTCTACCTCTCAAATTTATGTTTCTAATAACCCCCTCTACACACACTGTTATAATTAAAATACATCTCTATTTTTATCAAGTATATTATTGTAGCATCATAAATTTTCCACCTTGACAACTTTACACTAGATTTTTCTCCCTCCTATGTGCTTGGACCTAATTGTGTTCTTAATTTCTTAAATTATGTGTTTCATGACCCATTCTACCATTTATCAAGAAATCAAATGTGCAAAACCAAAGTAGGCATTTAATACTTTTCCCTTGATACTTCAAATCCTAAAAAAAGTAGGTTTGGACAAGGGTGCCCTTGTCCCCTTAAAATGGCCCCAAATTTAAATATGTTAGGGCTGGGAATTTATTATTTGAAGTTCAAATTAATTGTCGGCTATCAAAATTTAATTTGCAGGAAATTAGATTAATTGCATGTAAATACCTAGTCATTTCATCATTTAAAAACTAACTAGCAAGAAGGAGAATTATCAAGCAATATTCAAGCACAATTAGTATCAAGTCAAGAGAAGATTTATCAACATTATTGTAGCATTTCAACATCAAAGCATCATGTCAATTTTTATGTGAGTTTGTTCATGTTTATGTGTGGATTTTGTTTGTGACTACTAATGCTTGTAGGCCTTCAAATCAAGTCAAGAAAAATTGCAATCAAGCCTTGAGGTGATGTGTTTGAATTCAATCCTTCAAGGATATTAGATCTAAGTGGTGAGTTGTAGCAAGTTGTTGATTCATCATTCTTTTATCATTTAGTATCTATCCCTCAAAAGGATAAGCTCTCTTTATCATCAATTTTTCTATTGTGGAGGTAGAAATATCAACATAGTGTTTGACTAAGGTAAGCCCCTATATGGCACAACCCTTCCTCTCTCTTTGAATGTGTAGATTATAGATATGAAGAGGATTCTAGAATAATATTGAAGAATATTTTCTCATTGATGCATTCAAGCCCTATAACTTGACAAGATACAAAAACTCAAATATATTAGTAGTAGATGAAGATCTAACAACAAGATTGTTGCAAGAATGGAAAGATTGAAGGTGTTGTCATTGATGTCAACTAGTCAATTGGTTATCAACTGATTGCTATTGTCATTAGTGTCATGGATGAAGGTTATTGGTTGTATATGTTGAGGATATTGAGAAAATTGTAATGACGATATGTGCAAGATGTTTGCAGAAGAGATGTAGAAAGAATTTGAAATGTGTATGTTTGGAGAGATGAATTTCTTTCTTGGGCTACATATCAATCAAACAGAAAAAGGAATTTTTATTTCACAATCAAGTATGTGAAAGAGATGTTGAAGAAGTTTGGGATGGATGGTTCCAAACCAGTATGTACTCCTATGGTGATTGGTTGCAAATTAGGTAAAGATGATGATTCACCTAGAAGGTTGATTAGAGCAAGTATATATCTATGATTGGTGGACTATTATATTTGACTACTACTAGACTGGATATTATGCATGATGTCTATCTTGTGGCTATATTTCACACAAATCCTAAGGAAACACATATTGATGTTGTTAAAAGATATTTGAATGGCACTCTGGATTATGGATTATGGTATCCTAAAGATATTGACTTTACTCTAAGTGCTTATACAAATGCAGATTGGACTAGATGTGTAGATGACATAAAGAGTACAAGTGGTGGTGCATTCTTTCTTGGTTGCAGATTAGTGGCATGGTTGAGTAAAAAGTAAGATTTAGTCTCCTTGTCTACTATTGAAGCTGGGTACATATTATTGTTGCATCTTGCTATACACAAGTTCTATGGATGAAATAGACATTGAAAGATATCATAGCACTGGTGTATAATGATCCTGAGAGATATCACAATGGTGTATGGTGATCCTATTTCTATCTTCTGTGATAAATACAAGTGCAATTAACATTTCAAATTTAATCTTATCATACACTCAAGGAAGAAGCATATATCTATCGGGTATCATTTCTTGAGAGAATGTAATGGAGAATGAAGTAAAGCTTGAGTATGTTCCAATGAAGGACCATGTGGTTGATAAATTTACAAAGGCTCTTCCTAAAGATACTTTTGAGTATCTCTAGGAGAAGTTAGGGGTCATTGCCCCTCCTTTCTCAAGAACTAGATGCATATGGAGATGCATCAATCTAGTCGATCTATGGATCTATCTTTCTTCTAGACTGATGTTTTGGTGGCTACCTCTACGGGGGAACAGGTAGTATCAAGTGTTGTCATTGTGAGTATTCTATTTTCTATCTCAAAGAGGAAATCAATGTAAAATATCTTTTTCCATTGCCATTGATGTCAAAGAAGGAGAGGAAGCATATGAAGGAAAAGAGGAAGAATATAAAATACTATCTAGAACTAATAGAAAGAAACAAAAAGAAAAATCTTGAGAAGTGTATTAAGAGCTAGTATGGTGTCTTTGATGGTTTTTCACATCATGTGTTGCCAACAATGACAAAGGGGGAGATTGTTGCAAGAATGTAAAGATTGAAGGTGTTGTCATTGATGTCAACTAGTCAATTGGTTTTGTTGTTGTCATTAGTGTCATGGATGAAGGTTATTGGCTTTATATGTTGAGGATATTGAGAAAATTGTAATCATGATATGTTGTAAGTGTTCAGTGGTTGCTCTAAGGTTTTATCTGGATTTTCTCCTATATTTGTGTGGTTCAAATATGTTGATCATGGTTGTTGGAAGCTGATATATCTAGATTTTTGGCTATTGATTCATTGTATAGTGTGAGTTGTGTTCACCAGTTGTGAACTATGGTTTTCTATGTTTCTAGTTGAGGTCTAGGAGAAATATTGTTGGTCTACAATATTTCTCTTTGATGAAGTCTTATGACTTGTGGTTCTAGAGTTTCATTTTTTTATTGTATTGAAAATAATTTTGGTACCTAGAAAGTTCGTGCTTAATTGTTCTATGTGTTTTACACTGGTTTGGCTGACCTTGTGTGGAATACTACTTTTGGAGTTAGTGAAGCATGTTGGATCTGTTTGTGTCCTTATGAAGTGTGTGATTGGGTCTCCCTCATTCTAATTCTACCCTAGGATGTTTTGGCACCGACCTAATTTGAATTTGAATTTAGATGGTTGACTTTAGATATGTTTCAAAGTTGAAGATGGTATAAATGCAGAATGAGTTAGGGACAAAGAAGCAAAGAGAACAAAGGAAATAGAGACAAGAATGAAAAGAGAATATATATAAGTGTGAATTAGTGTGTGTGTATGATGCAAGTATGGCAAATCAATGCGAAGCCTAAATGTTGGGTTTTCGGAAGCAGTGAGCTAAAGGTGTACTCTATCATTCATGCATGTATGCATGTGGATTTTCCAAATCATGGTGGAATCATTTTTGTATTGAGATTGTCTTCTCTTTGTAACAAGTCTTCTTTATCTTCTTTGCATCTCTATGGTAGTGAGCCCTTTGGGTTGTTAGCCCTTTTGGATAGTGAGTCCTTGTTCTAAATAGTGAGTCCTTGTCTTGGTAGTGAGCCTTGTTTCTCAAGCAGTGACCCTCTTGTAATCAATTTTTATATTCTCTATAGTGTGATTTAATCCTCACCATGGTTTTTCCCTTATTGGGTTCTCCATGTAAATCTAGTGTTATTGTGTTTATGTGATGATTTTCATTTTCTGCACTAGTATTTAATGTTTAATCTACCAAGCAGTGTTAAGGATTAGTTCTAATGAATGAATTGAAGTTTAAATCTATGACAACTGATATACCCCCCCTCTTAGTTGTATTATTCAAAAAATATCTAGAAGGAAGAATCCATAGAATAGGGAGTTGAGCGCTATGAAAGAAGATTTTAGTTTCATATCTCTAGTTTAGGGTACTTTGGGCACCCTTGTCTAATCAAATCAAGCTCAATTTAGATCATAGGTACACACATGTCTTATTTGTCTATTTCTGGTCATCAAATTTGTCTATCAACTTCTAGATTGTATGTATTCATATCAAAATAATGTATCTTCATAGTTAGCTAGTTGCATCATTGTATTCCATCATAGTTTCATTTCTAAATCACACACATCCACCCCACAAAAAAAATAAAAAATAGGAATTGGAGATCAAGGATTGGTTGAATCACTGTTCAGGTTATAAGTTAATTTCATACCCTTACCCATCTTTAGTTCCCTAATGTCATGCTTGGAAAGGTGACTAATCCTAAGTAAGCCCTAGGGTTTCACTTTTCCAACATCACAACTATGTAGGTTTACTTTTTTAGGTTGCATTAGTATATCATGTTATTACTTATACCATATCAACTAAGAGAACATCCCTTATCTACATTTGATTGAAAAATAGTTTTCACTCATATCACATATATTGAAGCCTAGACACAAATATCTAGATGAGCTATGATGAATATTTCATCTTATTGAAATATTTGATTTAAAATCACTCATACATCACAATCCCCAAAACATTTACCACACTAACTTGAATAAAAAATACCCCTAATAAAATATATAATTCATAAAAAAACTTATAAATATGAATTATAATTGAAGAGTTTTAATGATATTGAGTGACTCTTTCAAATAGGGTCATTGCATTACTAAAAGGTGTTCAACAAACTAGTTTTAGGAAACTTGAGTAATGTCATATTGAACTTGAAGAACCTTAGTGTGAGCATCATTTACTTTGTTAACTACATCAAAGTTAGGATTAATTAAGGACATTTTGGATTATAAGGCTCTAACACAATACAAGACTTATGTGGTATACAAATTAGAAATTTTAAAGACCCTAGCTATAGACACTTAAAAATGACCTAGGCTTGCAAGCTCCATTTTAACCACTTTCGTCCTAGCGTAAATGTGACATTTAATTATGTCCTTGGTCCACATTTGACTATTAATTAAATAATTCATAATTGTTTAATTAATTCATGTCCTTTTATTCTTCATGATTATTAAACAAATAAATTTTATTATTTATTCAATACGTCTTTAATTGTCTAAAGTCTTCCTTTAATTAAATAAATTCGTTAATTTTTGTAATTACCTTAATTCATTTATTTCTTCCTGATTATTAAATAAATGAATTTCATTTATTTATTTAATATGTCACTAATCCTCATAATTAAATAAATTCATTAATTTATTTAATTCTTAATCATATCTTCTAAATTGAATAATTAATGTTTAATTATTTAATTATTGAAATTAATATTCCTCTCATTTTAAATAAATGAAATTATTTAAAATGTCATCACAATCTTAACTGACACTTCATTTTGGGTAAATAATCTGAAAAGGATTATTTATTGTCTCACAAAATCCATATTTTGAGTTGATTTAATTCAAATTGGTAGCTTTCTTCCAAAAATCAAATAAAGCAAGCAGGTTCTTGATTTTATCAAATTTGCTTTTCAGTCCATCTTTTATCTGATTTTTCAAATCTCATAAATCAGGCTATCTCTTATCTTCTTGATTGTTGAAAATCTTTATTTTTCTACTTAATTATCTCATCTTTTCTCCACCGCTGATTCGATTCTCTCATATGACATCTTGACCACTCACTTAAGGATTTTACCCTAACCCTGGTTAGGGATTGTCAGGTTAAATCTCATCCTCTGATTTTAGGTTTTTTTGTCAAGAGTTAATCTCGTTCGTCCAATCAAAATTGTGTTTTCTATAAAATGACAATTTTGTTCATAATTTAGGATCCATCCACCACTTCATGATTATAGGCATTATAGTCATTTATCATTTATCATTTATCATTGGCATAGGCATAATTTTATCAAATCCTTCAAAGCTTGCATAGAACAATGGCATAGTCAAATTGCTGACACACTCGGTCTGAGGACATCAATCATACGCTGCAAGCTAGGAGGTGCTATGGAGGTGATTCATGGAAGCTTCAACGAATATCTGGTATAATTGTTCTTGTTATTTTCTTTCTTTGTGCTTCATAACTTCTTTGGGTTTTATATTGATCTAATCATTTGCAAACCTTAGAAATTTACCCATTGATACACTAGCAAGATCAACATTGTGAATAGAATTATTTGGAGTACCAATTATAAACACCCCATCCCCTTATAATAATCATGTTACTAATCCCTAATACCAACCCATATGATAATAACTAAATTATCCCCTTTCCCCCTTAATGTTGAGATAATATATTACACCATAATTTTATTATAATTTAAAACCTATCGATATGCATACATGTGATAAGGTATTTCTTTAGGCATGAATCTCCCATGGATTCTTCATAGGAATTGTATTAAGTACTCCTTGTGATAGGATGTGATGTAAATACATCAGTTTCTATTCCCTTTGCATCACTTCAAATAGAATTAAAATCAAGAGTTTATTTGTTGCTCAAATAATTTTGAAGGACCTTGAGTGTTTGATTCCCTTTCAAATCCCTTTCTCAAGTTGGTTAATTATTGTTTCAATATTAGTTTATCCTTAAATAGCCATAGCCTTTGGTGGTCTGCCATATTTTTATTTAATCCCACCTTTGGTTGAGAGTCAAGGGATCAAATATCTGCAAATTTTACACAATGAAACTCACACCATATAGGATCTTGGACCTCTTCTATTGGACTCCTTGGTTAAAATTTCAAAAAAAAATTAAGCTTTCTAATTCATAATTTTCATTTATTTTAAGAAATTAGGATCTTACATTTGATGTCATGTTGTATAAGCTAGGGCTTTAGGGCTTTAGGATCATCATCTTTTTCAACTCTCTCTATCCTGATGATGGTTCACTGAGTGTGATCCGAAACGTTGATGAAAAAAGTGGACACACAATCAAATCTAGAAGCATTCAGACATAAATTCTTATGGATTGTGGAAATCTAATTACATTGATAGGGCTTTAGTGCCAATTTTCATGGTTAAATATTGGTGTTTAAGTTCCATGATATAGTCTTCAAGGACTATACTTCTAGGTTTATCTATAGATTTCTTTTATTTTTTTATTTATCTCTTGCTAATCTCATCTTGCACTATGGACGTCATTCTCCCCTTCCATGGTTTTTTAAGCTTTAGATAATTTGTACTTGGTCAAGATTGAACAAGTCTATTTAATTTTTATTTATGATGTTTGTATTATCAAGTATTACCTTTAGGCTAGAATATAGTTCATCTAAGGAAAAATTCAACTAGATACCATACTTATCACATAATTGAGAATTTTAAGCATTCTTACTAGACATGAACACATGCACAAGGTCCCACTACAACAAAAAATTCAAGAAGACAACATGATGACATAAACAAGGGTTATACATGACTCCAACACAATACTACAACAACATTAACATAAAATACAACACTTACATCGCTTCCAAAGGTATTCACACAACAAAAGGAGAAAACACAACTAGGGAATGCTAGGATGCAATAGGGAAGAGTGTCATCACATGGTCCTGGCATGGGTTGTCCTAGGAGATAGTCTCTCACTAGACACCAGCCCCATCTATGGTTGTCCTAACATTCTCTCACTAGACATCAGCCCCATAGGGTGCCACATGTGGAACCAACATTCCTTTCGTGAGGACAGGAAGTTGATCTTGCCAACTAGGCCTTCTCAACCCATCCTTAGCCTAAATGAGCACTATAGGCATGGGTGAGGAATCCATTATCTTGCTTAACATGAAATATACCCTCCCCCCTAATTCATTTTTAGGTTATCACTAGATTAAGAAACTCTCCAATGGGTTGTCTTGACAGTCTCTCACTAGACATCGACCCCCATTGAGAGCCACTCCCCCTACTTGCAACTAGTAAACCCTTAAAAAAAGTAAGGAATTCACCATCTTGCACACTTAACCTAACCGCATGAATCCCACACACATAGCAAGACATAAACCATCTTACCCACATATCACAATCACAAGAATGTATACTCAATGCAAAGCATAGACCCTCTTGCACACAACTAAAAACAACATTACCAAACCACTTCCAAAATGAGACAATCATAAAACCATACATGTAAAATTACTCCCTTCTAAACCTCTGAAATCCAACCTTAACCAATTTGCACTAAAGACTCCCACTTTTGCACAATAACTAAGACCACCTCAATTCCACTGGTGAAATCATTATGCAATACAAGCTCACAAATAAGGAATGCAATCATGAAATCCACATGCTTTAACAAATCAACTATTAAATGATTAAGAAGGAAATCAACATTTAGAAGATAATCTAATTATCTCATTTAAACAAATCTTTCAATTAAATATACATAAATCAAATTTTCCTTTCAATTTACCAATTTGTTTATCTAACATAATCAACTAATCACAAGGCAGAAATAATCTTTTTCTATACTATAATATATACATGTGTGTGTGTATTAAAAACCAGAATGCAGTTTATTGTTCAACATTTCAAATTATAATATGGCAATATAAATATACATTACATATACAAAAATAACAATAAGCCAATCACAAGATTGCCTAGTTGATAATGAAAAATTGACACACTGGTAATAACCCTACTGTCGTTCCATATATTGGGATTTGTATTTGATATAGAAAACTAGGCAGGGCTTTAAGAGTCTAACAAATATTCAATTCACAAGATATATATATATATATAATTAAGTAATCATAATTGCATGGTCCTTTTCATTATCAACTAGCTCTTCTAATAAAGATTCCATCCCATCCAACATATCATATTCACACCAAAATTGTTTAAACTTATTATTCTTTTTAAAAAAAATTCAAAACATGTACTGCTGACAAGCACAAGGCATGTCAGGGCATTTCAAGCCTAGTATTGGCTAGGATATAATTACCTACAATTGTGCCACCCTTCTTTGAACACATACCATTTCAAAATCATTATAGAAAAATTCAAGAAATTAATGACTAACTTAAATGGATAAATTAAATCTTTTATTGGATAAGATTGGAGTAAATGAATGGGGATGAGTATAGGGAAAAGATGAAAGAAGAGAGTTCAATTCTTAATAATGTGAATCTTTGTGAGCACGAAAATATTGCGTATAAGCTTTATTTTGACTATAAATATAACTATATCTACCTACATATGTATTGATGTATGTCCATACCCTGTTCCTTAGAATTTGCGCCTTAAACAATCCTGATTTCATGATTTCTTTGTGCATTCATTTTAGCAATCTGTGAAGGTAAATATTGAATGTATGGAATTAAATTATGTAAGTAGATATTGAGAGAAGAGAGCAGAAAGAGGAAAATGCAATATAATCATGAATGGAAATGTAAATAGATGCACAAAATAAAGCATAATCATAGGGAAGTATACAAAATAAAGCATAATCATAGGGAAATGTAAATAGTTCTCCAAATGGCAAACTAATCTTTGGTCAAACCGAAGGATATGATTGAATACATAGTCCTTTTTATTGATTTGTTTTAATACCCAATTGACTTTATGATTTTGTAGCCTAAAATTAAGTTGGGGGATACCCCTTAATATTGGGATGACCTTGGTTAGCTATTGTAAATGTATTCATAAATTTTTGGTTAGGAAACATGGTCATTTCTAATGGAGAGCACACAAGACAATTGACTTTACACCACCAGCACAACCCTTGTTAGAGACAGAGGATCCAAAATGGGTTGATAGTGACTTGGATGAGTCATTACCAATCTTGATAATTGATCAAGCATTAGATATTGAAGAACCTACTGAAGATAATATTCTTGTTAATTTTCTTCAGAATAGATATGCATCTAATGAAATCTTTGAAAGCATGGTTCTTCATTTAGCTATAAATACTCCTTGTCCTTTTGGAAATTTTCCACTAGTAGGTAGCTCACAATTTGTTCAACAATTCATCACATTGCATCAGTTGCTACCTCATAATTGTTTGTTCAATCCATTTTTATTATTTGAAAATTCTATCAATACATTGTCCACTTCACAAGTACTATCCATCGATTCACCTGCATAATCAAAGGCCATGGAAACTTTACCTAGTCACACACTTAATATTAATCCACATTTAAGCATTGAACAAATCCAAGATCTCATTGCCATGCTTAGAACTTATAAAGATGCATTTGCTTTGGAATACCAAGACATGTGTGGCATTCATCCTGAAACTTGCTCACACCATATTTACATCGAAGAAGGTAGTCACCCAGTTAGGCAACCAAAATGATGACTCAACCTCGTACTATGTGAAATAGTTAAAGAGTAGTTACAAAAATTGTTAAATGTCAGATTTATATATCTAGTTCAAATAGTTAATGGGTCTCTCCTCGAGTCATGGTTCCTAAGAAGAATGGTAAGTGGAGAATTTGTGTTGATTATAGAGCACTTAATAAAGATAATAAAAAGGATCATTTCCATTATTGTTTATCGATCAAGTCTTGGACACTCTTGGGTGATCCCACAATAGTGGTTTACAATTTTTGGCCAAACTGGACACTGAAATAATTTTTTTTAACTAAATCTTCACTTTCGGGCACCTATAGCGGTTAAACCGTGAGGAATTTGAAGATGTTGCAAACTAGAGTTTCGTGAATTTTTTTCTATAGATTCTAAATACATTTTTTTCAAAATTTTTGGAATCCGATTACACTTCCTTTTCCATCTCCCTTGGAAATCAGAAAACAACATTTTTAAATAGTGACGCTCACTGTATAACGTATAAATTTTTTTCCATGAAAGATAAAATTATAATTCTTTAGAATTTAGATTTATAACTCCTATATCTAGTGCTTCCACTTGGTTAGATAGTTTTTTATTGAATATTTTTTCTTTAATCAAGTTTCAAAGTCAAACCAATTACAATTCAGACATAGTGTGACCGTATAATGCGTAAATTTTTTTGTATGTATCAAAATTCAATTTTTATTTTTATGTTGGATCAAGGACTTAAATATCTGGTGCACTCATATTTTTTAATATTTTTTTTTGATAATTTTCTATTTTTCCACATGTGCAAAACAAAGAGCTTGATTTTTAGTGAAAAACGTACATTCACAAGAAATAAAAAATAAATATAATAATCAAATTAAATTTTATTAGGATAATACTTTTTTGGAAGCTTATAATAAGGACTAAATACTTACAATTTTTTTTTTTTAAATGAATTCATTTGATCCCCCAAAAGGTAAATCAAAAGTGGTTTTTTATCAGCATTTTGATAGGTGTAAAGGAGACTTCGTTAAAGGTATGGTTTAAAACTAGCGGGGTTCTATCCAAGGGGGCTTCGTATAAGGTGGTTTGATCAAAACCTCTTCAATTGGAATCCTTGAAATGGAACATTTCAAGGCTTAAATCATTATATTTTCTAAAAATATGTGATTTCAGCAAAAATCAGGATCTCCTAGAAATTGTAAACCACTATTGTGGCAGCACCCTTTTGCAGGTAAAAAATTCTTTTCTTTTCTGAATGGTTTCAACGAATACAACCAGATTCACATAGCACTTGAATACTAGGACAATACTACCTTCACTTGTCCTTGGGGCACCTTTTCCTATAACGTATTGTCGTTTGGATTATGTAATGCCCCTGCCACTTTTCAAAGGGTAGTTTTTAGTATTTTTGCAAATCTTATAAATGATTGTGTTGAAGTGTATATGGATGATTTTACTGTCCATGGTAATACTTATGAGGAGGCTAAAAAATATTTAGAAAAGGTACTTAAACATTGTATAGACACCAATTTATCATTAAGCCATAAAAAATGCCATATGATTATGACATAAGGGATAGTACTTGGTTAGTATATTTCTTCCAAGGGTATTCAAGTTGATCCCAAAAAGATACAGATCATTCAAGACTTGCTAATGCCCACTAGCCAAAAGGATGTGTGTAGCTTTCTAGGCCATGCAGGATATTATAGGAGGTTCATCCAAAATTTTAGTAAGATTTCCTCCCCCTTGTTTGCCTTGTTAGCAAAATATGTCATTTTCTCTTGGACACCAGAATGTCAAGACCTTTGAAACCATTAAGACGAAGCTTGTAACCACACCAGTACTTAGAGGTCCAAACTAGGAACTACCTTTTCACATTCATACTAATGCCTCAAACTATTCCATGGGAGTTGTGCTTGGACAGAAAGAAGATAACCTTTTCTACTCCATCTACTACATGAATAAGAATTTCACAGGAGTTGAGGTAAAATCACACGATAACTAAAAAGTCCTGAGTTTCTACCTGTTGTTTATGCAATCAATAAATTTTGTCATTATATTATTGGCTATAAAGTGTTTGTTCATATTGATCACTCTTCAATTTGATTCTTAATGAATAAACTTATTGTAACTAGTAGAGTTATTAGATGGTTACTTTTTCTTCAAGAATTCGACATTACTATACTTGATAAACTTGGTCGAGAGAATGTTGTTGTAGACTTTTTGTCCAAGGTACAACAACAAGATGATGAACCAGTTCCACTTGATGATGCCTTCCAAGATGAGCATCTCTTTGCTATATTAGCAAAAATCCCATGGCTCGTTGACATTGTGAATTACTTGGTTACTTATAGGTTCCCACCTCATTTCTCTCTGAGGCAATGCCAAAAGTTGGTTGGAATCAATGGAAAGTATATGTGGATCAATGGATTTCTCTTTTGAACTAGCATTGACAATGTCATGCATCAATGTGTACTCAAAGACAATTTCTTTGATATACTTTGTGCATGCCACACAAAACCCTATGGAGAAAATTTTTCTTCTTAGAGAACTTCCCATAAGGTTTTAACTGTAGGCTACTATTGGCCTACAATCCACAAGGATTGTAAGTGTTATGTTCATCATTGTGATAAATGTCAGTGTATGGGCCGCCCCCCATGCTCAGATGAAATTCCCTTGCATCCTCAACTACCCATTGAGCTCTTTGAAAAATGGGGGCTTGATTTTGTGGGACCTATCAACCCACACCATCTAGGAACAAGGAATATATCCTTGTGTTTATAGATTATGTCACCAAGTGGGTTGAAGTTGTTGCCTTAAAGCATGCAAGGGACACCGAGGTAGCTGATTTCCTCTATTCCTCTATTTTTACCAAGTTTGATGTTCCACGAGAGATAGTCACAGATCAAGGTCCACAGTTTACATCCGAACTTATTTTTTCTTTGGTTCATGAGTATGAGATTTGACATCACAAGTCTTCACATTATCATCCTCAAGCAAATGGACAGGTTGAAGTTACCAACAGAGAAATTAAGAACATTCTTACCAAGACAGTTTCCCTCCATAAATGAGATTGGGCCATGTGACTTCCTGAAGCAGTGTGGGCCTACCACACAACATGGAAAACCACCACTAGTTTGACACCTTACAAACTTTTCTATGGTAAGAAAGTCGTTCTTCCTATTGAGTTTGAGGTAAAAAATCTCTGTATCTACTTCCAATTGGGTATGGGCTTGATTGATGCACAAAAAGAATTAATTTCACAACTTCATTCATTAATGAACTTCATCAACAAGCACTCTTCCATGCAAAGGTTGTCTAGAAACAACACGCTCTCTTGCATGATCGTTTCATTTGATAACAGTCATTTCATCCAGGTGCTTGGGTGCTCTTATATGATTCCCATTTCCAGGATTCGAGGGAAAGTTCCACACTCGGTGGCTCAAGCCTTACAAAATTGAGATGGTCTATGACAACAGTGTAGTTAAGCTTCACATTGTGGATTTCAACTGTATGGCCCTAATTGTCAATGGTCACCGATTGATGTTGTACAAGAAGCCTATTTCTAGGGATGATTTTGTATCACATTTTCCAAAGGAACTCCATCTCCTTGATATGATTCTTGTGGCCTCTTCAAGTACCTCTTAGGTACTTTCTGTAAAAAAGAAAAAAAAACAAAGAAGAGAATAAACCTAGATGTGAAAACCAATTCTCTAACGCCTTTAGGTGGTAATAGATTGAAAATCAGGATACCGATGGTCTATCATCATGCTACAAAAAAAAAACAATAAAGGTAGTGAGAACACCATGACACATTCAACGATGTTCCCTATTACTACCTATTCTATGGTGTGACATAAGCTTTTTCTCGTTCTTGTCACTACAACTATTTGTCTTCTTTGGTAGGAAACCTTGTGTCGATTTAGGCATGGCAGTAGGACTCTTTCTTCCTACCACTTCCCTTGTTCCTATCACTTTTTGACCTTCTGCACGTACCTGTGGTCTTGGTGATCGATCTACATGGGTCCTACCTTCTTTTTTCCTTGGTTCCTTTATGTCATTATTTCTCTTCTCGCTAGTTGTCTTGTCACCATCTGCCATGTGTCATACTCTTTTCTTTGATTGGTCTTTTCCACAATGCCACTATTCTTCTCTCCATGTTAGCCTCCACTTACGATTATCTTTGCTTCTCCCTCATGTAGCTTTATGAAAGTTTTTAATGCTAATATTTTTGGATCTTCTATTTACCTCTTTGACTTTCTCGTGACATCATCTCATATTGCAATTTACATGTCATCGACTCTGTAGTAGTCACTTCATCGCCACTTGTCTTGCGAATATTGGTAATAGGGGGTACTCTTTGTTTCTTTTAAAATCTTATTAAATTTTATTTATTTTTCTAATAATTATTTGGCATGCCTAGGACAATCATCTTTAAGTTGTGGGGAGATCATGGGGTTAATTCCCCTACTATTCATCATTATTTTCACTCGCCAATTTTTATCCAATGGTAATTCCACAATATTCGCCATTATTACCCATCATTAGCCAACTCACTTGGTCACATTACTAATTACTACCCGTAAGCTTCCTATAAACTTCCTATTCATTTTTTTTTTAAATTGTCTCTATTTTTATCTTTTTCTTCATCCCTGTAGCCAAAGTGTAAGTTGGAAAGGAAGCTCCTGCTACACTCTAAAATCATGGGACGAGATCACAGCAGACGAGAACCCACAAAAATGAAGAAGCTCCTAGCTAGTGAGCAAGGATATAAAATATTTAAGCAGGCTACTTGGAAGACATATTTCAAGAAGCTATGTGGTTTTGATGAAAGGTTTGTTGGAAAATTTTCTAAAGGGTTTCTTAAGAACAACATTATTTTGAGAGGGTTACAATTTTTGGTTTCCATGCAAAAAATCACCACAGTCATTGGCCTTCCAAAAACAAGTGACTCCTTCTTTCCTAACTCCTCCTCATGTGTCACAGACCTAAAGCTTCACAAGAAACAATCTCTACAATGGGGGAATCTTCCAAGATGGTGCAAGGCTAGGGAATTGAACATAAGTCCCTTCTGTCACCGTGGGATGAAGTTTCCAAGTTTCTAATCTAGTTGATTACCTACTAGGGGAGGTACATGTATGTTCACACCCATCATTTTAGGCTCATGTTGTGCTTGCATAATAATCTTCTGGTTAATGTTCCTTATTACTTGCATTGTTCTTTGAAATGGGCCTATAGTCAGTTTTGTAAGGGCCATGAAAATTCATTTGCTCACCATGGCTTGATTAAGTTAATTGTGATGTATGGAATTTGTTCTTGTAAACCTTCTTTAGAATGGGATTTTTTCATTGACCATTACAGAGAAAATGATGAAACTCCAAGGTGTTCCAAAAAGAGGGTAATGGAGGAAACCTTGGTAGGGGAATCCTCTAAGAAAAAGAAAACAAGGGAAACCCTAGACGGGTCTCCTTAGAAAAAGAGGGCCAACTCCAGAGTGAGTGACGCGACACTACGAAAGGGTAAAGGAACACCCCCAGCCAAGCCAAAGAAGAATAATACTCTCACTTCCACTAGGCTGGATAAACTTATAGAAGCAGTTGTTTCAATGATTGATGTGGAAATAGTCACCATGAACCCTAGCTAGAGAAAGGGAAATATAGATAGAGAACTTCACAGTCAAAATCAGTATAAAGAGTAGCAATTAGTTGAGCAGGAATGAAGAAAAGGTCCTATCCTAGAGGAATTGGAAGACCTTGATCAAGTAGATATGTGTGATGAGGATATATCAAGTAAAAAAAAAAAATTGTCAGGAAGGAAATTGGAGCCAAATATGAGACAAAAAGCCAGGATGTATTTAGGGATGAAACCCTCCCAAGCAATGTGGGGGAAGTATATGAGGAGCACACCATAGGGGAGGAATACAATGAAAAGGGTAAAGACCCTTGTGAGAAAGAGCATAACCCTAAAAATATTCAAACTGAATAATGTCTTCCTCCACATCAGTCAGAAAAGCAGACTATTGGTTCTAAAGAAGTTTCAAAGGTTCTTGTTGTTTTTACTACTAAAAACTCAAAAGAGGTATGTGAAGAGCCACTTATTCCCTTTGGGAAATTATGTCAATTGATTACACAACTTCAAACAAAGAATTATCAATTAAATACACAGCTATAGGAGCTTGCTACATTGAACAAGTAGTAGAAGGAAGAAATTGATAGAGTAAAAACAAGAATATGTTAGGTAACATGGTCTCCTAAGGAACCAAGGGCTAGCATAATGGAAGCAACCACTAGCACAACTCATTCTCCTTTTGCAGAAAAAACTTGGTTTGTACTAATTGTTTACACGAGGACATGCAAATTCCTTAAGCAAGGGGAAATGATGAGTGTAAAACATTTCTAACTCCTATTCCCTTTGTGTTTCATTCCATTACCTTTATTCCCTCTTTCCTAAATCCTTTTTCCATTAATTATTATGAAAATAAAGAATATTTAATATGTTTTTAAAGGATGAAGGGATGCTTCCAAAATGCCAAATCATTGAGATAATGACATAATTTGATTGGTTTGCTCTAGGAACTAATCATGTTGAAGGAATTGACCATGTGGAAGAAAATCCTTGAAGGGAATACAACATGATGAATGGCAAGGGATGAGTCGAATGTGCTGTGAAACTGCTTGCTTCTATTTTAACATTACATTTCAAAACTGTTTTAATGTTGTTTTGAGGCTTGTGGCCTATGGCCAAACCAAAGACTATTGATATCCAGTTTATTGGCCATTGGTTATATCAAATCATAACTTATTTTAATCATAGTTTGTAGTATTATATGTGTTGATCACATCTATATATATGGTATGATTTAGACTGTAGAGGATAGATAGAGAGAAAATAGAGAACATAAACACATTTTGTTCTTGCTACAATTTGGATGAATAGAATTGGATGTTCGTGATATTGAGTTAGCATAATCAACTTCTTCTCACTAGCCTTGCGAACTAGAGGAAGGGCCCCATCTCAGGATACTTGGTGAGGTTGTTTCATGTTTTCATTAGTTATAATTTACATTAAGTATGATTTGATTTATGTTGAATGCATTTTACTGTATGAAGTGTTTATGACTTGATTTCCTTTTATGCTTGTAAAGTTTTAATATTTGGTTTATGTAATTGGTTTTGCATTGCAATCAGTATGATCAAATTTATGTTAGATGAAATTATCATTTGAAGTACAAGAAGTTCATTTGATTTAGCAGTTTTCTTGTTGTTCAATCATATTTACTATTTTTGGAGACTACTTTGTATTATGACCAGTGAACTTCCTGCCGCACTATAACTTCTTGTCGCATTGCAACTTCCTGTCGTACTGCAACTCCTTTTCATCTAATTAATTAAGAATATTTGATCAGTTTTCGACATTTAATTCAAGTGTGATTACGTTATCTAATTTAAGGAGTATTCTTATTAAGATCATGAGATGTTTAAAGATGAAAGTTGGAATGATTTCTAGTGAGGGTGAAAGTTGAATACTTTTTTCTCATAAAGTGCATCTCATCTTTTCTCAACTTATTGTCTTCAGCCCTTAGGCAAACAGCCCCGATACCTTTTGTTAGTTTGCGTTCCCCAGATTGACATACAAGAATAAACTAAGGAAAAGTCATGCCAATTGGATTCATAGAACTATTTGAGAAGATTATAAGGATAAGTTTGTAGTCCACAATTTTTCCCTACACCTTTTTTTTGTTGCATCTAATTTTTTTGAGTGTAATTATTCTCAATTTCACATCCAAGGTCATTATTTCCTAATTTTAGAAAAATAGTGGCCACTTAAGATCCCTTTTTGGCCCCCATCTTTTTGCACTTACCCAAGTCTAATATGGGCATTGGTACAATAAGTACAACCCTTAAAATGTCTTCACAACTCTTCTAACTTTAATTTCTCCAATTCCAAATGGCCTAAAAACTTCAACTAGGAACATGGTGTCCCCTTACCAAGTGGTATAAACCTCAAATCGTAGGTGCTTTTACCAATAATTCCCACACCCTTCCAAATGGTGTACAACACAACGAGTCAATTAGTATGACCTACTTATTGGGTACCAATATTCTCAATGTTGAATGACAAGTTGAAATCTACAACTCAAAAACCTCAAGATCTATATTATCAAAACATTTAACCTTGAAATTTAGACCATGAGGGCCAAAAAGGGGTTTAAAAGGTTTTCTAGTGGATAATTTGAGCATTTTAATTATGATATTTTTGAGGACTATTTTGAAGAAACCTAATTTGGCATATGTTAGGTATTGGGTATAGACTGCAAAGTCCAAATTAGAATGAACTTGACATAACTATGAAAATGAGTCTTCAACTTGTAGCACAATGGTGGCGTCTAAATAAAACTACTCTAGTTAGTGAGGGATTATCTTTCAAACTTGAAACTAGAAATATCAAGAGATATTTCATCCTAAGAAGATTGTGGAAGAATCCAAGTTCATTCTAGCAATATAACAATAACATTTTTCAGCATATCCAAAATAAACCCCCAACACCTCTTTTTATGGATTTTTGAGGGAAAATAACCAATTGAAAATTATAATAATTATTTTCCCTCAAAATTAACCTTTTTGAAATAATAGTAACATTTCATATGCATAATCTCTCTAACTAGGTGTCCAACTTTTAAAAAATTTAAACACCTTTCCAATGAGCTATTACACTAAGTTTTCCTTTTATTATTTATCAATAGTAGAGAACATTAGTGAAATATTAATTAATAATTTAAAAACTTACCTAAGTTGCAGAAATTATTGCAATGACATTGGAATCCAATTCTTGCCACACCATGATGGAACTAAAGTAGTAGGAAGATGATTGGAGCCAACTTGATGACTTACTAAAAATAGACATGTTCTCCAAGAGCTATGGATAACACTCTAGGAGTCCAAAAATACTTTTGAACATTATGATTCATACTACTAACTAGGCTCATTACCGAAAAAGGAAATCTTGAATTATTGACCTTGCATCCTCCAAGAACTTTGGAGTCCCCCTCTTCTCTTGCCAAATCGGCCTACAAGACTCACTAATTAAGCTAAAAGATTACAAATCAATTTGGCTCAAATTAGGGACATTACATAGCATGAGTAATATGAACCCCCCCATAATGGTGACAAGGGAGAGATATATTAGGTACACTAAAATTATGTGTCACATTGTATTACACGAAGGAAAAGAGACATAAAAAAACATGCACAAGAGAATACCTACAACTAAAAAAGGTTGTGTAAAGTAAAACATGCACATGAAGGTAGACAAGGTTGTGATTGCAAATAATAAAATGCACACAAAAAAACCCTTATGATACTTTATAAAGGAGTGTGAGTATAAAATATGGCACAACATTGTATGTGAAATTCCCAAAAAATATGTACAATAGTGAAACTTTATCTCAATATACCTAAAAATAAAAAATTCCATTCAAAAGATTTTCACAATGGCCAAAAAGAGGAACATGCTAGAAATACATATAGAATGACTCAAAATAGTCAAATCATGTAAACAAAACTTTTCCAAGTATCAAAAATACCCATGTAATCAACAACAATGTGAAATAATGACAAATTAAATAAAATATACTTGGAGAAAGATTTAGAAAAAATGCATGAATAGCTATAAAGAGATCTAAAATACCTTTCTAAATGCCACAAGAATTAAAAAATGAAAGTCTAGGGAAAATATTATTAGCTTGGGAGCCAAAAATGAACATCTATCTTTCACAAGTGATAAAATGTACCAACAATAAAATTGAGAAAATAAAACCATTGGAAAGTGTTTAGAACCAAGTTTCTAATGATATCTTGTTTTCCAAAATTTGACATTGTATTCCTCAATTATGTCAAAAATAAAATAAAAAACTCCTTTAGGACAAGTTAGAGCTAAGGGGTAGGGGGTACAATGTTGACATCAACAAACAAAATATGCTATTGACATTGAAATACACCCCTTTTTGATAGAATATTTTCTATAGAATGAAATATTAGCTTTTCATGGACTGCCTAGGATTCAAACCAAAGACCTTTCAAACCAAAGACCTTACATTTGATGTTGGGGTGTTCTAACATCGAGTTACTAACCCCTTTAAGACCAATCTATCTTTGGTTTGGGTGTAGCTTATTTCTAAGACACCCATCACCTTTAAGCCACTTTATAGAATGCTTGGGGATTCTTGCTTGACTTGACTTTGATATCATGTTGAAATTGATTCCTTATCCCTAAAACTCCCAACTATCAACTTAAATTAGACACCTATCATAGAAAGAGAGAATAATAGGTTAAAAATTATTGATCCAAAAAATCATGAACAATTATGAATGCACTTGGATTTATGAATGATACAATAAAAAATATTTACAAAAGAAAAAAGTAAAAAGGAAAAATACAACCATGGATGAATCTCTAAAAGAAAATAAAAAAATATCATGACATGTGTCCTCATCCTATGACTTGGGAACACAAAAAAATACATGACTTCAGTAATGTTAAGATGTTGGTGTGAAAACTCACCTAAATAATTAAACAATTAATTATGTAATACCATTTTACTCTAACATTTATCACTATTATATTACAATGTTGGATGAAATAACAAGGTTAAAATCTAATTATTTGTTTTATATCACAAAATTGTATACAAAGGGATTTAGTTAAGTGTACGATGGTTAATGGTAGCTTAATTTATGAACTTGAAATAAGAGCAATTAATGAACATAAATTTTAAATTGGCACCTCATATTTCACTAATACATGGGTTGACATAATTTCATCTCAAATAAATCTAAAATGTGAGTTTTCAAACTATTTTTAGAGCTCTAACCCTACAATTTCTAAATTTGGTTTACTCTAGAGATCATAACGACACTTTTATTTGTCACATTGATACAGTTAAATAAACAAATTTACAAAAAGAAAAAATAAACAATAAAGACTCTTATTGGGAGGTTCTTAGGCCCTCGTCCAAATATTGACTTTGTTCATTGTTGGGCTCTGGTTAAGTGGAAGGCTTTTGGTCCGCTGCAGGTGGATGCGATGCCTAAAGGTTTTTTCGTTTTCTACTTCCAATTCCTTGTGCAAAGTAAGGGTGCCTTACTTGGTGGGCCTTGGTTCTTTGGAAAATCTATCTTCCTTCTGAAAAGTTGGTCTACTAGGTTTGTTGCTTCCAAGGATTGCTTTGGTTGGGCTCCTATTTGGGTAAGACTCCCAAAACTTCCCTTGGAATTCTGGGATGAATAATTTTTTCATAATATTGGTAATAGTCTTGGTTCTTTCTTAGTTGTTGATAGGATTATGAAAGATAAGAAACACTTCATTTATGCAAGATTTTGTATATGTGTTGAATTTAGCAAGCTTCTACCAAATAAAGATAATAGTCGTTCCAAGCTAGGTGTTTGGGAGCAGAGTATCGTCTTTGATTCTTCCTCTTTGGTGTGTTCTCATTGCCTTAGAGTTGGTCACTTTTCCCGTGCTCTTGTCAGGTTTTCAATCCCTTGAAGACTTGTCTTGTTGGGAAGGCTTTGGGTCCCTCTGCTATTAATCCCACTAAAAATATTGACTTGGTGAACCCCTTGGCTAGGGAGTTGGAGGTGGATAATCCTATCGATGTCCTAAGGGGAAGCCCCTCCAAGGATAATTTTTTTCCTATGCTTGTGAACGAAATTGATTCTTCTAAGAATCTTAGATTGAACCATTCAAATCATGCTCTCCTTATGAGCTCTTTGGATAGACACAACTTCAAACATCCTTGATTAGTGAGGCTCTTTCTTTTGGTGTGGCCTCTCTCATCATTTGGCCTGTTTTTCTCCTAGTTTTTTTCTAACTAGGTGTTGGTTGACATTTTTCTGTTGTTTTGCGATACCTTTGCTATTTCTCTGCTTTTCGTAAGGGTTTCAAGAGCCCTTCAAAACTTGTTTCTACTTCTCTATTTATTTGACAAAGTTTGAAACTTTGGTGTTTGGAAGTGTTCATTTTCTTTGCTTTGTTCAAGGTTTTGGGCCCTTTCAAAACCCTGCTTACCTTATCAAAAACATAAACAATAAAGATACAAAATAATTATTTATTAACCCTTTTTTATTGAACATGAAAATAAATCAACTGCAAGATAGATTTCAAACAACTCACTCATTCATAAATGCTATGTTTCTAAACCTTGGTGTCAACACCTACAAGCTAAAAGGATGTCAGTGACAAACCCTTATTGTAAAAAGTTTGCTTGTTTCCCACTTTCACATTTGTCTCTATGACTCCTTGTATTCTTAAGCTCAAAATAAGCGGTGAGTTTCATGGTCTTATGTTTGGGTGCTAAGAGACCTAGTTATGTTATGAGGGCACAGTTTTATTTTTTACTTTGGAGGTTAGTTGCTACCTACCCCTAGGAGTAAGTTTTGTATTAACATCAACCCAATGTTTTGTGCAAACGATGATGTTAGTAGATCAGATATGATGGGGTATTTAATGAAAAAGCTTCTAACATCCATTTCCCCATAGGCAATGAAACAACACCCTTTGCTTGTTAATTGTGGCGTATGAAATCACATAGCCAAAAAGCGTGTACGATGGTTTTACTTAATGGCTTGAGCAAAAACTTAAGAAGCAATAGAAATTATCTTCCATTTCTTTGTCTTGATTTTCATCCAAACAGATTGAGAGTTTAGTTCAACGATCCAGAACTTTGTATTTTATAGAGCAAGCTTCCCTCTAACATCTCAAACAATGTGTAATAAACTTTCATCTACATTGCAGACAAATCAAAAATTGAACCCACGATCTCAATTACCTAAATTAACAACTAACCCCAAGATCGTCTTGTCTTGGTGTTTTTAAGTACTTTTCCTCTAGCTTTGGGCAAACATTGTAATGGGACAAAATATCAACTTGAAATGAACGGAAATATTTGGGATATCTGCGTGGGGACGGGATCCATTGCTTTTCACGTGGCCGCAAAATCTCCCACGGAATGGTAGCCCTTCAAATATTGACTGTCCAGTTTATGGAAACAACATAATCATTTCTGCATCACCCACACAAACCAAATATTCCATCCATTTTAAATCAATGTTCATCTAGGGGAGGCTCATCAGTTCTGTCATTCTGTCATTCTGTCATGTGCATCACCCACACAAACCAAATTTTCCTTCCATTTCTACGCTCCCGCTTTAAATTGTACTGGCGAAGCCTTCGCTTTCTGTGATAGCTGTGAATACCACGCGTAGAAAATGAAAAAAAAGATTATCTTTTTATGTGGTCAAGATATGGTATACAATTTTAACATTCATTTACGACACACGAAAACGTTCAATCATGCACGACATCAGCAAACGTACTCGTACTCAGCTTCCTGGACATTGCCTTAGCGAACGTCCGGTGAAGGGCTTTTTTACTTAAAGTGACGTATGCCAAACTCTTTAAAATTTCAAGATTTTAAATATCATCTCAACGATAGGCACACCTAATATTATGGAAAGTATATTTAGTTTATTTTTATTTTATTTTATAGGGTAATTTGAATAATATTTTGTAAATTTTGTGGAGTAAAAATACTTTATATATAAATATGTAGGATTAAATAACTGTTAATGATTAAATATTTTATATATTTTAAATAGTAATAATAAATAAATATATTAATTAATTTATATGATAAATAAATAAGTATTTTGTTTAAATTTGATGTTTAATTATATTATGATATATATATTTTAATTATGCAAATGGTTTTTGAAATTATGCAATCTTTTCTTATATTTGATTTTATTATTAAAAGATGAAATCATATTGTACTTCTTTTTCCATCTTCCACGAAAATTAGTTTTTTTTAGAAAACAACATTTTTAAAAAGTGACTCACATCGTATAATGCATAACTTTTTTTCCATGAAGGATAAAATTCTAGTTCTTTTGAATTTAGATTTGTAACTCCAATATCTAGTGCTTCCAATTGGTTAGATAGTTTTTTATTGAATATTTTTTCTGTAATCAAGTTTTGAAGTCAAACCAATTACAATTCAGATGTAGCGCATCTGTATAACACGTAACTTTTTTTGTATATATCGAAATTCTTTTTTTTTTTTTGGATCAAGGACTTCAATATTTGGTGCACTCATATTTTTCAATTTTTTTTTTGATAATGCTGCCAAAGACGATGAAAAACCTATGTTTAATAAAACATAAATACATAACTAAAACATATTAAAATTACATTGGTTGGATAGCTCATTCCGAGGACTACCTGATTCCAGTTGGGTTTGTGAAGACTCCTCCATTTTCATCCTCAACCTGAATTTCAAAGTGTAAAAATTTAGGTTTTTTTTGTGTTTCAGGGGGAGAATGAGGAGTAAGGGGGGTTCTTTTAAACCAGGGTTCATTCGAACCCTCTTCAATATGCATTTTTCTTTTATTTTTTGGGCGGGAAATGTGGGCCCAGTAATTGATGGGTTCGATTGAACCCTAGTTCAGTCGAACCCCTTTTTAGTTCGGTGGAACTTGTAGGTTCATTTGAACCTCTAAAACCATTTTTTTTTCCCATGGGGTCGTTTTCTCTTAGTTTCCCTTCCTCCATCAAATTGTAAACCACTATTGTGGCTTCACCCTATTTTTAAAATTTTAGTGTACACATCTCAAATTACTCATCTAAGTTCAACTTTAGTTGTTTTCAAGAAAAAAAATTGGTCACTTTTAACCCCCTTTTAGCCCCCAATTTTTAGAAACTTACATTTCCCGTTCTTAGGTTAGAAGATAACACTTTGTATAGCTAAGTTATTCAAGCATGATGTTAAGGTTTATTTTTATATTCTAGTGTTAAAATTGAACATTTGAGTATGGTGTGCTAGCTAGAGGAGCCTCTATGTATATTTTTAGAGGAATTGTATTTATGTAATGGTTAATTGATCAATGAACTTAATATTAAGCAAGATATTATCTTAAATATTTTTAATCTTATCTTTGTTCATATTTAACTATTATGTGTACATGTTTCTATTAATTAATGTGTTATAAACCTTTACTATGCTTAAACTTATTTTTGCAATCTCTCTCCCTTTTCACCCCCCATACACCAAATTCAATATTAGCTTAGGATAGATAGGGAACTACAGCTCTCAAATCCTATAAATTTTCTTATATGTTATACCCACATTATTTTTTATATTGATAAAAATAGGATTAAATGAGGCCTTGACCCCTTTACATAGTAGCAACCAAGATGTTAGAGGAACTACTCTAATGGCATATAAAATAGAAAAAATAAAAATGAAAGAGAACCAATTGGTCATTATAGGGCCAACAAATGCACAACATAAGAATAAGAATATGACACAAAATCTAACCACTACCAATAAAATTTTACAAGTTGCTAGCTTCCTACCACTCCTTGAATGATAAATTAATGTTGTCTTCTTCAAAAGTGACCTCCTTGAGTTCCCCAAATTGGGTTCTTGTGTCTCTAATTTTTTTCATAGTTTTGACTATATATTTCTTTTTGCAGGGCCTTCACGAGAAGTATCTCATTTTATTTTGGTGTAATCCATCATATAGTACACAAAGATTAGTGGCAATGTTTTTAATTATCCACCTAAATTCTTTCTCGCAATAATTTCCATATTCTTAGTCCTAAATGGTGGATTGACCAACAAGAAAAGGACCTTTAAATCAATCTACTAGGTGTATTGCATGGATATTTGTGCCTCTCATTCTTCCTCTTATTGAAGTATCCTATTTATTTTTATCTTCTTATACTTATATCTTCCCAAGGCCTTTCTAGAAATGGTAAGGATTGATATAATCCAATATTTTGACTTCCCCCTTTGTAACTTGACATGTCTTGCAATCTTGAATAAATCTATTCATTTCCTTATATTTATGGTAAAAAATAGTTGGAATTCACAAATTCCATAAAATTATCTACTCTAAAATGATATTCTAAACTACCATTATGCTTATCCTTGATCAATTCTCCCTCATTGAGCTTTCATGAGTGCACAATTAATTACCCTTCAAGAACATCTCATTTTAAATAAAATAATCAAGTCACTTACTTCTATCTATATTTTTTGGTTCATTACATTCTCTCCACACTTCCATATAATTAGGACTAGCTCCATACAAATATTTCAACTCTTTAAATTATCTAACAACCATTATTGTCATATCTATCAAAACAAATGTCTCCTACTTGTTACATCAACTACCCTATTTGAATTTCCACTTCTATGCTTCAACATGCAAAATTATAACAACATGGATCATGCATTTGCTATGCCATTTATATAGTGATGCTATATTTTTAAAAATATGTTGATTGGGTTTTAATGAGTTTTGTTTGTGGTAAGTTTTTGTGCAATATAATAATTAAAAGTGTACTAATTTCATTGCTTATGTAACCCTCTATACAAGCTTAGTAGAGGAATAAGAGAAAGAGTAATCAAATTAGCATTCAATAGGGTTTGGAGCACATAATCTAGATGTCCAATCAACTTTGTAAATTTCTTACTTGTTTGAGGCTTAAAATAAACAATGTTAGAAGTAGTAGGAATATGACTAGTTTTAGGTTTATATTTTTTCTTGTGATTACCATATTCAACTTGGAAGGGTATGAAGGTATAGAAGATATGTGTGAGGAAGGTGAAACATTAACACAATGAGATGAGGGGATGTCAATAGCAGTAGCTAGAGGGCACAAAAGAAGGAATGGAACTAGTGGGATTAGAGATAAATGGTTCACTTGTAGAAAAAGAGGTGGACAAGGTACTAAAGAAACATAAGAGGTAGGGGTCACACTAGAAGTAACAACAATAGATGTAGGTATTATGAGAGGATCTATCTCAATATGAGAGAATGAAGGTAAAATGAAAGAGCAAGGTTGACTAGGTAGAGAAGATGCACCATGCAAAAAGAAGAGACAATCATAGTACCAATGTTGTAAAGAATTTGTCCACATAAAAGAGCTTTGAGCAACAAATTATAAAAAGATTTAGTTAATTATATTGAAGAGGTGGCATTAACAATCACTTCAAAAAGTAATTATCTACTAAAAAAAGATCGTACTTATCCACATATATATCATGATTAAAAATAAATAACTCATTATAATTAACCTTAATGAAAATCTCTTGATTGAAAAAATGAAAAATCATTTAAAAATTCAAATGAAATTTCCTAAAATATAAATTAATATTCCAATTACATCTTAAAATAAATAAACTTGAATATATATTTTTCACTTAAAAGTACTCTTTAAAATTGCAGATTTTAAATATCATCTCAAAGATAGATAAATCACCTTATGTTACAGTAAATTTATTTAGTTTGTTTTTATTTTATTATATAGGGTAATTTGAATAATATTTTGTAAAATATGCGGAGTAAAAACATTTTGTAATATATTAGTACAGTAAGTATATTACATTATATATATATACATATTAAAAACAAACTAAATATACTTATTGTAATATATTATAGAATGCTTTTACTGCACAAATTTTATAAACTATTATTCAAATTAAGCTATATAATAAAATAAAAACAAACTAAATAAATTTATTGTAACATAAGGTGCTTTATCTATCTTTGAGATGATATTTAAAATCTTGTAATTTTACAGAGTACTTTTAAGTGAAAAATGCCTTCACTAGACTTACGTTCAATTGGAGATTCTTTCACTCTACTGCTCTCTACTGCTCTCTACTGCTCACTGTGTACGGAGATAGATTCTCCAAATCAAATTTTTTTTTTTTCACTTGCTCCTAACTTGAAAACTTCACCATAATAGTGACGCCAAAAAGAAAGAAACGAAAATAGGGAAACAAGAAACAGATATAGATTTTTGACCGAAAGTCAGAGCTTAATGTGTGATGGATAAGCCCAGCCATGCAAATAGGATGAGACAAATTAACAACCTTAAATGAGGCAATTCTTTAATGTTATGGAGAATTTTTTTTTTAATTAAATTTTTTTTGAGCTACATGCATGTGAAGAAGCTGGATGCTTTATTGAGTTATAGTATTTTTTTCGGTAATAGTAGAATAAGTGTTTATTATTATTAAAAAGTAATAATATTATATATTAATAAATAAAGGTAGGTGGGAAATGAGGATGAGTTTGGAATAAACAAAACAAGTCAATCTATTAAGAGAGGCTCCACCTATAAACATCGCCCTCTTCTTTATCCTTTTTCTACTGTTGTCATGAACAAGGGAAATGACCAAAGTAAGTCAAAGAAACCTACTAGAATCAAGGTATCTAGCAAACCCACAATCATAGTGCTAGGGGTAGAAAAAATGAGGATGGGGCAAGAGTTGGAAGTGCTGAGACCACTCACAAATAGTTATGCCCTTGGATCTTTTTGTAGGAGCATTTAGTGAGCATCCTAAATCATCATGCACAAATTGGATGTGTCCACATTGATGATCATGAGGGGGAGAATGGCCCTTGCTAGAGGCTAGAGTCATGGAACCCATGTAACTATGCAAGTGGTATTTCCCTAACAATCTTGAAGCACTTACAAATATGCTACTTCAAGTGCAACTTTGTTTTCTTGCACCTAAATCTAAATGAGCACATTAGAACATATCATAGCATTAGTATAAAGAAAAGAGTGAGCATCAATAAAATAGCCAAAAAGGACATTAAAATCCATGTCTTTCCAAATGATAAAAATAATTTCTGACATAAAAGCATGATGAATCTTATTTTGTATATTTTATAATATATTAATATAAATATTGCCACATACTGCCTTTACCAAAATAAAAAATAAAAATTCCAACATAAAAGCATGCTGAATTAAGGTAAAGTCTGGGAATTGTGGGTACACCCCAAAAATGACTATATGCCATGAGAAAGGTCCAAAGTAAATGTAAGCTAGAAAATTGTCTCCACTTAGGGTTTAGGACCTAGGGTAACAAACTTTCTATACTCCACATTCAAGGATGCCCTAGAGATCTCAATCCAATGATGATGATGGGAGGAAGAGATCTACTAAGGGACTGTCCTAGAGGTTGATTAGGATGTAATGAAGGGTTCACCACCAAGTTTAAACTTGGAAAAGACAATGTCATGCAAGATGAAATGCAAAACCCTTAATATGATGCAAACATGAACTAAATGACCTAGAAATGCATATAAATCATAACAAAAAGCTATAAAATTAGAAGTATGCACCTAGAAACTTGTAGAGACTTGAATGAAGACTAGAAATTCTACAAATCTTGAAATTTTGGCCTATTGGGACTCATTTGCTAGTTTGGGTGAATCAACCCCAGATCTAGATTTTTGTACAAGAACAGGTTTCTCGCAAATGGGTATCCAAATATGCAAAAATCTCTAAAACACACGTACAATGGAACTCATTCACCACTTGTGGTGAATCAGTCCTGTTCTGCTTTTTCAATAATTCAAAGTTTGAATCTGTTCTTCTTAGTTTTCTCAATTTGCTTCTCCAAGTTTCCAAATTTGAAACTCTAATTTTTCGGGATTGTAAGTGACATTTTGTGAATATAGCAACCTTGCAAATGGGGAGATAATTCCAACAACTTTCTCCAACCTTGTAACCTAATCTTCAATGATCTTCAAATCTTCAAAGTACCTAGATCTACAATTAAAGAGAGAGAGAGAGAGAGAGAGAGAGAGAGAGAGAGAGAGAGAGAGAGAGAGAGAGAGAGAGAGAGAGCGAATGTTGATTGTTAGGGAATAGGGGTTTTCCTTGGTCAAACCCCTTGTAGGTAATTAAACCAAATGATGAGACAATGAAATTAAGGCATGAAACATGAAGCAAAGAACATGAATTATGAACAATGATACCATGAATAATGCCTTGTAAATGATGTGTTGTAAATCTACAACTCAACATGAAATGGCCATGAAGGATGTAGAGCTTGATCTTGAGATAGATGTAGAAAAATGCTTGATCTTGGATCTTCAATGCTACATAGTAACACTAGCTCAATAACATGCTTGATGCTTGATATGCTTGACATGATGATGGATCTTGAATTGCTACAATAATTGATGAAGAATTCTACCCTTGAATGCCTTAGAAATGATCTTGAATGCTCTCTTAACAATCTTGTGAAGTCTTGGAATGCTTAGCTCTTGAATGTGTGAATTGATATCATGTAGGCTTGTGTTTCTTATGTGAAATAAGGATTTGAAATATTTCTTATATAGGAAATCCACTCAAATGACTGTTTATTAGATCCCCAAGGCTGACATAGAAGAAATTTCAACTTAAAACCAAATTTTCCCACTTAAAACCTCAAAATATAGGCCAAGTGGGACTCATTCGCCCAAAGTGGCGAATGCATCCCATAAGGACTATTTTACTTGCTAAGATGTCGGGGAGTGTATAAATTAAGCTTATATGTTGATATTGTCAGGTTTTTGATTGAAATATTCCTTGGGATGCAAATATCGGGTCACAGGGGCCTATTAAAAGGTCATATATGCAATAGGGCACAAAATTCAATGTGAAAGTGTAAATAAATACATTTTACAACATTAAATTAAGGAAAATTTAAGTTTATTTAGCTCAGAAGGGCCCAAAACCTAATGTGGATGTGTAAAACTCATCACAACACTAGATCAAGGTGATATCAAGTCTAATTTATCATTAATTATTCATAAATTAGGTGAAATTATACCATTTCTAAGTGGGACTCTTTTCCGTCATTATAGTTAAAAGGACTAAAAAATATGAATATGATTCTTAAAAGCTTTGGCTCTAGTCTAAAATTAAAAAAGGTGCTTGATGATCTCTTGTTGACCACAAATGAGCAATGAGGGTCCCCAACACCCAAATGAGATGATATGACAACAACAATGATGCCTTGGTAGAGAATATACTAGAGAAAATGGGCCAACTTTGGCTCAAGAATAGGCAATCAAATAGCAAAGAACCTACATTACCAAAATCTTTCCAAAGACAAAAGCAGTTGTATGCATCTCAATTTGGGCACCATATGAAGGTGTGGATAAATCCAAGAATAACCTTTATGAGGCTTGTAATAGTGAAACAGTATATTAAGATACCATTTCTAATCTTTCCACAAAGGTTTGAAGGTTTTAACCCCAATCTTATTGAGCATATTGGGAGATATTAAGTGAATAATTATTTGGTAAGCTTCAAAATATAAATTAGTCATCTTATATTTAACCTTAACTTCTAGTGAAGAAAGATCTAACTATTGGACACCTTGAAAAAGAGATAGATAAGAATATTTTGTTTCCATTCTTAAGAAAATTCAACACATGAACCCAAGGTGTTAGATAGAGGGAACTTGATCTTAGAAAGACCATCAAATAGAATTTTGATTGATAGATAACCCTTTACAAATTGTATTTCCATCCCATATAATCCAAGATTTATTGGCATCCTGATTTTTCCAAATCTTTTAGGCACAAAAGTACCTAAAATTAGATAGGTTCCTTCATGCTAAGAAGATTATTGAAAATAAAACTATTATAGGCTTAGATAGGAGCACCTATACTAGGGTTTTAGTTATTTTTATGACTCCCAATTATCATCCAAACCTCTTCTATTTTAGGAAGACAATCCTTAGTATTAGTCTCATTGGTGGGGCTTACTTTGTGGGGGGGTAATATAAGAAAAAAATTGATCTTTTGATCAAAATATTGACACCTAAAATAAGTATTTGGAATATTAAATTAAATGATGCATCTATGGACATGGAAAAAGCAATATTTCTACTTTTTCATGTTTAGGCCCTTCTAGTGGACCTTGACTTTATTTTTTCCTAGATTTAATGTTGTAATGTGGCCAACATGTTCACATTAGGACTTGGAACTTTGTGAATCATTAAGACTTCTAGGATGTCTTGTAAAGGTGTTGTGAAGTGTTGTAACCCACTTCACACTTTTCTAGGACCCTTTCATCATAATTCACCTAAATAACTCATTTTTATTACTTACCAAGTCTTATTTCAAAGTGTTGTGAAGTGTTGTAACCCACTTTCACGCTTTTCTAGACTTGTCATCACTAATTCAACCCTTTCTCATGTTTAAATGACCCCTTAATGTACTTTTTGATCGTTTTTAAGTGTGTTTTTGAGGATAGTCCCATTGGACAATATTTAATGCCCCGTAATTCCTGAAACCCACTTAATTTGCTTAAGTGGGAATAAGTTACCAATAGGGGCGACTTAGTCCTTTTTGGCACAAAACTCAAAATTATTTCAATTTTTTGGCGGGATTTTGTCCTCTAACCCTTGAGGTCGGCTTGTGATGTGTTATTTTTGAGAAATTTAGTAAGAACAAGTATAAATAAGGGTTTTTCCTCTCACTTTAGCCCCCATTAATTCATTTAATCTCCCATCTCCTGTAATCTTGCACTCATTGAGCATTCAATATTACAAGCATTCAAGCAATTTAGGAATAATCAAGTCATCCATTGGAGCACTTCATTGCATATCTTTAGATTTTCAATATCAAGGGTTTGGTAAGTTCATGATATTGCATGTTGTTTATTTATCATTCTCTTTCCATTTCATTTCTTTATCAAGAGTTTGATTACCAAAGTGGGATTTGAGCAAGGAAAATCCATGTACTCTAACCCTTAATCATTTCCCCCTCTTTGCATGTGTGTTTGTAGACTTTGTATGCATATTTGGCAAAGAAATAGGTGTTGAAAAGTGGTCAAGAAGTCTTCAAAGTCAATCAAGTCAACATAGCCCTAATTCAAGCTTGGAGAGACTTTTTATTCCATTTTCTACAAAATCAAGTGTGAACACCTGTAAGAAAAGCAAGTGCAAACCTGAGGCTACATGATTATGTCCCAAGATCCTTGAAATCTCTAGGTGGACTAAGTTTCCACTAGTGGCAGATTAATCTTGCTTTCAGGCCTAAAAAGTGGTTTTTGCATTTTTGGATACCCATTTGGAAAATTCCTGTTCTAGCAAGTTTTCCTGAAACTGGGACTAAGTCGCCTAGCCTGGCGTAAGTGTCCCAGTCAATATTTCTAGTCAAATTTTTAGGATTACAAAATCTCCCAGCATCAAGTTTTAGATTCCAAGTTCACCTCTCTGATTCTATTCAGTTATTTCATCATTTACTTGCATTTTTAGGTGTTTTGCATATCACAACGTGTTTTCCAACACTTCACATTTCTTAGGTTTTGCATCATTAAATCATCGTAATTTAAGATCAATGCATTAGTACATCATAATTACACATAATAAATCTCATTTACATTAATCTTGAGTGTAGACACTAGCATTTTGGACCCCATTCCACCATCCCTGTCTCCTTTTAGGTGAAAAACCCTAGGAGCTAAAGCATTGTGTGGGCAATCCAAAATCATTGTCCACAACATCAATGCATAATTATTTTGGCCCAACTAAATTTCAATGATTTCCTTCAAGTAGTTCTAAAGGTTAATTTAAACACAAGAACATTTCTTAGGATGAGTAAGGAAGAAACTATCTAGTTTAACGCAAATAACTTTTCTAAGTGAGCTTTCCATTTGAGTCAGGAAGTTCCAAAATGAAAAAGGTAGTCTTGAAAACTCCACCTAGATAAGTACATAGAGAAGATATTCTTTGGAGACAAAAAATATTGAGTTCAAGGTTGGAAGACTCCAAGGGATGCATGGAAAAACCAAGATTCATGATTGAAACTAGCTTCTACTAGCTCGCCTATATAAAGTGAAAAGGGAAAAAATCCTTAGTGAGGCTTTCGTCAAAATCAAGGTGGATTGCATGTGGAGCTCTAGCTTTTTTTAACCTATTCCCTTAGCATTCTTGTAGAGGGAACCCTCCCAACAAAATATCTTATTAAAGTTTTAAAATTAAAGACATTTATAGACACTAAATTACTTGTGTCAAGAAGAACCACACCTAGAATTGATTCAAAATACTTACCTTATGGAACACCTTGGAAATATTTTTTTAATATTATTTGGTTAGTGGAACCACCCTCATGCACCTTCAATAGTTCAATTTTAGCAACAATTATTGGGTTGACAAATTTGAGACCATTATAAAGGTAAAAAAAATGCTTGCAATCATGTTAAAATAAGAGCCCTCATGTTATTAATGTATAAAATTAAAGAAAACTCCTACACAAATAGGTAGTATGAAATTAGAAGGATGCAAAATGATACTACAAAAACTCACTAAAGTTACTTCCACACTATGAATAAAATAAGATCTATTTAATGGACGATAGCATAGAGTCTCACCTCTTCTCACTTGGTAATCATTATTTTTCTTTGTAAATTTTTAAATACCTTCTATTCTATTTTCTAATGTTTAATTGATTGGAGGTACTTAAAAGTATCTTAAGTTTTTTAGGATAGTTATATGAAGGTAATTTCTCCTAGATTAACCTCCAAAAATCAAACAAAGATTAAGAAAGAAAATAAAAAGTATGCAAATGATTACTTGTTTCTTTATATCATTATAATGAATGCATTAACTTCCTTTAAATTGCAATATTGCATCGAATTACACTAAAATTGTGTTTAATTAGCTTGAGAAAGTAAGGTGAATGTGGCTAGTCAACCAAACTTAGATTTTGAATTTTGAAATGAAAGATGACATGTTCATGATAATGAGATCACCCTTGTGACTATATAATTTTCCTCATGCTCATCTAGATGGAAAACAAATAAATAGAGGATTTTTCATAGATAAGTGTGATAAATAGGTAGATATGTGTAATGTATATGAGTGTAATTAACCAAATAGGATAGGGATAATTATATATTGATAAATGTGTGTATGAATGGATAAAAGGCTAGGATAATGGTTCAAACTTCACACAAGATCATGTTATGTATCAATATATAAAGTTATCAAGATATCTTTAAAAAAGATTAAAATAAAGAGAAAATGGAGTGGGTATGCAAAGTTCACCATTACATGTCACCCCCACTTTGAGGTGCATGTGAATATTAAAATGATAATATATCTTAAAATTATATAGTACCCACAAATAGACATGCCTACTATAAATAATCAAACACACAATTGTCATGTAATCCATATAAAGCAATTGAAGGGTGGGTGCAAAAAGATGGGCCAAAAAGTGGCCAATTTTTTTTAAAAATTTGAAAATCCATAACACAAGTGTGTTATGATGTGCTCTCATTATAGCTTTAGTGTACCGAGCCTAAGGTTCAGTTACACCGAAGCTATAATGTGCTTGTGTTATAACGCAAGCGTGCTATGTTAAATTATAAGAAAAAAAATCAATTCATTCTGTCACTGTTCTATTTCCTCCATCTATGACTTGCAAACCCTTCCCAAGCACACTTGCATTATTGAGAGCCCAAATTCGATTGTTTCTTTATTGATTCTTCGCTAATTCTTTGCCAGAATGCTACCACATCGACAAGGAGATTAAAAGAGTAAATTTTTTTTTTTTAAAAAATTTTTTGTGTTAAATAGGTAGATTAATATATTTTTAATGTTAATTTCTTTAATTTTCAAGAGTTGATAATTCACCTCCTTCTCCTCCTCAAAATCCTTCTTCACCTCATGACCAAATACCTAATGAACAACCACCCCAAAAAAACCCTCCAATAATTCCTCAACATCCTCTTGGAACTCAACAAAATTTAATGGGGGAAAATGAAAATAACAAAAAATAAATTGAGTTAATTGTGAGGTTGAAAGATCCTGCAAGTTCAACCTCGCAAAGAATCACACTTGCACAATCACTTGAAGCTATATTAACACATGTATATTCAATTAGCAAGCAATTAAGTGGTTGGACAGAAAGGAGATGGGAGTACAAAGAATATTATGCAAATAAACTATCCTACACACAAGTCAAAAATGAAAAAAATACAAAAATTGACTTGTGTTCCCTTTTCACAAACCCATGAAAAAATCAACATCTACACGTTACAAACAAGAGGTTTCTTATAATAGAATAGATAGAGAGTGAGAGTAGTAGTGGTGGGAGAGGCATTTCAAACTTTGCAGCAAGCAAGGAGGATGAAGATCCTGAGGATGACGATGGTGATGGAGAGCGGGTTCTTGTCCTGCTAGAATTTGTTGAGGTGTGGTTTGAGTCTAAGGATGTATTCTTCTTCTTGGATCCTTGCCCAGGTTTGGTTCGTAGAGGTTGTGGCTACCAGATTTTTGGGGTAGCTTCTTTGCTTGTGCCTAGCTCTAAGTTGCGATGGATGTTTGTTGGCTCCACGCCACTTGTGTGTGGTGGTGGGGCTCTGTCTTTGGTGGCTTTGTTTCCTTTTGGGCTATAGTGGGAGGTTGTGTTTCTCCTGCTCGGTGGTTCTTTTGTGGTTTGGTGGGCTATGCTTGCCTTTGAGCTTTTCTAGCTTGGGCGTCTGGGTTATGTCTTGCCCATCTTCTTGGTTTTTGCTCCTTCTCTGTGGTGGAGCATGTTCTTGGCCAATTGCTCTATTCTTGTGTGGATTAGTTGTTGTTTGGTGGATGGCCTTTGTTCCTTCTTATGGTCTCTAATTCTTGGCCAATCGCTCTATTCTTGTGTGGAGTAGTTGTTGTCTGGTGGATGGCCCTTGTTCCTTCTTGTGTTCACCAGTGATGTGGTTTCCTTGCCTCTAGTGATGGTTCTTTTGGGCAGCTCAAGGGTGACTTTGTGTTCACCAGTGATGTGGTTTCCTTGTGGGTTAGGTTCCTTTCTTTCTCTATTTTTTCATCTCATCTTTCTTGGTTTTGTTGTTGGTTGTGTTCGATCAAGTTGGGAGCTATTGGGTCCTCTTTTCTAAGGATGCTATTGGTCTTTTTATGCCCCTTTTGGCTATCTAAGCTCTTTTTTATGTGGGGGTTGGTTTTTTTTGGCTTTCTACTATGTTGCTTGTAGGTGATTGTTTTGTGCCTTTGTTCCTTTCTGTTTGAGGCCTATTGTTTGCAGGCATTGGTCTCTTACTAGGTTTTTCCAAAGGGTGGTATGGTTGCTTTTTTTTCTACTGCACTGGATTTCTTCTCGGATCTTATGGAGGTGGATTCAATTGCTATGGAGGTGGAGTTGGGAGGCAATTATCTCTGGCTTCCTCAGTTGCTGATCCTTTTGAGGTGGATGCTTTTCCTATGGAGGTGGAGGTTGAGGGTGCTGAATTTTTTAGGTAGTAGTGAACTTGTTGGTCATGATATTCTCTTTGATGGAGGGGAGCTCCCTCCTTTTGAGGTGGAGATAGAGTTGGCTTCTTGGTTTGAAATTTGGCTTTTTTGCTCCTTCATTCTAAGCTATTTTGGATTTGAGCTACTCTTGTAGAGTGGTCATTTTGCTATTAAATAGCTTTTACAGGCTAGTGGTTGCCTCGTTGAGTCTGATGGCTATCTTTTGGGTTCATGTTCCCTTAAAAATTGAGTAAAGGGTTTAAGGCCCCTTCAAAACCTTTGGGTTTAAGGTCCCTTGTAATACCTGGTTGTTTTTGGTTATGGGCTCTAGGCCCTTGTATTTCCTTTGTGCAACAAGTGTTGTATACTAATTTTTTCAGTGTTGTAGTTGTTTGGTTGCTAATGGTATTTGGTTTATCTTTGATGCAACATGATTCTCTTGGATAGGGTTTCAGGTCCCTTCAAAACCACCTTGTAATGGGTTTTAGGTCCCATTAAAACCTATTTTTCCTTATAAAAAACAAGAGGTTTCCTATCCATTGGTGCATCCACCAAGAGATAAATGACCATTGTTGACAAAGGTGGTGGATGATTTTTGACCATCTTCCATGCAACAATAACAAGGTCCCACAATATTTCTTGAGGAAACTCTACTATGAGCTTTTCTTCAACAAAATCCCCAACTATTTTGATATGCAAGACTTCCAAGGTAGAGGTGATGGGTTTGCACAAGATAGACCAAGGGAACATCTTGATCCTAAGAGGCTAGAAAAATTTGCACTTGCCAGACAATCTTATGGGCACGTGGTTGTCACTTCCATTGTGAAGGAGAGTGTTGAGGTTGAGACAGTATATTCTATTAGTTCCTTGACCCAGTGCACCATAGAGCATGCGAGTCCTATAGTACAATGTGATTAAGGGGAGACTTTGAGGGGTGGGGTTCCACCCCATATTTTTTAGGCTTTTGGGTCCACCTATGGTTATGACCCCATGGATAGTTAGGAGGCAGGTGCGTAGGCTACAACTACAGCTAACTATCTGGTGATGATAGATGCCCTCCTAAATGAGGCTGTCAACCTTGATATTCAGGTAAATGTTAGCAAGTTCACTGAAATTAATTTATTAAATTTCATTTTTGAAATGTATGATTAACTAATTTAGTTTAATGATTGTAATGAAATTTCAGGGTCATAGCATTCACTCAGATTTTAGCAATCCTCCACCTCTGTATTATGCTACGACATGTACTATTGAGGTATGTAACTAGTAAACAATTATATATTTTTTATTCAAGGGGTAAACACTTTTGGTCGGAGCTATGAACCGGAATACAACCATTCAACAATACCACCCCAACAGGGTTTGAACCTTGGTGGAAAGAACAACAATGCCACCTATAAACCATCACACCATGCCAATACCAACAACTAGTAAACAATTATAAATATTACATGTGAATAGCATTGTTATATGAATGGTATTCTAATATCTAATTTTGGATGTTGAATAGGTTAATCTTGGAGATTTCATGACAACACCTCCCAGTGGCAATGGAGTTTGAAGCTTCACTTAGGTAATAGAATAAAGAGTTTAACTAATGAATTGTACTTAATAGATTTGTGTAGTTTATATTTATATCATTGATTACATTGTATTAAACATCTTTCAAACTCAAAGAATTACTTCACATTGCATAACTAATAACTAGATGTTGATAGTGACAAAATTTTAATATAGTTTTTTAGAAATTCAACATAAGTAGTGATGTAATTACTTCGCATTGCATAACTAATAACTAGGAGTAGCTTCCAATTGCATTAGCTTGTCATGGAATTCCATGAGACCAAATTTTATTGAGAATTTTTTTCAAATAGTTCACTATCTTATCTATACTATGGATGCTTGGAAATTTTTTATCAAAGCATAATAGTAAGCAATAGCATATAAAAGACAATGAGCTATTTGAAAAAATGCCTCAAAGAAATGTGTTCTTATGGTGATTTTCATCACCATGAGACCACATCTATTTGAGGCATTTTTTCAAACAACTCACCAGCTTGTCTATGCTACCACATTTCCATACATGTCTACCAAAGCATTTTATCAAACATTTCACTTCCTTGCTACTATGGCTAAAATCTTGAAACAAGTGCTTTCAAACAAATCATAGATGCTTGGAAAAAATCTATCAAAACATAATAGTAAGTAGAAAAGGAAGTGAGCTATTTGAAAAAAATGCCTCAAAGAAATGTGGTCTCATGGTGATGGAATGGCATTCTATTTAAAACAAGTGCATTCCATCACCATGAGACCACATTTCTTTGAGGAAATTTTTCAAATAGCTCACTACCTTAAGAATGGATAATCCTCTTTAATCAAATAAAATCATTTTAAGGTCTTGGATTTGATCCTCAAATCTAATCCTATCCTCCATCTTCATCCTTAGATCCTATTCTTCCAATCCCCAAGTTCATTTCTAATCCATCATCCTAATTTTCATCCTCATCCAAAATCAATACCAATCTTTCTTCCAATCAATCCTCCACTATGTCTAACCATCTAATGTATCCTTCATCAAACCTAATATATTCTAATCCACCTTCATCCATTCCAACCAACCCCAACCATATCGATGATGATGATGAGGATATCCTTTTTGACCAACTTGATGATGATAATGAGAGAATTATGGATCACCTTGAATCAATTTTCAATAGACAAAATGCTCCAATTTTCCACCAATCCCCCATCCACCACCACTGATTTTATCCTCACCTACTACTTCCATAATTATAAGGATGCCATGCTTAGATGTCTCCTTGGCATTGGTGTTGGGATTCCTTCCTCCCTACCTTCATCCAATCCTAATCCATCTCCTCTTGCTTATCCTCCCCCTCTTAAATATCCAAGATACTAAGAGGGGGGGGTGAATCAGTATCTTTTGAAATTTACTGAACAAATAGTATCCAATTATTCCAATTCATAAAACAGTAAATATAATTAAGATCATTAATAGAGCATGAAATCATTCAACACATGAACACCAGGATTTTTGCATGGAAAACCCAAAATGGGAAAAACCACAGTTAGTGTTAGCTCACAATATAGTATAACTGGTTATAAGGTATTACAAAATGGGTGGATTACTACCAAGACTCACTATCGAGAAATAAAAGGCTCACTTCCTATAGAATTACAAAGACAGAATGGCTTATAGCCACAAACTAAAATGATAAAGTACACCTAATTAGTGTTGATTTAGTTCCAGTGAAGCTCAATAAATAGACTTAATGCACTTCATCATCTTCACACTTTTCACATTCATAGATTCACAATCACTACTACATCTACACACCTCAATCTTAAAAATTTTCCAACATATATACTCAATCCATCCACAAGCACCAATTAGGCTGACCTAATTAGATGCAACCAAAAAGACTATCTGTCAGCTCCAAAAATCCTTCAAGAGATAATTCAAAAAGATGCAACATGCTACATCATGTCATCATGGACCTAAGATAGGTTGCACATATATCTACACAAAAAAATTAATTCATCATAGCTCTGAAAAATCCATGAAGTTATCCAAATATAAGCTTAATGACAAAGAGTAATGTCAATTCATCATACGAGTATTTAAACAAGAGATTTTGAACACACAACCTTTTGACATCCAAAAATGTTTCCCAAAAACCACAAACAATGGTAATCAACTATTACGAACTATAGATCAAAACATCAAAGGATGATAACTGCATACCAGATTATATTTGATTAGGTATTGGTTCAGAGTACTGGATTAAACCAAGACTTGATCTAGCAGTTGCAACTCATATATCATGGCGACAACAATGACAACAAAAACTATATAAAAGTATGTTCTTCATTTTTCCAACAATCCCCCCCTTTGTCATTGATGGCAACATGTGCCAAAATTTCAAAACAAAACTTGCAAAAACTTTTTTTTTCAACATCAAACTCCTATTTACAACACTCTCTCCCTATCACCAATATTTTCCTTTCACTATCACCTTTTCTCTCCCCCTTTGACATCAAGGAAAAGGGTGTCCCCAAAATTTGAAATATGAAAACAAAGAAAACAAAGAGACATGTATTAACTAGAGGATGGGGATCCTTGAAGCTCCTTAAGAATAGCTTACCATGCTGATATACCATTCTCCCAACTTTCCTTTGCAACAATCCACATCCTGTTAAAAGATTCCAACTCTACCAGAGTTTCCTCTGCATCATTTAGAGTACCAAGGGTTAGATTTATCTTCTCAAGTTTTTATGCACCTTCAAAAACCTTGGCAACCAGAGTGTACTCCATTCTTATAATTTCACTTAACTCATCAATTTTTTTGATAATCTCTTCCTTCTACTTTTGTAAAATAAAGAATTTATCTTTATGCATAGAGATGGCATTCTAGGTAGATTTGTCCCTATCTTTATATATACTGTAAGTACCAGAGACAACAATCAACTGGGACTCAATGGAGTCAATAAAAACCTTAATGTTTTGAGTGGCATCCAACCACTTTAGGAAATAAGGAAGAACATTTTCTTTTTATTCACAAATATGCACATCTTCCAGGTTCTTCTTAACATTTATATGAGCTAGAACACACTTTTCGTGCAACACCAACAACCTTTTCTCTGCTATCTTCTCCTCAACCTCTTGTTTTGTCTTTTCACCAAGATTGGAGGCATACTCCTTAAAAGAATCCAATAACAATCTCAAATTTTCTATAGGAGTGAGAGATGCATCTATAGATGTACTAGGTGTGGCCTCTTGCAATTCCTTAAGAGCATCTTTGATGAATTTTGTTCCTTTCTGATGAGTTTCAAGAATCTCCTTTATTCCAGATGCCTGCAATGCATCCCCTAATACTACTTTATGCACCAGAGAAATCTTCTCCATATCTACATACCCTTCAATCATAGGAAGTTGTAGAAGCTCCTGAGGAATTATTGGTTGGAATCTGATATGCTTGGACAACAAGCCTTTCAATATATCATTATCAGAGGAGAGTTCTTTGGGAGACTTGAGAGATTCTACAATATACTTTTGACTTTCTTAATTTTTCCTAGTAGATTCCTCATTTTTCTTTTCTTCCTCTTTCTTTTCCTTTTCTTCTTCCTTCTCTTCTTCTTCCACTTTCTCTTCTTTCTTCTCTTCCTTTTTATCTACATCTTTATCTTTGTCCCTGTTGTCTTCTCCATCATTTCCTTTACTTTCACTTCCATCTTTCTCTTCCTCAGCATTATCTTTACCATCATTATCCTTTTTACCTTCAATGTGCTCTGGAGGAACATCATCACGTTTCTCTATTTCTGCTTCTCCCTTAGTTTTCTTCTCCATTTCCGAAGGATTATTTTCACACCTGTATCTAGAGGTATATTTGCATCAATTATTTATGAAGGAATCTCTATATCACCTGTACTACAAGGAATATTTTCTATAGCCTCTTCTGGAGACACTTCTTCTCCTATCTTAGGTTTGGAATTGGATGGTTGTGAACCAAGCATACCATACTTTTCAGTTGTGTCCTTTATTATTACCTTTGCAGTTTCCTTCCTTATCTTCTTTATTTGCTTCTTATCCCTAGCCAACAAAATATTAACCCTTTTCTTCATTCCAAACATATCTACACATATCTTTTTCAGAGTTTCTAGATCATCTAGGGTTAGAGAAGACCCAATTTTATCAAATGCATCATTCCTGATTTTCTCTTCAAGTTCAACAACCTCTAATCTTCTTTTCATCAAGGCTACCCACATATTCTTAGGAACATCTTTCTTCACATCATCCCACTTAACTTCCACGATGATAACATATTGAATGAAAACTAAAATTAATGTTTTCTTATCCTCTTTTCCAACATTATCATAATATTTTTTTGTAGTCTTCAACATGTTTTCAAAATGCAACAAATAACTAAGAGTTGCCTCTAATTTGAATTTGGGGCCAGGACTTACCAGAATGTCCTTATGTTCTCCCTAGTCTAGAGAGGCTTCTTCAGGAATATTTGCTTCCTTTAGTTCTGGTTTTGTGTGAACATGAACACAAAAACTCTGCTCTTCATCTTTCTTAGAGGATAATACAATATGCACTCTCTTAGAACTAACACCTTCACTAGAGGATACATTTCCTCTTTTCTTCCTTACCAATCTTGCATCAGGATCCTCTTCCTCTTCATCTTGATCATCTGTGACACTAAGGTTCTTTTCCCTTGAATCCTTTTCTTTCTTTCCTCTTTTTCCATAAACCACCAGAGGAGTTTCTTTCCTCTTCCTAGATCTAGTAGTAGGTCCGGAAGGAGCTGGGCCTTTTCCTTTATCAAGAACACTAGGTTTTGCACTCGTTGTAGGAGATGAGAAGGGTTTAGGAGGAGCAATCCTACTAGATCTCCTTGGTCTTGATGATTCTCCCTCCTTCTACTCACTTTTAGCTCTGCTTAGCGCAATCTCCTCATCAATAAAACCTACTTCTTTAAGCTTATTTTCAACATTCTTCCTTATTATGGGCTTCATGTGCTCCATGTGAACTTTCATAGTCTTTTAATCATAAGTCTCAATCCTAGGTTCATTTGCATCCTTTGGAATTTTCAGTAATATATGCACATAGCCTTTGGCTTCATTTTCTGTGATCTCATAGCCAAGAGGTTGAATCCATATGATTTGGGGATCAACAACTTCAATCATATATTCATCTAAAGAAATATGAAATATTATATCATTTTTGTACTTCTCAACAACTTTCCTTGGAATCCTTTCTCTCTCATTCATATTACTTTTGAACACAACAAAGATTTTTTTTAGAGAATTTTCTCTATTCTTTAGATCACCCAGATTATGTAAGTAATCAAAAATATGATGTTCCACAGGTCTGGATGAGTCCCAAAACACCACATCATCCTTTCCAAGAAGTCTCTTCATAAAATAGAACAACAAACATACAATCAATGAGCCGAATTTAAAAGAATAATTTTTTTCCTTGGTCATCCTCAAATTCTCAAGCAACTATAATCAAAGAAGTTCACATAGATCATAATCTACACCATTGACCACCATATCAAAACTAGTATAAATAGTTGTAGCCGAAATAGAGTTCTCTCTGTTGGTGAAGTAATGTTTTTGATCAATCATCATAATGTCATATTTCATGGGTGGATTAGTGATGGACTTCATTGTAAGAGCTCTCTTATCATATTCGACATTGGTGAGCTCCATCACAACCTCATTCTTCACTACTTTTAGCATGGGTAATGGTTCAGTGTCACAAAGTCTAGTAACAACCCTAATCAGCTCCTTAGTTATCAGATGAGGTCAGTTAGACCACATCAAATTCTGCTGAGAATAGGTTTCACATATCTATTATCAACTATGAAACTAAAATTAGGAAATTAGCTCCACTTGTCCAATTTCTTCATGAAAACATTTGAGTATTTAGGTTTCACTAGGAAATTATCTCTAGTGAGCTAATTGTGCCAAATATCCACCAATTTTCTATTATTGAATTCATCTGTCTTCACTCGAATGTACATTCTTGTATCCTCTGTCAACATAACCCCACAAGGGATTGATGAGAAGGTGCCTATATGGTCATAGGGTCATCTTTGTAGACCTTCATAGAATACTTTCTATACGATGGTATAGGTCTTTTTGAATTATTAACAACTACAAGGGTTTCCATTCTTCTCAATTTCTAGCTCATAAAATTTCAAAAGATGATACTCACAAAACCCACAACACAACCAAGAAAAATACCTTTTTCTTCAAGAAGAACCAGAGTTAAGGTTTGCACAACTCAAACTCCAAATTTCCTCAAGAATGCTCCAAAATGCTTTCCAACTTCTTCAAACACACAAGTGATTAAAATTCCTTACTAAATCACTTATTAAAATAATGATTTTCTTTGGTTTGCATTAAATGCAGTAGGATACAAAAAGCTACAATAGAGAAAACCCTAATTCGCTCCGCAAAATAGCATGCTTGCATATTGTCTTCTGGTTTCTTTTCTAAATCTTGTGCCTCAACATTCCTTACAACATATCTATGAGTCAAAGGCTAACACACCAAATATCTAGGGGGTTCATACAATTTTCTATTGAAGCTCCCCCTAAGACCATGCAAGGTCTAGTTCACAAAGGAATTGTCTGTATCATATGAGGGAATAGAAACATCTATCATCTCAGTCTCTTCTTTCTTCCTCCAAATCTTATTCATCTCTTGCTTAATCTCATTCTTGTCAACTTTCTTCATAGGTTCATTCTTTTCTACCAAATCAGTCTACTTTCCCTTTTTACTCCAACAAACTCTTGAGATATGTCTCGGTTTGTTACAATTATAGCAGACAATATTCCTCTTATTAGTCTGAATTCCACTGATTCTTGTTCTGCACTGATTAGATTTATGTCCATACTTATTGCAAATATAACAGTAGCCATTAAAAGATTGATTTACTCTTCCTCCATTAAATTGACTCATCATTCGGGTTTTGCATTGACTAGCTTTATGTCCAATTTTATTGCAAGAAAAACATTGTCCAGAGAAGGAACCAGGAAATTGATTTGTCCTAATTTTTCATTTAGTTTCCCTATGACCATATTTATTACAGGAAAAGAAAATACCATTGAAAGATGGATACCTTTGTGCATTAGATTTTCTGATAGGAGGTTTTCTAGCAAAGTTCTTTGAATTTCTTTTCTTCCTCCCTTTATCTTGAGTCTTATGATTGTTCATTGTATTTTGCACAGTCTTGGAACTTTCACTAGTATCATTTCCTAGACCACCTTTTTCTTTATAAGTCCTCTGCCCTACAATTAATTCATCAAGCTTATCTAAGCTAGATTTGAAATTTTCTTCACAAATCTTTTCTTTCTCCAGATCTACTTTCAAATTGACCACTTCTTGTTCAAGCTTAGTGCATTCATCAGACTTGCTTTGTACCATTTTATTCAGACATTCTTCAATTCTTTTCTTTTCCTCCACTTGTACCTTCAAACCGGTAACATTTTCATTAGCCTACTTCAACTGATCAATTACTTCCCTATGCCTTTCTTTGAACGTCTTCAATTGCTCTTTCAACTTTCAGACACATTCATTTACATCTTCAATATTTTCTTTCAACTCTCTATTTTCACTTTCAACTTTATCAAGATCTTCAAGTGCAATCCAAAGCTCTTCTTTGTCATTCATTTGTTCCATCTTTAGGATCTTCCTTAAGCTATTATGCTTCTTTGGAGGAACCAAACTTTGATACCAATTGTTAAATATCCAAGATACTGAGAGGGGGGTGAATCATTATCTTCTTAAATTTACTAAACAAATAGCATCCAATTATTCCAATGTGCATAAAACAGTAAAGATAATTAAGAGCATTAACAGAGCATGAAATCATTCAACACATGAACACCAAGATTTTTATGTGGAAAACCCAAAATGGGAAAAATCACAGTGAGTGTTAGCTCATAATATAGTATAACCAGTTATAAGATATTACAAAATGGATGGCTCACTACCAAGACTCACTGTCCAGAAACAAAAGGCTCACTACCTATAGAATTATAAAGAAGGAATGAATTACAACCATAAATTGAATTGATAATGTACACCTAACTAGTGTTGATTCAGTTCCAGTGAAGCTCAATAAACAAACTTAATGCACTTCATCATCTTCACACTTTTCATATTCGTAGATTCACAATCACTACTACATCTACACACCTCAATCTTCAAATCTATCCAACATATACACTCGATCCATCCACAAGCATCAATTAGGTCAGCCTAATTAGATGCAACCAAAAAGACTATCTGTCGGCTCCAAAAATCCTTCAAGAGATAATTAAAAAATGTGCAACACACTACATCATGTCAACATGGACCTAAGATAGGTCACACATATATCTACACAACAAAAATTAATTCATCATAGCTCTGACAATCCATGAAGTTGGCCATATATAGGCTTAATGACAAAGAGTAATGTCGATTCATCATACAAGCATTTGAGCACAAGAGATTCTGAACACACAACCTTTCAACGTCCAAAAATGTTTCCCAAAAATCACAAAAAATGGTAATCAACTGTTAAGAACTGTGGATCAAAACACCAGAGGATGATAACTGCATACCAAATTATATGGAATCAGGTACTGGTTCAGAGTACCAGATTAAACTAAGACTTGATCTAGTAGTTGCAACTCATATATCATGGTGACATCAATGACAAAAAAAAATATATAAAAGGATGTTCTTCTTCATTTTTCCAACACCCCCTTCCTTTGACAATAGAAACCAAGCCTTTAGCAAAAATTCCCCTCCAAACCTTTTTCATGGTCCTCATCCTCATCCTCAATTTACCAATCCATGGAAGCTTCCACCTTTTATTCCACTTGTTCATATCCCACATCCTTAAAATCCACATCACCCCACTATTTCCAAGCAAAGTCATCCCATGTCTCTCATAATAACTTCCTCCAAGGACTGTTTGCAAAGGTGGTTGTTTCCCCATGAAAAAAAAAGTGGTGCAATCTTCCCATATCATGCATCCACCTTCATCACCCCCACATCAACATAAACCCTAATACCCTAAATCTTATGAATCCCCTATCAATCCATCTATACAAGTTGAAGAGTTTATAAAACCTTCCTCCCTCATCAAACCATCCATATCAAATGAATTATGTCCATCTACTAATTCAAAGCATGTTAACATTGATTCCCCTCCATATAAAGATCAAGGAATCCCTTCTCCATCATACATGTTCCCCTTCCATCTCATGATCCCATTTCCAATTAAGAACAACATATCCCTTCCATCTCATCTAATGATATCTTTCCATCTAAAGATCAATATATCCATTCATCTCACTCTCACAAGCCCCTCTCTCCCACTTCATCTAATGACATCCTTCTATGTCCAGATCAAAGTACCTCTTCCACTCCATTGTATGACCACTCTCGAAATGTGGTATCAAAGTACACCTTCCACCCCATCTAATGATCCTTTTCCCTCATAATCAAAACACCCCTCCCTCTTCATGTCATTATCCCTATCCATCTTATAACCAAGACCACACTATACCATCCACCCAATCCCAACATAATAGCATAGAAAAGAAATGAACTATTTGAAAAAATGCCTTAAAGAAATGTGGTTTCCATCACCACAAGACCACATTTCTTTGAGAATTTTTTTCAAACAGTTAATTGCCTTCTCTATGCTACCACATTTGTCATACATTTATATCAAATAATTTTATCAAACAATTCATTTCCGTGAGCTTACTACCTTTTCAATGTGGTAGCAATGACAAGGTAGTGAGTTGTTTGAAAGAATGCCTCAAAGAAATGGGGTATCCTGGTGATGTATATGGGGTCTCTTGGTGATATACATCACTAGGAGACCCCATTTCTTTGAGGCTACATTGCCAAGATACCCCATTTCTTTGAGGAATTTTTTCAAACAAATCACTAGGTAAAAGCACAAAGCTGTCACACTTTCAACCAAATAAATAGTTTTGAGCAAAAATATTTTGTTCTAAACTGTTTCGGTCGAGCCAGTTTCACCTGAAACCATGTGGCCTATACATGACACATAGAGTTTTAGGTGAAACCCTTTCACCCAAAACCATAAAATTTGAATTGTTTTGTTTGTCGCATTGAAACGTGGCTTATTTTACGTGTAGGGTTTTAGTAGAAAGAGTTTCAATCAAAACCATTCCTACCGAAACCCTTTCTATCAAAACTATCTATGTGGCATCCTAATTGGTAGCCAACTCAGCTTTTTTCTGAATTTTATGAAACTTTCAACTTCAACTAAGTATTTCTTCAATCATAATGTTTTTTTTTTTTTTAAATGCCCTTGTTGGAACAGTTAAAATCAGATGATTTTTGCATATTTTTCATGTCCCCTGAGTCTCCATATGAGTATTTCCTTGTGCATGTTTCCTTCATTTCATAATTTTTTGCTCATATTTTGGCTTATATCTGACCCCTAAATCATCTATCTATGCGTTTTCCACATTCTGGTTCATATCGGCATGAGAACACCATTGTTTCCCTGACCCATTGTGCGTTTTCTGCTTGCATAAGTCTGAGTTGCCTATCGGCAAGACTTATTATTTGTCATAGCGACTGAATTTTATTTACAGGTGGTTGTCGGTGAGACCTTGGTTTTGTTTCGGCGATCAAGTATGGGTTCTATCGGCAAAGGCTTGAGGCATCGATATATATCATACCAAATCTATTGTGTCTTGTTGACGATATCTTTTAATTTGCTTTCGGCGAAGGTTTGGCTTGGTCTTGGTGAACAGGGATGACTACAAGGTGCTTCAGTGTGACTTGGTGTTGTCTTCGTGAGGTCTCCCCGATTTTATCAAGTTACAATGACAGTGTGGTGTGCAAAGTATTTTCGGTATAGTGTCGGCACTCTTTATAACCTCTCCCCGATACTGATTTGTCTTGGCGATAGTGTGTGGGGAATGATTTTTGGCATAGGAAGTGCTTTGTCTCGATAAATGGAAAAGAAGCATGGTGTGGGACTTTTGGAATAGCAAAATGATGTCTATGGGAGGTCCCCCCGAAGGTTGGATGCTATGGTGATAAGTGGAGCATGGCTGTCAGTGTGAGATATCTTTTATCATGGCGACTCATCGATGAGTTGGCGGGCTTTTGGTGTAACCCGATGAAATCTCTATGACTTCTCGCCGAGGGATGGAGGCTATAGCGACATACATGATGGGCTTGTCAGTGGGAGAAACTTTAAGTCACAGTGACATGGAAAAAGGAAAAAAGGGGGCTCTTGGAGTAACATAAGGTTTTTGATATGATGTCTCCCCGATATCACGAGGCTATGGCGAGACACAGTGGAGACATAAGGGTGCTTCTTGACTTCGGTATAACATAGGGATAACTACGGTGAATGCGATTAAAATAGGGATACAAGTGGAACAATAAGCAAGTGAATTGCCTTCGGCAGGATGATATGGATGTCTCGCCGACTGCTCATTGGTGAAAATAGAATTTCAAAATGCTGAGGCCGACATGAATACACTAGAAGACCGTTGCCTACCTGCTCGATTGGAGCCCGAATCTTGTGGAGGCTGACATAATGTTTTATTTTGATGTTTTTCTCATGCTGGTGTATAAATAAGCATGTTGTAGTTGTTAATAAGGATCGAATACCATATTTTTGATTGACTGCAAAATAGATACAGTAGAATAAAATTATCAAACCAGAGGCTATTGTTGCATGATTTTCACAATGGAGGTATTTATGAGATTCAGTTGATGTTGCTGCATTTTCTCTAGTGTCAATTATCTGTTGAATTGAAATGAAGAATACTGCTAAGTTGTCTCTATGAATGATTTTTCTAGTTGTTTAAATTAACATAGCAAGTTTATGTTTGATTTATCGATACACATTTGTTGTATTTGTGTGATCAATAAATTGTTTCTTTTAAGAAAAGATTAAATCCTCTTATTGATCATAGTAATTAGAGAAACTCATTTTGGATTATTGAAGTAGAACTTAGTAGTTACATGGTTGCATGTTTATACAAGTTGTAAACAAAGCATATGCTGGATAATTTGTGTCTTCTTTAGAAAGTGTTGCTTATCTTGATCTCATTTGACTCCGCATACCCAACAAGGCACTAGTCTCTGCACCTCATCATTATAAACTCATTCTGTTACTTTTAATTAAGTATTTAGGACTTAGAGCAGAATATTGTCATTGTTTTCAAATTGAATTTCATCTATTCACTCCCATGTACCATTGTGAATAAATGTTGTAAGTGGAATGATTGCGAGTCAAGTCTGCATTATTCAGAGAGGTACACCCACCTTGTTCTTGCAGCACCTAAAGAGTAGAAGGTTTGATCATTTCAAACCTTGTTCTGTTACCCTAAAACATCATGAAATCTTGGCAACCTTTTGTGGTTAAAACCTACATTTTTGAGAGCTAACAAATTGGCAACTCTGTTGGGGAACAATCAGAATCAAAGCTTTAATCATAGAGTCAGAAATCTTGAATATACTCCGCTAGGAACAAGAAATATTGAATATTTTCTCATTTTGATTAAAGTGAGTGGTGACTCTGACATAAATTTTTGCAATCATTCATCATGAATGGAAGGTATCAGTACAGGGGAGGTCATAATGGAGCCCCTCCTGACAACAGTAAATGGATTCATAAGGATGACAATGTTGATAAATGAAAAAAGATAAATAAAGATATGTATCTGACAGGTAGAGACAAAGCAGATCACTATGATACATGGAGGGATGATTCAAGTGCAGAACTTTGTACTCCCGAAGATCAAAGAAATCCTTTTTCTTCTCACGATTCTCAGAAGCAGGCTGAGTTTGAAGCTAGGAAACAAGCTGAGTTTGAAGCTGAACAACAGGCTGAAGGAATCAAAATTTAGAACCATGAGCTCTCAATTTCTGATGAAGCAAAAGCACTGTTGGAACAAAAAGAGGAGAATAAGGGAGCTAGAAGCTAAGCTACAGAAAGCTCAAATTTCTGATCAGACAGTTGGTGGCTCAAAGTATGTCCCACCTCACAAGTAAGGTGATCATGGTGCAGGGCCCTCCAATCAACAAAATTCTCCTCACCATTAGATAGGGAATCACTATAGGCAGCCAAATCAGCCGCCTCATATTCCCAAATAGCATGCAAATGTGCATCCCCCTCCTAGTCAGCATCACATCCCTCAGCATAATGCATAGTTCAATAATCCTATACATCAGTATCAGGATCCACCTATCCTTCCCCCTCACCAATACACAGAGATGATCAGGCAGTTTGATTTGGTAGGTTTCAATCCATGCCCTTACCCTATGGATGGTAGTTGGAGAGGTATGATTCCCAAGTTTGTAGGGAGCAATGCAATCACTGCTGAAGAACATCTAAGAAATTTCAATGTGTCCGTTTAAGACATAGGTATGCCATATGAAGATTTGCACATGAAGCTGTTTATGATGTCACTTATTGAAGATGCTAGGGATTGGTTTAATAGCTTGCTAGCATATTCAATTAATTCTCTCCAAGCATTTCAATACAAATTCTTAGAACAATATGGGAATCAAAATACTCTAGATGTAGCTCTTCATGAATTGGTGAGGATTCAGAAAAATCAGAACGATTCAATTTATGATTTCAACCGCAAATTCAACAAGTTGCATACTAAAGTCCCTCCTGGATCAAGGTTGTTAGACTCTCCTGCATTGAGTATTTATTTAAGTGCATTTGATCCCAAAATAGGGTATGAACTGAGAAATAGATTTCCAAGAGATTTGGCTGAAGCACATAAAGTTGCATTGACAATTGAAAATAACAGGAAGGCTGCTAGTGTAACTAATAAAAGAGACAACCCGAGGCCTCCTCAGCAAAATAATTATCAGTACATACAAGAGAATACATACAGAAATGAAAACAGAAATGAAAGGCCGAGGCTGCATGATATGCCTTACAATACAGACTGGAAAGATGGTAAACCTATGGCAACTAAGCCCAGAAATAAAGAAACTCCAGATCCATTGAGTAAGAAAGGGACTTACATGGTGAGTAATAATTACTTTTGTGAAGTTTGTAATCAGCCACATCCTCCAGACTATTGTGTTGTAGCTCAGAAGATGCAAGAAGAGGGAATGCTAATGGGGGATAATGGAGAAGATCACAAGATCTATTTGACTTAAAATACCTTTTACCACACTGAGGAAGGATATTCATCTTTAGAGGATGATGGCTATGAGTATGATGTTTCTAGTTAGAAGTATAATGTCCATATGGTTGAACAGCAGATCTTTTGTGATTCTGATGAAGAGTACACAGAGCCACATCTTGTTGAATCACCTGTTTAGTGCAATGTAAGGAGACTCACTAAAGATGAAATGGAGAAAATAACTGTTGCACAGACTCCACTGGGAACTAGAAATATAAGATATTTTTCTCACCTTTTGATAAAAGTGAGTGGCGAATCTGACAGAAAATTTTGTAGCTATTCATCATGAATGGAAGAAGATCTCAGTACAGGGGAGGTCATACTGGAGCCCCTATTGGTGGCAGTAAGTGGACACATAAAGATGATAGAGTTGATAAGGGAAAAGGAATAAATGAGGACATGTGCATAACAAACAAAGGTAAAGCACCAAGAGTACATGGTGAAACATATAATTGCTATGATACATGGAGAGATGATTCAAGTGCAGAACTTTATACTCCCGAAGATCAAAGAAATCCTTTTTCTTCTTACAATTCTCATAAATAGGCTAAGTTTGAAGCTAGGAAACAAGTTGAGTTTGAAGATGAACAAAAGGCTGAATGAATTAGAATTCAGAACCATGAGCTCTCAATTTCTGATGAAGCAAAAACACTATTGGAACAAAAAGAGAAGAGAATAAGGGAGCTAGAAGCTAAGCTGTAGAAAGCTCAAATTTCTGATCAGATAGCTGGTGGCTCAAAGTATGTCCCACCTCACAAGTAGGGTGATCATGGCACAGGGCCCTCTAATCAGTAAAATTCTCCTCACCATTAGATAGGGAATCACTATAGGCAGCCAAATCAGTCGCCTCATATTCCCAAACAGCATGCGAATGTGCATCCCCCTCCTGGTCAACATCACATCCCTCAGCATAATGCACAATTTAATAATCCTATACATCAGTATCAGTATCCACCTATCCCCCCCCCTCACCAATATGTAGCGATGATCAGGCAATTTGATTTGGCAGGTTTCAATCCATGCCCTTACCCTATGGATGGTAGCTGGAGAGGTATGATTCCCAAGTTTGCAGGGAGCAATGTAATCACTGCTGAAGAACATCTACAAAATTTCAATGTGTCCATTCAAGACATAGGTATGCCATATGAAGATTTGCACATGAGGCTATTTATGATGTCACTTATTGAAGATGCTAGGGATTGGTTTAACAGCTTGCTAGCATATTCAATTAATTCTCTCCAAGCATTTCAAGACAAATTATTAGAACAATATGGGAATCAAAATGCTCCAGATGCAGCTCTTCATGAATTGGTGAGGATTCAGAAAAATTAGAATGATTCAATTTATGATTTCAACTGAAAATTCAACAAGTTGCATACTAAAGTCCCTCCTAGATCAAGGTTGTCAGACTCTCTTGCATTGAGTATTTATTTAAGTGCATTTGATCCCAAAACAGGGTACGAACTGAGAAATAGATTTCCAAGAGATTTGGCTGAAGCACAGAAAGTTGCATTGACAATTGAAAATAACAGGAAGGCTGCTGGTGTAACTAATAAAAGAGACAACCCGAGGCCTCCTCAGCAAAATAATTATCAGTACAGACAAGAGAATACATATAGAAATGAAAACAGAAATGAAAGGCCGAGGCTGCATGATATGCCTTACAATACAGACTGGAAAGATGGGAAACCTATGGCAGCTAAGCCCAAAAATAAAGAAACTCCAGATCCATTGAGCAAGAAAGGGACTTACATGGTGAGTAATAATTACTTTTGTGAAGTTTGTAATCAGCCACATTCTCTAGACTATTGTGTTGTAGCTCAGAAGATGCAAGAAGAGGGAATGCTAATGGGGGATAATGGAGAAGATCACAAGATCTATTTGACTTTAGATACCTTTTACCACACTGAGGAAGGATATTCATCTTTAGAGGATGATGGCTATGAGTATGATGTTTCTAGTTAGAAGTATAATGTCCATATGGCTGAACAGTAGATATTTTGTGATTCTGATGAAGAGTACACAGAGCCACATCTTGTTGAATCACCTGTTCAGTGAAATGTAAGGAGACTCACTAAAGATGAAATGGAGAAAATAACTGTTGTAGTAGTTGAGGATGCAAGGAGTAAATATTAGTTGAGAAACAAAAAAGTGAATGAGCTAGATGGAGTTCCTGGGGGAATTTTCGTAAAAGATCAAAAGACAACACAAGAAACTGTAAAAAAGCTAGAGAACAAGTAGCATGATAAAATTGAAAAGAAGTCTGACCAAGAGTAGAAAGTTGCAAAATTACACAAGGAAATGCAAAAGTCTAATCAGCCTAATAAAAAAGAAAAAGAGGAAAGCAAAGGAGAAGCGCTAGAACTGAGGAAGACTGTCAAGACGGAAGGCTCCTTTTTTTATTTCACCCAGGCATTATCCCAGGTAAAAATGTCTGTTCCACTACTTGAATTGATGAAAATTAAGGAGTATAGAGATAGTGTTGTTCAATTGATTACAAATGGGAATGAAAAGCATATCAATTCTAAAGAAGTCAATAGGCAGGAAAAGATAAATAATTCAGAGGTTTGTCTAGGTGATGTTTTATTAACCTCCCCACAAGTGGATCCCTTCTTTACCACATTGCTATTAAATAATAAGTTGCTGAGGAACTGCATGATAGATTTTGGTGCTGCTATAAACATCATGCCAGCCAGAGTAATGAAGCAGTTGGGCATGTGGGTTGATACATGTGAAGGGAAGTGCTATGCAATGGATAATAGACCAGTACCTGTGGTGGGCATTATGAGAGGAGTTGAAGTCAAGCTGGCTACTTATCCATAGGTGGCTTACAATATAGACATTGCAGTCATTGATACTCCTTCACAGTTTGGTATGCTTTTGTCAAGACAGTGGACTGCAACTATAGGTGGAAATGTTCAATTTGATTTATCTTATGCTACAATACTAGTGAATGGCCAGGAAGTCAAATTGTACAGGGAGCCAAGAATGAGCTAGCTTGTCGAATGTGTAGCATAGGATCAAATTAATTATTTTTGTGATACTGATATGGGGAGTTTTAAAATAGAACCAACTCATCCATAATTAATTAATAGTGATCCAATTGAAAAACATGTGGCTCAAAATTGCAATGGTGTCTGGAAGATGTATTTTGATGGAGCCTACAGCCAAGAAGGTAATGGAGCTGGGATTGTATTTGTTTCGCCTAGAGGTATTACTTTTAAATATTCTTTTCTGTTAGCATTTGAATGTACAAATAATGTGGCAGAATATGAAGCTTTATTGACAGGCTTAAACATAGCTATGAAACACAAGATTAAATTGTTGGCTGTTTTGGGCGATTCTGAGTTGGTTGTTTCACAAATTAAATCAAAATATGCAGCAAAACACAAAAGATTAAAACAATACAGGAATGTTGTATGGGATACAATTGAATTATTTGATGCATTTTCAATTGAGTGGATTGATAGATCAAAGAACATAATGGCTGATTTTTTAGCAAATGTGGCGCTAAAGAAGGATGATATCACATTGGTTGGGGTATCACAGATTGAGTTTAAGACAAAGCCTGTTGTTTCTGATAACATTTATAGCTGGCAAGTTTTCAATGATGATACAAACCTTTTGAAATTCCTTAATTGTATAGATCAATATGAAGCTCAGGAAATTGATTTCAATGCTTTTGTTGAAGAAGTAGATGGGAAACAAATTGTACTTGGCAAGGAGATCTTATAGCTCAAAACAAATAAATTTCCCAAGGGTCTAGTGGCATTGGAAAGGGTGTATGATGGAAATGATAGATCTCTAACGAAGCAAACACCAGTTACAAAGGAAGATGTTGAAGAGATTAACTTGGGGACTGAAATAGCACCAAGAAAGGTATACATTGGAAAGAAGATCAGCCCTGCAATTAGAAGAATGCTGATAGAGTTGCTGAGAAAGTACAAATATGTTTTTGCTTAGTCATATGAAGATCTGAAAGCATACAGGGAAGATTTATTTCAGCATGAAATACCACTAAAGCTAGATGCCAAGCCTTTCAGACAGAAGCAAAGACCTATAAATCCAACATTGGAGCCTAAAATGCAAGAAGAACTGGCAAAGCTCAGAGATGAAGGAATTATCAAACCAATTAGACATTCAACGTGGGTTTCTAATCTGGTTCATGTTGGAAAGAAAAATGGTGACATTAGATTATGTGTGGACTTTAAAAATCTGAACATGGCTTCTCTCAAGGATAATTATCCTCTACCCAACATGGAAGCAATATTACATAAGGTGACAGGTTGTGAGCTGTTGTCCATGATGGATGGGTTTTCTGGATACAATCAGGTCAAAGTCAAGGAATCTGAGCAATACAAGACAACATTCACTACTCCTTGGGGGACATACGTATACATAAGAATATCATTTGGTCTCACCAATGCTGGAGCGACTTTCCAAAGAGCCATGGATGTTGCATTTTCTGATTTGATTAATATTATCATGGTAGTGTATCAAGATGACTTGACTACTTACTCGAAGAAGGCTGAAGATCATGTGCAACATCGTGAAAAGGTATTTATCAAAGCTCTTGAATATGGTATTAGTTTAAATCTAAAGAAGTGTCATTTTGCAGTTACAGAAGGTAAGCTCTTGGGGCATATTGTTTCAAAGGAGGGAATTATAATAGATCCTGAAAGAGTTGAAGCTATTGATAAAATTCCTATTCCCAAAATTGTCAAGGCTATACAGTCATTCTTTGGACAAATTAATTTTGTTAGAAGATTTATTTCTAATTTTGCTAAGATCATCAAGCCCATATCAAAAATGTTAAAGAAAGGAAAGAAAATGGATTCGACAACTGGAACTTTGGATGCTTTTATGTCTATCAAAAGGGCTATCAAAGAGACTCCTGTTCTTAAATCTCCAGATTTTACAAAGCCTTTTCAGATTTTTTCATTTGCCTCAATGCATACTATTGCTGCTATCATGTTACAAAAGAATAATGATGGTTATGAACAGCCTATATCTTTCTTTAGTAAATCATTACAAGGGTCTGAATTAAAATATGACATAATGGAGAAACAAGCATTTGCATTGGTAAAGGCTATAAAAGCATTCAAACCATATCTTGTTGGAGCAAAAATAGTTGCTTTTGTCCCTCATGCTGCTGTCAAAGACATTTTAACACAATATGAAGTTACAGGGAAAATATGTAGACGGATCAACAAGATTCAAGAATTTGACATGGAGATACAGATTACTAAGTTGGTAAGAGGCCAAGGCTTGGCTAAGCTGATGGCAGAAACTAATATTGAGGCAAATTAGATTTGCAATGTTGAAGAAGGGGCTGCAGTTGCAAGCATTGAACATACTCCATGGTATGCTCATATTATACATTATCTTAAATATATGAAATGTCCAGATGGATTAAGTGATAGCCAAAGGAGAACTTTGAAGTTGCAGGCATCAAAGTATGTTTTCATGGATGGAAACCTGTTTTGGAAAAATAGGGATGGCATATTGTTGTTATGTTTGGATGAGTCACAGGCTAAGCATGTTTTGAAGGAAATGCATGAAGGAGTTTGTGGAGGTCATTATTCAGCAAAGACAACTCCACACAAAATTCTCAGGGTTGGATATTTTTGGCCAAGGGTTTTTAATGATTCTTTCACACATGTGAGAAAATGTGAAGCTTGCCAAAATTTTTCTGGAAGATTGAAGTATTAGGGTTCTTTGCCACTTCGACCTCTACAGGCTGATGCCCCTTTTCATCAATGGGGAATTGATTTCATTTGAGAGATACAAGAGAAGTCAAGTGGAGGGCATAGGTGGATACTAGTTGCTACTGATTATTTTACAAAATGGGTGGAGGCAATCCCAACCAAGTAGGCGACAAGTAAAGTTGTAACAAATTTCTTGATGGAAAATGTTATCACCAGATTTGGTACACCATTGAGGGTAATCATGATAATGGGATGTGCTTCAGGTCAGATGAATTCAAAAGCTTTTGTGATAAGTATGGCATTACTATTTCTTATGCAACTCCTTATCATCCACAAGCCAATGGTCAAGCAGAGTCCAACAATAAGAGTCTCTTGAAGATTATGAAGAGGATGCTGGGACAGAACAAGAAGGCTTGGGATTCAAAGTTAAAACTAGCTGTGTGGGCTGATAGGATCACTGTGAAGAAGGCAATTGGAAAATCCCCATTTGAATTAGTGTATGGAGCACTGGCTAGGATACCCCTATAGAATTTGCTACGAGTCTACAAGTTTGTCTTGCAAGAAGATTTGGAAGCTCTTGAACCCATGGACGACAGAATGGAGCAACTTGCTGAACTGGATGAAGTAAGGAGAGAGGCCCAAAGCCAAAACATGAAGTTACAGGCACATATGAAGTATCTATTTGATAAAAAGGTGAAGGATAGAAAGTTTGAAGAAAATGATTTGGTGTTGATGTGGAATGTAAGGTGTCAGGAGAAAGGCAAGCATGGTAAATTTGAAGCTCTTTGGCTGGGACCTTTTGTTGTCGTTGGAAAAAAGGGTGAGGACTCATATTATCTATAGAACATGGCTGGTGAAGATTAGGAATTGCCTATTCATGGGAAATTCTTGAAACTTTTTTTCTCTTGAGCTACACAGAGGGTTGAGGGTTGCCAGTGCATGGACAACTCTTGTGTATCCTCTTTAAAATTATTTTCCATGCATAGTAGTTTTAGGTTTTCATCCACCTCCATTTCACTCCCATTTTCCATTCACCTTCACTTTGCATTCACTTTGCATTCACTTTCACTTTGCATTCATTTCCATTACCATTCATTCCATTGATGCTCATTAGTTCTTTCTCTATCTAGCCTGCTCTCCCAAAGATTTGGATCCTTGCAAGGATCTAACTATCATTCATCCCCAGACGGAGCCACTGTTGGAACTGTTAAAATTAGATGATTTTTGCATATTTTTCATGTCCCCTGAGTCTCCATATGAGTATTTCCTTGTGCATGTTTCCTTCATTTCATAATTTTTTTGCTCATATTTTGGCTTATATCTAACCCCTAAATCATCTATCTATGCATTTTCCACATTCTAGTTCATATCGGAATGAGAACACCATTGTTTCCCTGACCCATTGTGTGTTTTCTGCTTGCATAAGTCTAAGTTTCCTATCAGCAAGACTTATTATTTGTCATAGCGACTGGATTTTATTTATAGGTGGTCGTCAGCGAGACCTTGGTTTTGTTTCGGCAATCGAGTATGGGTTATATTAGCAAAGGCTTGAGGCATTGATATATATCATACCGAATCTATTGTGTCTTGTCGACGGTATATTTTAATTTGCTTTCGGCGAAGGTTTGGCTTGGTCTTGGCGAACAGGGATGACTACAAGGTGCTTCGGTGTGACTTGGTGTTGTCTCCGTGAGGTCTCCCTGATTTTATCAAGTTACAGCGACAATGTGGTGTGCAAAGGATTTTTGGTATAGTGTCAGAACTCTTTATAACCTCTCCTTGATACTGATTTGTCTTGGCGATAGCGTGTGGGGAATGATTTTTGGCATAGGAAGTGCTTTGTCTTGGTGAACAAAAAAGAAGCATGGTGTGGGACTTTTGAAATAGCAAAATGATGTCTAAGGGAGGTCCCCCCAAAGGTTGGATGCTATGGCGATAAGTAGAGGATGGCTATCAGTGTGAGATATCTTGTATCACGAGGACTCATCGATGAGTTGGGGGCTTTCGATGTAACCCGATGAAATTTTTATGACTTCTCGCTGAGGGATGGAGGCTACAGCGACATACATGACAGGCTTGTCAGTGGGAGAAACTTTAAGTCACAGCGACATGGCAAAAGGAAAAAAGGGGGCTCTCAGACTAACATAAGGTTTTCGATATGATGTCTCCCTGATATCACGAGGCTATGGAGAGACACAGTGGAGACATAAGGGTGCTTCTTGACTTCAGTATAACATGCGAGTAGCTACGAAAAATGTGATTAAAACAGGGATGCAAGTGGAATGATAAGCGAGTGAATTGCCTTCAGCAGGACGATATGGATGTCTCGTTGACTGCTCACTGGTGAAAACAGAATTTTAGAATGCTGAGGCCGACATGAATACACTTGAAGACCATTGCCTGCCAGCTCGATTGGAGCCCGAATCTTGTGGAGGCCAACATAATGTTTTATTTTGATATTTTTCTCATGCTAGTGTATAAATAAGCATGTTGTAGTTGTGAATAAGGACCGAATATGAGATTTTTGATTGACTAGAAAATAGATACAGTAGAATAAAATTATCAAACCAGAGGCTATTGTTGCATGATTTTCACAATGGAGGTATTTATGAGATTCAGTTGATGTTGCTGCATTTTCTCTGGTGTCAATTATCTGTTGAATTGAAATGAAGAATAATGCTAAGTTGTCTCTATGAATGATTTTTCTGGTTGTTTAAATTAACATAGCAAGTTTATGTTTGATTTATCGACACATTTGCTGCATTTGTGTGATCAATCAATTGGTTCTTTCAAGCAAAGATTAAATCCTCTTATTGATCATAGTAATCAGAGAAACTCATTTTGGATTATTGAAGTAGAACTTAGTAGTTACATGGTTGCATGTTTATACAAGTTGTAAACAAAGCATATGCTAGATAATTTGTGTCTTCTCCAGAAAGTGTTGCTTATCTTGATCTCATTTGACTCCACATACCCAACAAGGCACTAGTCTTTGTAGCTCATCATTATAAACTCATTATGTTACTTTTAATTGAGTATTTAGGACTTAGAGCAGAATATTGTCACTGTTTTCAAATTGAATTTCATCTGTTCACTCCCATGTGCCATTGTGAATAAATGTTGTAAGTGGAATGATTGCGAGTCAAGTCTGCATTATTCAGAGAGGTACACCCACCTTGGTCTTGCAGCACCTAAAGAGTAGAAGGTTTGATCATTTCAAACCTTGTTTTGTTACCCTGAAACATTGTGAAAGCTTGGAAACCTTTTGTGGTTAAAACCTGCATTTTTGAGAGCTAACAACCCTATTGAAGAGCTCAAAGTGGTAAATCCAAATATGTAAATTTTTTATATTTTGATTAGATTTAATATATTTCATTTTTAAAATAATGCAAGTGGGTTGTTAAAGTTAGAAAAGAGGCTGATTGGAAATTAAAAAAGAAATAGTAAAACATATTTATTTATTTTTTTAACTATTTGGTGCACTAGAGGAGAGAGTCATTTTGAAAAGGGTATAATTTGTTTTTTTTAAATGAGTAAAAAATAGAAAATAGTTGATGTCAAATGAAAATTGTCAAATTCTAACAAGTTTGAGTTTAAAATGTTATTACAAGAAAAATATACATCAAAATTTCAAAAAAAATTTACATGCTCTAGATATTGAAGTTACCTATTCAGAGAAAAAAATTTAGGGGAAAATGAAGTCTGTTTCTATTTGTTTTGGTGTCAAGTGAACATCACTTTTTCTTGAAATTTTCAGCATTCCAAAATCTTCTCTTAAATTGATAAAAAAAATCAAAAATTTTTAAAAAAATTGAAAAATTATAGGAATAAACTTCATCAATATTTCTACATTTCATTAGTTTATATCATTTTGAAATTCAAAACATAAAAACCACTTTTATGTGGTCGAAGTTCAAAATTTTTTTGTTGTTGGCCAATTTTTTTATAAAGTGTGACATAGGTTTGTGTGTTTACCCCACTACCTTGTAATTGCTACCACATTGACAATCACCAAGATACCTCACTTATTTGAGGCATTTTTTCAAAAAGCTCACTACCTTGTCATTGCTACCACATTGACAAGGTAGTGAGCTCACTACCTTGTCAACATGGTAACATGAGGGAAAGATGATATATTTTGGATGGATATGATGTAAATGGATGATGTTTCAAGTGAAATGATGGTTGAGAAAGGGTTTCCCAAGTCTTATCTAGGGCTGCAAAGGTCAAGTTTGCAAATTGAGGTCTCAAGATGGTCAAATGGTGAAACCATAAATATGCATATAATCTACCCAATATTCACTATATATGTGTAAAAATGTAATAGCAAAGAAAATAAAAACATGTGGACTTGGAACCAAAACATATGTAAACTTGAAATATAGAAACAAAAGGTCTAACTATCAACTAATCAATTTGGATACTTACAAATTAATACAAATTTGTGTGCATACTTACAAATTAATAAGAACCAATACATTAATAACAATAACATGACTTTAAAAAATCAATGTGCATACTTGCAAATCAATCCAACAAACTATTTAGGTCTACTCTACTCTTTATTGTGTCAAGAATTGCCTCATGGCCAGACTCACACACCTTCCAAAAGGTCTTGTTCAAAGGTCTACCCCCATATCTGATCAATTGAACATTGGATGCCATGACAAGGTTTGAGTAATGAAGAATCTTCTAATGCATGTCAAAGTCTTGAAAGAGCCAAACACTAACACTCTTATGTGGGTACCTTCTAAGGCATGTTCTAGTAACAACTATTGTGCCTGTAGGGCATTCAATGTTTTCTCCATCTATAACTGGGGCCCCCTAATTTCTTTTTAGCCTCAACACAATGACACAAGTAATAATCCATTCCCTCTTGATTGTATTCATTTGTAATAATTACTTAAACATGCCCTTCATTGATATGAGCAGTAAATTAGATGAAATTAGTTAGCATTACAAAAACACTACAAAGTAAGATAACATTAGGAATTTCAAAAACTATGCAAGTAGATATATCAGGTCTGGTTGAACTATATCTAATATGTGGTCAAAGTCAATTGATGATTTCATCTATGTTAGTTTCAATATCATCAGGGGTTTATACATGTCAAGTTGGTTAAGATAAATTAAACACCATTCGACAACCCACTCCTTTGACTCACACTCATTCTAGGCTTGAATTGTACATGAAAAACAAAAGCATGCCATCTTTGATGTATGGATACTCTGTGAAATTTCATTTGAGCTTTTAAAAGAGTGTAGCTCACTTGATCCTGTTAGTGTACAAAAATCCTCATATGGTGCAATATTAGTATAATCTACCAACCAAAAAAGTCTATGAACTGAATACTTACCTTCATTACCTGGACCCATTGAAGCATTACACCACTCGACGATTGATTTTACATTTGTCAACTTTGCATTATCTTTATACTTTAGCTCTTCTCATGCTAATGATCTTTTGATACACGTTTCTCCACCATTATGCTTTCCCTTTCCATTCCCAATCTCACAAAAAGTTTCACATATGTTGAACACATGTAATAACATGCATCTTGTTCAACCAATAGAACATCCACGAGTTCTAAAATTGTGATGCATAGTTATCCGACTATATTATATGTTGATTATATGTGTAGACACCTAAATTTGGAAACTTACATTGGTCCAAATTTATCCCTTTTTATCTAAACATCCTTTTATTTGCAATAATTAGGTAGTATCACTATTATCTAATTAATATCTTTAAATTCTTCTAAACCCCTAAGGTATTTAGTTAACAATTAAATACCTTACTCCTTAATCTCCCTTCCATCAAATGAATTAAATAAATATGAAATTTATTTAATTCCTCACATGTCACATCACTTTTCCTTAATCTTTTATCAACCACTTAATCTCATCATTAGGGATGTGCACATGCCTAATCCTTGATTATGATGTGTCACATCCTCCAATTTTTTCAAGTTGGCTTCTAATCCTCATTACCCTTTAATCATCTTCTAATTACTAATTAGTTAAGCCTAATTAGTACCTTGGTAAACTCTCCCCACCCCCCAAGAAATTTTTAATTCATTTTTATTCCTCTAAAGAATCTTCTCTTCCCCATGCAAGTCTTCTAGAATCTTTGACTTGTCACATCAAGTCACATGTGGGTAATTACTTACCTTTTTAAGGACCTTGTTTTATCCAAGGTACTTTCCACCTCTCTTTTTGGAACCTTGTCTTATCCACAAGATTCTTCAATCGTTGTAAATTTAAAATTCCTTTTTATTCTCCCTAAATTCTCCTCTTCCCCATATCATTGAGAGGTCACATCAAGTCACATGTCAAGGTACTTGCAAGTACCTCCATCATATGTCCTTCTTCCACCTCACTTACACTTCATCACATCCTTGGCCACTTCACCTTCCACATGTCAAGATGGGAGGGTTTGTGAGTCCTCAACTCACCATATCCGTTCATCTTGGCCATGGTGGCTCAATCTTGACCATTGAATTCTCTAGAGAATTCAATAACCTCTATAAATACCCCCTATTTTCTCTCATTTAAGAACCTTATGCATCTAATACCAAACTCTTTCCATTTTTCCATTTGAAGCCATACTTAGCCAATTTGCATATTTTCCCTTCATCATAGCACTTGAATCCACCATTATCACACTTTCAAGTTCATCTTACATCTTCGTCTCATTTTCCATCCAAGGAGCACACACAATATCCAAGGTCGAAGGGCCAACCAAGGAACAACTTGACAATGTATAATCATTTCATTCCATCTTCTTTGTTCAAGTTCAACATTTTGCCCAATCTTGAGCTGTTAGGTGTTCTTCATTGTTTCTTGCATTTTGTTGTTGCTACACATTTAGGAACAAGGATTTTCACTTTATCACATTTATGGCATGCCTAGTGGGACCCACAAATGGGTCTCTTGCTCTCAAGTTTGTTGTTATTTCACTGTCCATAGATTCAGGTTGCAGAGAGGCGGACCCACCCTTGCAGAGAGGTGGACCTGCCCATAGAGGGGTGGAACTGCCCATCTAGGGGTAGACCTGACCACTAAGGGGTGGACCTGTCCTTACAGAAGCAGACCTGCTCTCCATAGAGCCTAGAAATAACAGGTTTTCCAACTTTTAGCAGAGGGGTGGACCTGCCCTCACCCAGAGGTAGACCTACCCACCTAGGGGAAGACCTACCCAAAATAGAGGAGTGGACCTACCCAAAATAGAGGAGCGGACTTGCCCAAAACTACATTTTCCAGAAGGTAAAAACTACATTTTAATCATCATTTTCTGCTGTTTTGAGTATTTCTGACCTTCTAATGTGTGCTGTTGGTGTCTATGCAAGGATTTGACTAATGTTTTATGGAAAATAAGAAACAAATTACTAACAATTTGCTTGCAGGACCATTCATTTTGAAGCTTTATTAGTTGTTTGTTATCATTTTTCATTAATTTAGGCACATAGTCTAATTAGGAGGAGGTCAAATTTACATTGTGTGTCATGTTTGTGGTAAGCTATTAACGTATCCAATCCCCTTGCACCATTTGACAATCTTGGGTGAAGAGAAATTGTAGCTTACCAAGTCCTTTGAGTCACCTTTTTGATTTTTCTTAGGGGACCTGCTTGGGGATTTCATCACCCCAAGGGACGATCCCAACCAAGCATATCGCACGAGGTATACAAAGGGAGGAGGCTAAAACTGTACCCCAATCTAGCCACATCATTATTGATAAAGCGTCATGATGACGTGAAGAGTTGGTCTGAGCCTTTACTATCTTGCTAAGGTTCCCGACTCACACTTGTGATGGGCTAGTGTTCAAGGTTTGGGCCTCACGTACCAAGTGTATATCAAGGACTCCTTAGCCACCTTGTTTGTCCTAGATAGAGGACTTTTTTGGTCATACCCATTCTATTAATTTTAGGATCGTGCTACTTGAACTATTTTCTTTGTGCAAAGCCAATAATTTTTTGTTCAGTCAAGTCAACCTTATCCTCTGATTGTTGTTTGTTGTGTTTTGGGTCCTTTGCCATAGTCATTTTTTGAAAAATTCAAGTTCATATTTGTGTAGAGGGGTAGACTTTCCCTTGCAGAGGGGCATACCCTCCCTACCAAGGGAAAACCTGCCCTCTGTCTCAGTCCCTTTTTAGCCTATTTTTGTCAGATTTACCCAACTTTTTATCAAACAGGCATACTTTCCCTAGTAGGGGCGTACCTTCCCTAATAGGGGCTGACCTACCCTTGGAGGGGCATACCTACCCTTGGACAAGTGTACCTGTCCCTTGAACAGTTAGTTTTATCACTCATTTCATCATTTTGAGCACCTGTTTTATAGTTCTGAGCACCCGTTTCATCATTTCGATCACGCGTTTCCTCATTCTAAACATTCGTACATCCATTCTAAAAATCCATTCCCTATTCCAAACATTCATCCTCTTCATCCGAACATCTATTTCCTCATTTTGTGCACTTGTTTACCCATTCCAAACAACTATTTTTTCCCTTTTTCACTAGATAGGTGAACCTACCCTAGTAGGGGTGTACCTACCCTAGTAGGGGTGTACCTTCCCTAGTAGTGGCGTACCTACCCTAGTAGGGGTGAACCTACCCTTGTAGGGGCATACCTTCCCTTGGATGGGTGAACCTGCCCTTGAATAGGCGTACCTACCCTAAACAATTATTTTTTCCCATTTTTCACTGTGTAGGTGACTTGCCCTTAGATAGGTGGACTTTCCCACCAAGGGGCAGACCTACCCAAAATAGAGGGGTGGACACACCTAAAAACATCATTTTTCACCCTTTGTTCAGTCGCTTTGAGCACCCATTTTCCCGTCATCAACACTTTTATGTAAGTCATCATTTCATTGAAAAAACCACATGGGTGCTACTTAGAACATCATTAGAGTCCATATCTATCATCAAATATTCCATCCCACTCATCTAGACTTCATTTTGAGGGTTTTGATTTTTATGTCAAAACTTTCGGAGGCCATAACTTTTGACTTGGGTGTTCGATTGGGCTGAAATTTTATGGGTGGTTGTGTTATGAGGTGGCATGTGGATTCCCAATTGACCCTCAAAAAATTTAGTTGGACCCCATTTTGATGCATTTTTGGGGCTCCAAAATTTCATCTTGACCCTCAAAATTGTAATTTAGTGTTTTTTTTTTCAGTTTTTGAAAAATTGTTTTCATTAATAACTCAGAATGCATGTCTCAGATTTGGGATGTTGGAAATTAATCCTATCTTAGTTTTGGGTATTTTTTGGGAAAAAACTGGACTCTCAAAAGTATGTCTGTGAAGTTTCCTAAAATGGCAAAATTTGACAATTTTTGAAAACTGCCAAATTTGGTAAAAATCTAATTGTCAACACCTTGCGTCATCTAGTTAAAACCCCCAAACTTGGTTTAGAATCAATCCTATCATTTCATCTAATCCAATCCCAATTTGATCTTGGTTCCATCCCCATTCTCACAATATCATTCATCTATCATCTGAATCACATATAGAGCATCTCTAGGTTAGGTATCCATCATCGCTTTCCCAATCCAAATCCTCTGAATTTCATTTGAAGTAGTTACCCAGATTGATCTAGGTATCTAAATCTGATCTTCATCATCCATAGCTTCTTAGGATCATCATCCATCCTAAGTTAGTCATCATTGTCAGCCTAACCAATCCACTTTCAATCTCAAAGTGGATTATGTGCAACAATCATCTATCTATCTTTTAATATGATCAATTAGCATCCTAATTCACCTAGGGTAACCTTAGAATGAGGTTTATAATCCATCTCATCACCCTATCCATTTCATCATTTTATCCTATCAATTGTTTCATTAATTGATCTTATTTGATTTAATCCAACCACATCCCTATCCAATCATTTTCAACCCAATCAATCTACTTCCATCTTGAAGCAGATTCAGTGTCAAGATCATCCTTTGGTAATCAAATCCAATCATCAAAATCAATCCCATTGCATCATCCAATCATCCTAATCTATCTCCTCGTTCCAAGAGTCAGTCTCCCAATCCACTTATTTGTTCATCCATTCCGATAAATCGTTTACTCATTTCAAGCTTTCATTCATCCATTCCGAACATTCATTCTCCTCATTTCAAACTCTTGTTCACCCTTTTTGATCATTTTTTTACTCGTTCCAAGTAAAATTTCATCCATTCCAAACCATCTTCTATCATCTCAAGCTCTTGTTCAGTCATTCCAATCAATCATTTACTCATTCTGAGTACTCATTCATTCGTTCCAAGCACTCGTTCACTCATTCATCTATTTTGAATATTCATCCCCTCATTCTGAGAGTTGTTCATCTATTATGAGCACTCATCCATCCATTTTGAGCTTCTATCTCCTTGTTCTGAGAGTCGTTCATCCATTCTCAGCAATTGTTTACTCATTCAGAGTAGTCGTTCATCCCTCTCGATCATTCCTTTAATCATTCTGAGTAATATTTCATCTATTCCAAACCTCCTCTCATTCCAAGTAGTAGTTCATCCATTTCTATCATCCATCTCCCCAACCAAATCATCGTTTTCCCCATCCAAATCCCCTGAACTTTGTTTCAAGTTATTATCTGAATTGACCTAAGTGCCTGAATTGATCGTCATCATCAACATCTGCTTAGGATTGTCATCCATCCTAAGTTAACCATTATCATTGGCCCAATCAATCCAATTTCAATCTTAAGGTGGATTTGGTGCCACAATCATCCATTTATCCTTCAATCCTTTGAATCAATATCCTAAATCACCTAGGGTAATCTCTAAACAAGGTCTACAATCCCCTTTTTGATCCATTATGTGATCTTATCAATCATCTCATCAATCAATCTTATCCAATCTAACCCAATCACATCCCTATCCAATCACCTTCGACCCAATCAATCTACTTCCATCTCGAAGCAGATTCGGTGTCATGATCATCCTTTGATAATCAAATCCAATCATCAGAATCAATCCCATCACATCATCTATTCATCCTAATATGAGCTTTAATCCAATCCCGATTTGAGCTTTAGTCTATTTCCATTCAAGATCTTTGATCCATCCTATTTATCCTTTCATCATCATGAATCCTTATCCTCCATCAATACTAATCAAGGGAAACCCTAATTACGTCGATGGCGTTAACAAAAGTCTTGTTGATCAAGAAGAATATGACATAGATCCCCTTGGCGATATCATCTCTAGTAAGCTTTCTGCATCCACTTCCTGCAATCCAATCACTCCTTCAAGCTATCATGTTATGCCTTCATCCATTCCTAATCACACTCCTTATGCTACCTTTGACAAGGGATATCCATTATCTTCCTCACTTGTATCCCCATCATATCCTTCATTTGTGCCATCTCCTTATCCAACATCTATGTATTCCTATCCTAATCCACCATCACAACACCCCTATCTTAATCCCCCGTCCACATCCTCCTATCTCAATCCTTCCTCCACATATGCCCACTATCCTAATCCTCCATACCAATCTGCCCATCCTACTTATACATCCACATCAACCTATCCTAATCTAACATCCACATCTTCTTATCCTAATCTGTCATCCACATCTCCCTATTTCAATCTGCTATCTCAATGCTCCCATCCTAATCCACCATCCCAATTCCTTTACTACAACACACTGTCCATATCCTCTTGTCATAATCCACCGTCCCAATATCCATATCTTAGTTCCCCATCTACTTCCTCTAGCATTGATCCACCATCCATGTCATCTAGTCCTAATTCACCATACCAATATCCCTATCTTAACCCTTCATCTAATCTTAATCCACCATCTACTCCTAGTCCTACATCCAACCCTAATCCTCCATCTACTTCTAGTCTTCCATCCAATCCCATTCCTTAATATAGTCCTACACCCATCCCTAATCCTTCATCTATTCCTATCACACCATCTCAACCTAGAGTATGCAAGTTCCTCACTCTAGAAGTTCTCCAAGGACTTATGACAAAGAAGACATCCCCCACTCCACACATTGAAGTCGTGGAACCACATAGTCCCAATCCATCATCAACGGTCACTAGTGATGAGACACTTCTCCATACCACACCTATCATTGATGTTACCGCCCCTAGCACCACTCAAACAGTTGAAATCCTCATCCTCTAAATCCACTGAGCCCCCATCTCCTACTCTAAGATCTATCGAACCCATCGAAGAAAACCAAATCCAATCCACTCCTTCCACTCCTAGTATCACCACAATCCCTCCTCTTGAACTTCATGAATCCTTCATCCTTCCACCTCACCCACTTGAAGAGTCCCTCCAAGACTCCATTATCATGCCTCCCCCATATGATGAGTCATACCAAGAGCTTGATCCAAGGCATACCATATCCCCTACTGCACATCAAGATCCTATCATCCCATCTAGCCCATCTCAAGATCATAGTCCCCCATCCATTCCATCCGATGATATCCTTGATTCCACCACTCCATCTCATGAGCCCTTATCTCCATCCCCATCACATGAACCCTCATCACCTACTGCCACAAATCCAGATCCTATCATACCTCCTAATACCTTTCTTGATACTTTACCACTCATTCCTCCTAATCAAGAAGAAGTTGCTACCCCCTCATCTCCATTTGATGATCCTCCACCTTCGCCTAACCATACTATTCCCACACCACTTTTATATCTCCTTGGTACTCTCACATTCTTCCATGGTGGTCTCCTTGTAGAAGAAAAACAAAGCAAATATACCACCCATCATCCTCCACCTAATGATGGACTCACATCATTCTTCTAGAATAACAAAAATCATGTCATGGATCAAATGCTTAAGAACATGAACTATCAAGGAAAAGGTTTAGGCCTTCATGAGCAAGGTATTTTAGAGCCCATCCAAGTCCAAGAGCATGAATACACATGTGGTCTTAGTTATATATCTCAAAACTCACAAGATAAAAATGTTGGTACAACCTCTATACCTCCTCAACAAGCCTCTTCCAAGAGAAATACAGGCTCTTCCCATTTCTCCACCAAGTCATTCACTGCCATCCCCCCTCCTCCATCATATCACCTCAAAACAATCGTCCTTATTCCTCCTTCATTTGATCCATCCATTTTGGGTCCTTACATCCCTCCATCTAGTATCTCCTATCCTCCATCTACTCCATCCATGTTTCCTCCAGGTCCTATGTCTATTTTGGGCCCTTATATCCCAAAATCTCCTCCTCCATCTTGTCCTATTCATCCTTTCATCCATCCATCACCTATCCATATCACCCATCATCAACATCCCACTCTCATGTCCCCTAATCAAGATCAACAATGACACGTACCTGCACATCCCCCATCCACATATCATCCTCAAAATCCTACGTCCATTACTCCATTCATGTGTCCTCCACATTGTTCATCTCCTAGCACCCATCCCATTGCTATTAAAATCAATTTGGATGCCAAATAAATGCATACATCTAAACATCCAAATGAATCTAAATCTCCCCATGTCTTCTCTAAAAGACATGGTGAAGAAAAGAAAAATCAAACCCACAATCAAAATCATACCCATCGGCCACAAAGGCCCACCAAAACAAAGATAAAAACCATGTGGATCCCAAAGAAAAAAGATGCAATACCTTCAAATGAAAAATATATAACAACATCCAAATTTTCTAATCCAAAAGCTAATCATACACCCCTTTCATCTCCTAAATCTGTTTTGGGTTCTTATGTCCCAAAATTCACTATCCCATCTCCTCCATTATCCCCACATTCTCCATCCATTAATCCTCCTATCATTTTACATCCACCACCCTATGTGTTGATGTTGGTCCTGAACTCATCACCCCTTCACACACCTACCTCATCATTCTATCCATACACTTTCCAACATCCCATCCATTATCCTGCATATATCCCCCATCAAATCCCTTTAATCCATTCTCTTACATAATACATTTATCTTAATAAGGTTGTACCAACATCCAACAATCGCTTCACACATGGGTTCTTAATACCTCATATGGAACTTGATGCTTGATTCCTTTATCCATATCCTTATCACCTATCTTCTAAATCCCCTTATCCACATCCCTATCCTTATCCATCTCCATCTGCATGCTATCCAAAAAAATTCAAAAATCCAAAAAAAGTAAAAAAACAAAGTAAAGAGAAATAATTTGTCCAATGGTGAAAACTTGGAAAACAAGCACCTTGGATGAGTACCATGATGAAAACCTAGCAAACAGGCATCATTCATAAATCCCCATCCATCCTTTTCCACACTTGGGGGTAGCTTCCTGATATGTATTCCCTCCATCCGCTATGCTTCCTGCTATGCTTCCAGCTATGCACCCGTCTTCTTGCTATACATCATCTTCATTCATCCCCTCCATCCCACCTATCTTCCATATCCTACCATCATATCCCATTTATCTCCAATCCCTCCATCCTTCTTGTGATCTTGATCAAAATAGGGGCACCTATCTATGCATGCTTTGGACACCTCTTGGTATACAATCCCTTCATCCATGCTCTATCATATTCCTTAGACATCCATCGTATCCTCCTCTCATTATCTCCTTTATCTTCCCATCCACTTGTCTTGCAACCCTCCTTCCTCATGACACACGACATATTTAGAGTGGGGGAACTTATCTCCCTTTGTGACATAGTCCTTGGAGACTTCATCCATCATAATAATCTCTTCCATCTACCTACCATTATCTTCCTATCCACTCAAACAATCCCTTCCATCTCCCAATCCTTATCTTCCTATCTGTCTATCATGACATCCTTGTCATCCCCCATCCTCATCTTCCTATCCATCATAGCATCCCTTTTCATCTATCCATCTGGTAACCTTTTCCTCATCCAAATCCTTATCTTCCTATCCATCTATCCTAACATCCCTTTCATCTCCCCATTCTTATCTCCTTACCAATCAAAACAATCATGTTCATCTCCCCATCCTTATCTCCTTATCCTCATCCCATCTTATAATCCCTTGTCATTGGTATCTAGATATAGGCTACTCCCTATGCAATCCAATGTCATCTATCTCATCATCATCACTCCTACTTCTTTTATGCATCTTTCCAATCTCCTATCATTTCTCATCACTAATCTCTCCATCACATCATCCTCCCAATTCATTATGATGATCTGGACAACTATCCCATCCCTGATCTTCATTTGATCACCATAATTCTATCTTATCCACCAAGTCTATCTTGTCTCATCATATCGGTCCCATCCTTTTTATCCCCTTATCATGGTTATCACATCATTCTTTATCCATCATTTGTCTTTGGCTTTTGTTGAACTATGTTGCCCCTGCCCTTTCACATAGGCAAGGTCGATCATTTGATCCTCCCTCAGGGCTCCTTTATTGTCTATCATCAATTTTTCTACTACTTTGTCTATCCTATCTTGGTCATCCATTAAGGTCTTCATTATCCTCTTTCCGCTTTTATCCATTGTCAATCCTAGTATTTTATTGAACTATGAGGGCTCTGTGCTTTCACATAGGCAAGGCTAATCTTTGATCAACCCCTAAGCCCCTAGGTTTTTATGGTGTGTCAGTATTGAGTCTTGTATCTTGTGTCATATGTTGTATCATCAAGTATGCTCTTATCTAGCTGGTCCTTCACAAATGAGATCCACCTGTATCATCAGATCCAATCAAATTTGCATATCCTGCGTCATATTGATCTTTATTTTAGCATCCATCATCGGTCTCAATAGGATGCATCCTTCCTAATAGACCTCATCAATCCCATCCATCCCCTTGATCCTATGGCAAAGGATGTTTGAAATTGATTGTGATCTTTTGATGCTTTTGGTTTTTCTTTATTGTTTGAGCTCCCTATCATCACTTGTCATGAACACCTTGATCCATCATATCATGGTGTGCTTTGACTATTCAACATAGGGGCATATCTTGATCTTTTTTCTTTGTTGTTCTCTTCTTGGTTGTCCCATGTAGTACCCACTAAGACTCCTACAGTCTTGTGTTACACTAGGGAATCCTCTTATGCTTGTGGTTATTCCAATGCCTACGCCGACCAAGGTCTTCGTGACTTTAGGGTGTTGGAATAGCCTTCTTGTCTGTTATGTTTGTTTTATACATTAGACACTAATCCACCTTGGTTCTTCATACCTTGGCGTCTTGAGTCTTATGCTATAGCAAAAATTAGTGCTTCGAAAATAAAAAATTGCATTAGGATTGCATTTCATCTCCCATTTCATCCTCTCATCTATCATACATCCCCTCGTCCATTCATCCTTCATCAATCTCCCTCCCCTATCCATCCAATCTCTTATCATCATCTCTTCAATATTCTTCGAATAATATAGGTTGTTTATTCTAAGCATCTTGTCCCCCATCATTTCTATTCCTTTCATCCATCTCGTATCCTGATCCAATCCTCAACCATTTAATCTCACACAAATCATCTAATCACATCCTCGTTCTTGTCCCCAGCCTTGTTGCAAGCCTCAATCCAATCATCCTCATCATCATCCGCATCCTTAGGATGTATCCTTCCCTATCCTTTGGTGTTGTTTCGGGATGTATCCTTTCCTCATCAACAACCCTTTTTATCAGGATGTATCCTTCCCTATCCTCATGTTGTTTTGGGATGTATCCTTCTCTCATCAACAATACTTTTATCATCATCATCGAGATGTATCCTTCCCTAGCCTTTTGTGTTGTCTTTGGATATGTCATTCCCTCAATGACAACACTCCATCTATCATCAACCCATTTCGGCTTGTAGCTTGACTGGGGCAACATCACATTTGTCCTTAAATCGATTTGTGCTTCATCAATCTGCTATCCCTTATCATCCTCTCTCATTCCATCCCTTTGCATCATCTTCTTCATCTCCCCTTGCATCATCTCATCCATTTCGAGAGCACACTTGTGTTCTCTCGAAACTGCATGTCCTCTTGAGGGGGCATCCTTCATCCCTAATCTTCATCGTCACTCCCATCATCTTTCCTGCTAGTCACTCCTTTGAATGACTGGGTCATCTTTTCTAATATAACCATCTTCTTTCGGGTTCTATGTTTTAAAATTCTTTGAAATGATGCTACTTTGTATTACCATCTCAAAGAGGGGAAAAAAGTAGACACCTAAATTTGGACACTTACATTGGTCCAAATTTATCCCTTTTCATCTAAACATCCTTTTATTTGCAATAATTAGGTAATATCACTATTATCTAATTAATATCCTTAAATTCCTCTAAACCCCTAAGGTATTTAGTTAACAATTAAATACCTTACTCCTTAATCCCCCTTTCATCAAATGAATTAAATAAATATGACATTTATTTAATTCCTCACATGTCACATCACTTTTCCTTAATCTTAATCAGCCTCTTAATCTCATCATTAGGGATGTGCACATGCCTAATCCTTGATTATGATGTCACATCCTCCAACTTTTTCAAGTTGGCTTCTAATCCTCATCACCCTCTAATCATCTTCTAATTATTGATTAGCTAAGCCTAATTAGTATCTTAGTCAACTCTCCCCATCCTCCAAGGAATTTTTAATTCCTTTTTATTCCTCCAAGAAATCTTCTCTTCCCCATGCAGGTCTTCTAGAATCTTTGACATGTCACATCAAGTCACATGTGGGTAAGTACTTACCTTTTTAAGGACCTTGTTTTATCCAATGTACTTTCCACTTCTCTTTTTGGAACCTTGTCTTATCCACAAGATTCCTCAATCATTGTGAATTTAAAATTCTTTTTTATTCTCCCTAAATTCTTCTCTTCCCCATGTGATCATTGAGAGGTCACATCAAGTCACATGTCAAGGTACTTGCAAGTACCTCCATCACATGTCCTTCTTCCACCTCACTTACACTTCATCACATCTTTGGCCACTTCGCCTTCCACATGTCAAGATGAGAGGGCTTGTGAGTCCTCAAATCACCATAGCCCTTTATTTTGGCCATGGTGGCTCAATCTTGACCATTGAATTCTCTAGATAATTCAATAACCTCTATAAATACCCCCTCTTTTCTCTCATTTAGGAACCTTATGCATTTGATACCAAACTCTTTTCATTTTTCCATTTCAAGCCATACTTAGCCAATTTACATATTTTTTCTTCATCATAGCACTTGAATCCACCATTATCACACTTTCAAGTTCATCTTGCATCTTCATCTCATTTTCCATCAAAGGATCATACACAATATCCAAGATTGAAGGGCCAACCAAGGAACAACTTTACAAGGTATAATCAATTCATTCCATCTTCTTTGTTCAAATTCAACATTTTTCCCAATCTTGAGGTTTTAGGTGTTCTTCATTGTCTCTTTCATTTTGTTGTTGCTGCATGTTTAGGAAGAAGGATTTTCACCTAATCACAATAAGATATGCCCCTCCTAGCCAAATCATGGTAGAACAACTGAAAGCAACCTTGCATGAACTCTGTAGAATGTGTGTGATCATCACTAATGTAAAATTGGTGTTCCCTCAAAACCTTCCTGTTATCCTATGTAGTATCAACTACAAGAACGAATGTGATGTGCACAAATATAAAAACCTATGTGGAATTGTAATATTGTGATTGCACCTCACGTTGTGGTTGTACACTGTAGTTCTTTACAAAGCTGTTGACTAAAATAATGTTACCAAGTGGAAAGGTCCTTAGATAACTTGAATTGAAAGTCCAACCATTGAGCTCTATGGGTATGGCTTGCATACTCACACTATACTATCACAAAATGTAGACATAAACTAATACACTAAAATATTTTGAATAACCAAATCACACATTTTTTCTTCTTTACCATCTTTTGTATTATGCGCTATTGTTTTATACTTGTCAAACTTTACTAGTTCATTTCCAATTGCATGTGTGCTTTCCATATGTTCACATATTGGTATACATTGTAAACCACCACAATGTTGACATGTGCCATCCAAGCATAATTTCTTGTATAATATTTGACCTTCCTCTCTTTTACATAAAATTGTTGATATGGAGTCTCTTGAAGATGTTGGTGGGGTATGTATGCCACAATCTTGCAAAGTATTGTTATTATGCAAATCTAAACATATAGATTGATAAACATCAAAATGGATAGAAAATTAAATATGTAATCTACAACAAGTAGTGCATGTGTGATTTATATTTACGTAATTTTTTTTTATCATTTCAAAATATCTTTGTCAAATTTTAATTTGAGGATACATCTCTAGAAATTTACTAGAAAAATATGTTTGATTCGTATCCAAAAAATTCTTTGGATGTGGCTCATGGTTTCAACTACTAATTCTCCTTGTTACCAAATCCCTTTGACTAGGAGATACCCTTGTGTTATTCTTTCAAAAGTATTCAATTAGTGATCTCAATGCTTCAACAATTGGTTTATCTTTTTTGTGGTAGTCTCCCTGAGAATGCCCATAATTCATTGGTATCAGTGTACTCAATTCTTTGGCACCTTTAAATGGATCTTGATAAAAAATTTCTATTAATTCTCAATTCTTGACTCATCTTTGTAATAAGATGAGCTTTCCTCATTTGATTACTTACTTTTGTCAATGTAATAAAACATCATGAGGCATTACTATCTTTTAAGCGTGAGGTGTTACCCACACTCTCATATGCACTCATTAGATTCTCCACAATAGTTTTTTCACTTGAAGCCTTTAATGTCCTTAACCCAAGAATCTTCATGATGGACCTATACTTTATACTTCGCATCATTTCAAAAAATAGTTGACATCTTAAGGTCTTATTTAATTTTTTAGAGAAGACTCTCCAAATATTATGAGCATATCTTCTACAAGTTCATTTTGAAATATTACCTTCCATTGGATGCAAAATATTCTCATCATATTAATCAAATACTTTGGATTTCTATGCAAAATTCTAGGTGGTGTTCTCAAAGGTAAATTCATCTCAACATTTAGAATTTCATAAATATTTATATGATGATGCAGAAGCATCCAACGGTGTAGGATAATCTTGCATCACGATAAAAAAATTGTTTTCTTTATTTTATTTAGTTGTTTTGAGTCACATGATGGCACTTAAGGGGTGTAAGATAGTCAGGCGTCAAATATAGAAAAAAAGGGCACTTACTATTTTTCATAAGTCAGCTCAAATAGGCTCATAAGGACGTGAAAATTTACCCCAAGGAGTAGAACTAGAAAAAATTTCCGGCTGCAAAAGAATCACCTCAATACCCTTCATAGTTTGGGAGATATTAAAGTTTTTGTCCTAAGAAATTTCTCCAATGCAACTTCAATTTTAGATATGAATACTTTAGAGGCCCCGAAATAGGTCAATAGGTTGCTATACTGACCTATGGTTCATATGTTGTAGATCTCTTTGAGAGCTTTCCAACGATATGCAATAATAGAAAATTGGACACCTGGAGTAAAAGTTATGGCCCCACGAAGTTGCCCCTCTAAAAAGTGAATTTCATTAAAATTTCTTCCTAAGCCAGAAATCAAACGGTAGGAATTTTGGCACCAAAATAGAAGGGAAAGTTGAAATTTCTAAAACATTCTAGGGTGGTTATTGGATAAAATAAAAAGGGCTAAGTGGGGGTTGTAGAAGGTGGCTCCAAAAGTGCAGATTTTGGGCTCTAAATAATATATTTTCTTTTCAGAGTTGATTTTGTTGTAATGAATCAAGCCATGAGGCTATAGCATGTAAGTTTTGAATCTATAATTTCATTATCTGAAAATAATTGAAAGTGGGTTATTCTTTTGTCTTGCATCTTCTGTGTTGGTATCTATTGTTGTGATTTGTGTGGTTTCAGATGGCTTGGCCCTCATTAAGTGGTATCAGAGTAGGAGTTCTTGAGCCTGTAACACATCTCTGAATGTGAGGTAGTTGCAACAGGATCTATGAGTGTACGCTGAATTCAAGATGCCTCCAAGAATTTCCTAGCATGGTAGAGGTAGAGGCTGAGGTGGTGGAGGAAGAGATTCACCTAGAGATGAAATCAAATCCCTTAGAAGACAATTAGAAACCTTGAAGCAAGAGGTTGAAAGAAGAGATGTGTAACAAGAAATATATGGAAGTGAAGATGAAACAAAAGAGGAAATGGAAGAGGAAGAGAAAGATCCAATGAATCCTATAGAAAGTAGATTGCTACAAGTGATCTCACGCATTGGGTAGAGACCTAAAATGGAGGTTTCAACTTTCAGTGGAAGTCTGAATCCTAAAGAATTGATCAATTGGATCAATGATATGGAGGAATTTTTTGAGTTTGGGGAGATTGAAGATCCTCACAAAGTGAGCTTTGCAAAGAAAAAATTGAAAGGTTGTGCTAGTATATGGTGGAAAGAGGTCCAGTTAGAAAGAGGAAGACAATGGAAAGATAAAATTTCCAGATGGGAAAGAATGGTGTCAAAATTGAAGAAACAATTTATTCCAGCCGATTACGAATTGGTGTTGCTCAAGAAGATGTAGAGCTTCAGGAAAGGACCAAGGACAATGAAAGAGTACATAGGAGTTTCACAAGGTCCTAATTTGAATAGGAAATTATGAGGTAAACAATGAGAAATTTGCTCGTTATATTAATGGGTTGAAGCCAAGCATATAGGAAGAATTGGCACTGGTAAGAATGACCACCATTGAGGATGCTTATTAGCTTTCTCTAAAGGTTGAAGAACAATTGAACAAGAGGTTTGAGAACAAACAATGAGGTGGAGGCCTTGGAGGAAAGAACGGTGGATGTTCATATGGAGGTTGAAATGAAGACCAAAAGAAGGGTGAAGGTGCTAGTAGCAGCCAAAACCAGAAAGGATATAACACCTATTTTCCTCATAATCAGAAATGGAGACCAAAGAGGAAGAGGAAGATCTGGACAAGGAATGGGAAGAGGAGGCTTTCATGGAACCTGTTTCAAGTGTGGAGAAGAAGGATATAGATCCTACGAGTGTCCTCAAAATCAAGGAAAGACAAATAGAAGATCTGATGGTAATGTACAAGTTACACATGTAGATGAAGATGTTGAGTCTTCCCATTCTAAGGATGCAAAAAGAGGAGAGCTTCTTGTTACTAGAAGAGCCTTGTTGAATGAGGAGAAGGAACTAACTCAAAGGAAGAATTTGTTTCGCACCAGATGTAAGTGTGAAGGTAAAGTTTGCAATGTTATTATTGATGGAGGTAGTACTGATAACCTTGTTTCAAAAGAAATGGTTAGTAGGTTGTGGTTGGAGAGAAGGCATCAAAACCCATACCGAATTGCTTGGTTGGAGGACCATAAAGCCTTGGTAAATGAACAATGTTTGGTAAATTTAAAGATTGGAAATTACCATGATGAGGTATTGTGTGATATTATGCCTATGGATGTTTGTCATATGTTGTTAGGTAGACTGTGGTAGTTTGATTAGTGAGTATTACATAATGGACATGCCAACACCTATTCTTTGACAAAGGATGGGTTTCATCATAAGTTGAATCCCTTGAAAGAGGCAGAGGAAAAGGTATGTAGTAATGCAATAATTTGTTTGGTTGATGGAAGAAATTTCCTAGAAGGTTTGAGGCATGAGCATACGTGTTTTGCATTGATTCCTAGAATTGATAAAGAAGATACTACTGAGGCAATTGTAGAGGTTTCAGATTTGTTGAATGAGTTTCAAGCTATTAATTCTGATAATGTACCTGAAGGTTTTCCTCCAGTGAGAAAGATTAGTCATTAGATGGACTTGATTCCTAGAGCCAATTTTCCAAATAAGGCAGCTCATTGCATGACTCCAGTAGAGAGTGAAGAGTTGAATAGTGTTGTGTAGTTTTCGCACACATGCCCCACTGAAAGTAGGGACCCCCTTTTTTTGCTCTAATTTCTAGTGCTTTGGCCATTTTTGTTTTGAGGATTTTCTTGCTTAGGCACGTGCTTAAATTATTATCTTGCTTGCATTGATGACCCCTTTATGCAACTTGTTGAAAATATTAAGTTTTAAGCCATTTCTGGGTTTTCCTTTGATTTTGGGATTTTCCTCCTCTAGAAGAATTCCCAGTTTCCTTTGAATCCCAATGAGGAGGAACTTACATTGTGATTTGGGGATTCTGTTCTTTCACAAAATTCTATGTTAATCAAATTTCTTTGAAATTCCTGCACTCTGTCAAATTCTCGGGTTTTGTTTTGGGTTGTCTTGTCAGTGGCATTAATGCTTAATTGTACGATTCTTGTGGAATGTATTTAGTCAATTTCTAGGGACTTTCGTGCCATCGATATTTTATCATTTGTCTTTTTTTGATCTGGGAGGTTTGATTTTGGGTGCTCAATTTCATTTTTCATTTGGACTTTGCATTCGAGAGTTTGGAGTTGAAGTTCCTGGGGGTGATTATTGTTGCTGCTATTTGTTGGGGCATCAAATTTGGTTGCCAGTCATTGAATAGTTGCATTCATCTCATCAATAGTATGTATTCATTTCCTTGCTTTTGAATGTTGGATGTGAGTGATTCTTTGATTTTATAAGTATGTGTGGAGTTCGGATTTTGCGTGTTTGGCGCCTACCATTTTAAAACTAGGGTTGTGAAAATGTTTTCTTAATTTTTGGTGGTCTAGAACATGCACCCCTTAGTTAATCCTTTTAAGTTTGACAGTACTGACTTCATCTTTGAACCTGACCTGGCTTGTATGGTTGCTTTAGCTTGATTGGATTTTAGGGTTTTTGAGCCTGACTGATGGTCGGCCATGAGTGAGGTGTAAACGTGTGATTTAATTCCCATTCAAGTGAAACTCACTTAGGTTTATTCCAAATGACCCATTTCTATGTTCAATAAGCCGAGCAATCCCAGTATGAGCTAACTCCCCTGCGTTAATGAAAAATTTTGGTTTTTGAGCTTAGAAAATTGATGGTTAAATTTAAGGCATCACCAATCTCCACCAATTTTCCTCTAGGAATGTTTAAAACCAATGGAAAACTGATGAGAGACTCAAAATAAATTAGATTCAAGCACAGGGACCTCAGATTCTTGATCATTCAATGGTTCTAGGTAAAATCGTAGGAGGCGTTAGTTTTCAGGATTTTGAGACCTTCACAGAATTCTCGCACCCTCAAAATTTCTTGATTTCTCCTGCGCCTCCTTGTTTTCCTAGATGTGTGCAAAATCCTAGAATTCTACATTCCTCGCAAATTTCCTTCTAGGGCAGATTTTGCCGAAATGACTTCGTAGTACAAAGAATTTGAGAGATGAATGGATTTAATGTTGTGCATTAGGCATCCCATGGATGATATTGATAATTTAAATAATGTTACATGATTTCCTTTCATGTTGTGATGATTGAACTAATGAATTTTATTCTTAACTATTAAAATTTGCTTAGCCAGGAATTTCCCAAAATTCCTCTCTGGTTGGTTTTCCTCGGATTATTCAAAATCCCAGATTTAAAATGATTATGTTTTATGATTGATTTAAGGGATTTTTGTCATGATTTTGAGTTGGTTTAATGATGAATATGTTATTCATGGGTGACTAACCTTGATTCTAATATTATAAAAGGATTTATAGTGGTTTTTTCTCCTAATTGTAGGCTGAATCAAGTAAGACAATAGTTGGAAAGACCAGGGACAAGCAGACAGATCCAAGTGTTGAGGGGTCTGCTATCTCCAAGGAAGAAAGGACCAAGATGGATATAAGGAGTAGGATCCCAGAAAGCAAGTTGACTTCCATCCAGTCAAAAGTCATGGATACAAATGTAGGTATATGGGATTATGAGGAATTCAAGGCAAGGATGGTAGCACATAACCTTCCCTTGTTGGCTAGAATAATATTGGAGTCAGGGTTGGCCCATGTAGCTATATTCCCTCCTACAGTAGCTAGTGCTAGAATGTGCCAGACATTATGACAGGGGCACACAAAGAATAGTTGGTCCTCAAGGAAGAATAGTGGCAAATCTTAACCCTATGTCTATAGCCTAGACCTTTGATATGCCCGATAGGTCCCATGTGGTGGGTTTTGATATGGACATAGCAAAGAAGTATTATGATGAAGACATCATTAAATCACAAGTCATTAATTACTAGCTAGAGAAACCCAAGTCTCACTTCTCCAAGATGCCCAAGCAACTCTTTAGAGCAAAATTCAAAAAAGAATACTATGATGCTATCACACTGCTCGGTAGAGTGGTGGGATTGAAGAGTGCAAGAGTATTTGAAATTTGGATGTTCCATGTCATTGTGAGGATGGAGCCAAATATTGACTACCATTGGGAAGGCATCATAAGTGCAATGATACATGAAAAGATGTGCAATATGTTATAGACAAAGACCTTCACAATGACCTCTTACTTGGTCTATGCACTTGCAATGTTCCATCCATATAAGGGACTAAACACAAGGGGCGTGTTTGGGTAGGATCTGATTTATGAGGTGTACCCACAATTACACTTGGATAGCACAACTTATAGGAGGGTGAATGACACATTTACCATGTACATCAACAGGTTATTATAGGGGGTAGAGCTTGTCCAGATCTCATAAAATTCCAAGGAACTAATCAAGAGGTTTGGAGCTTGGTTTATCCAGTTCCCTATCTTCTCATATATCAGAATAGATGGTTTCCAGAGGGCCCCATATAGACTCCCTAGTTATCCCATAAATCACACTATACTTCTAGAAGTCACAAGATAGATCTATGATTTTGATGCAATTGTCAAGAAGGACAAACATAAAAATAGATTTGGTGGTGATTTTCCTTTGAGAATAGGCAGTAATGAAGCCTACCCTTCTATTAATTCAGCCCATGCTTCTGAAGAGGAAATGAGCACTTTGGGTCTCTCTTTCCATTCTAAGAGATCTAGATTTGATAGGACTAGTGAGGCACAAAAGAGCACCAACAGGGAATACAACCATAATGATGATCTAGGAGATTATTGGGCTAATAGCAAGGATGAGTTTGAAGTTAGAAAGAAGAAGTTCTCTATATTTCTAGTGAACTAGATCTGACTATACAAAATAAAGGCCATTCTTGATCAAATTGAAGACGATGGAGATTTGATTTAGAGTCATGACTATGAGCTTGTGAAAGACAAACCGATAGGTGAGATAGTCTAGCTAGAGGAGAAGAAGATAGAATTAGAGTAGATCATGACTCCAGTGATCAAGTACACAAAGTTATGGCTCAAACATAAGATTTGGGAGTTGGAAAGTGAATGTGTGCAATGTACTTATGACTTAATGGGGGAATTGGAGTCTCATTCCACTTCTGAAGAGTCAATTGAGCAAGACCCTAAGGGTAAGACTAAGGTGGGCTCTCCTTTCAAGATAAAGATTAAGGATTCTCAAGCAGAAGAAGTAGAAGAAATAGAAAAGCAAAGAAGACCTGTTGCTAAGAAAAGAAAACATATTTCAAAGACCAAGAAATCTACAAAAGAAGAGGTTGAGGAAGAAGGAAAAGAGGGTAGTGCTTTCGTTCCTAAGAGAAGAATAATAGTGAGATTGTCTTAGAAGAAGAAGGAATATTCCATGGTAGGGGATGAAGTTGGCTCACCAGTAGTAGGCATGGATATTTTAGGGGAGAAGGCACAACTATACACAAGAAGATCAAGAACTCCCTCTCCCAAGGATGGTGTTCCAAAGAAAAGTGTTCCCTTAGTTATCCCTGGCATAAAATAACATGATGATTTCCCTCCTTCTCATGAAACTGATAATGTACCAAGTGAATCTAAGGATGCAGAGGATCACCAAGATCAAGGAGAAGAAGAATTCTGAGAAGGTGAACTATATAGTATAGAGGCAAAGATAGAAAAGATATTGCAGTCCCCTTTGGTGACTTATGAAGATTCACCTGCAGGAAATGAAGAAGATAGACCTCCACAAGGAGAGGAAGTGAAAATAAAGACTCCTTCACCAGTGCATGAAGAAGAACATGATAAGGGAAGTGAAGATAAGATTGAAGAGCTTCCTAAAAAGCAAAATCTAAATGAGGATTTCACCAAGGTTCAACAGGATGTGGTTGGACAAGGTAATGTGCAGTTGGATTCCACTATTCCTAGTTGGATAGAAAATGAATTAAAGAGTAAGAAAATTATGGTGGATGATACTCCTCCCAACTGGGATGAATTACTGGAAAACATAGGAAAATGAAAAGCAAAGAATAAAGCCAGTGTTATCTCTAGGATTGAGAGAGATGAAGCTAATAACAGGGTGATTCACATTGCCACCCTTGTGGAAGATAATAATAAAGATGAATTGATTGGTAGAGATTACAATGTACAAACCATCAGCTTGGGACCCACCTCCATGATGTAGGAAGCTAAGGAATTTGAAGGCTCTAGTGCTACTATTTTGAGTAGATTGAAGAAAGAAGTGAAAGCTAAGCAAAATTTGAAGAAGGATAATGATAAACTAAAGAGGCATCTTGATGCAGAGCAAAGGAAGAAAATCCACTCAACCAATCTCATTTGTAAATCTCAAAACAAACCCTTCATGTCCTTTCAATTATGACTCTTCGTTCTTCACAAAATCCTTTTTTGATAGCCCTAAAACTGAGAACAAAGCTCAAAATCTCTTATAGATCCCTCAAAATACTTTAATCAACATCAAAATACAATTCCCAACTTAGGCATTTCAAATATGAGAACTTTCAATGAAGACTGACCCAAATCAGCAATTAGGCCTCTTAGGCCACATAAAAGAGAAACTAAAAATTACCAAGCCTATTCCTCCTTTCTGCCTCAAACATGTGAAAATACACCTGAACAATAACATTAGATCATCTCCCAAACTGTTTTCAGGATATTTCAACAAACAACTAATCTAAGCCTTCATTCATGATTCCAAGATTGGACTGTCATAAATCTGCCATGAAAGATCAGGATATAAATGAACATAAAAACATTTATTTCACCAAAAAAAATCAGTAAACAGTCTCAAATACATCCATACAACCTTCAAAAACTCTGACACCCAAGTGGAACGCCATTTAATAGCATCAAAACTCGAATTCTTCACTCTACAGAGTGATTTTCTAGAATTTTGCACAATTTTCAGACCCAGGGCATCAAAGTTTCATATGATAACCTTCATCAATCGGTCTAAAACTTTATAATATGAAATAATATGTCAAAAAATCCCTACACACCAAAATTTAGGTTTTTCCACCATGTAAATTGGGAGAAACTCAATTTTAATTGCTTGCTGCCACCGTAAACTAGGGTTTTGACCTGCCTAGAGTATTTTACTCATAACTTACACAAATCAAAACATTTTTTGATGAAATCAATTGAAGAATAGACCAGATTCATGGGGCTACAACTTCCAATGGAGGATGAGAGGTTTTATGCACAATAAATATCCGTACAATGGCCTGCAACACAGAAAAATCAGGAAAAATATAGAAAATCTGAACTTTTAATTGAAATTCTTCTTCATACACCTTTCCCCAGCCTTCCTCGAATTGTGTGAAGCCTCAAAAGGCCTATATAAACCATATACAATGCTGAAAACTGATTCTCTAACTACTTGTCCCTTCCCATTCCTCTATTTTTGCAATTTATTGCATTTTTACAATTTTGTATTGACAACAATTTGTCAATTTTTGCAATTTTTACATTATGCAACCTATGACCTCAAAATTATAAACTAGGACCCAATAAATGCATGAAATTGTATTTTAGACCTTAATACATAATTATTACATCATATTTCCAATCAAAACATGAATTTTCCTTCTTGAGGCATATCTCTGCCTGGGTGCTCCTGCACCATACTCCCCACCCAAAAAAAGAACTCCAAGTCCTCTTAGATTCAATGTAGCAATCATGAAATTCTCATCCATGTAGTTTCTATGCCATTTTTATTTCATCTTCACTTTTGGTTTAAGTTGGTCAAAGCCAACATGCTTCCATTTCATCTTGCCACCTGGAATCTGCTTCTTTATGCCCTGATAGGTCTCATCCTTCTTTTGTTCTTCTTCAATATGCTGCACCTTAACCTGCAATTTGTTTCTTATCCACAATATCAGTATAATAAAGAAATGAAACATATTTTTTATCATTATTCCTCCATTATCCTTCAATTCCTTGTAGATCTCCAAGGCCAATTCATTCACAATCTACTCTTTATCCAATCTTGTCACTAATCCAAGGTCTTCAACATTTGAAATCAGGTCTATGATCTTTGTCCTCTCTTCATCTTCATGCTTGGAAACATCTAGAGCAACATTCATTTCTTCATCTATGAATTCTTCATGTGCATCTTCATATGCTTCTTCTTCCTCTTTCAACTTCTTCTGTTTTCTTCTTTTCACAATCTTCTTTATAGGCCAAACCATCTTCCTTTTCAATGTCAAATGCCAACTTGTCTCTTGTTTCATCATTTGTTCTATCTTCATCATGGATTCTTGGAACTCTTCTTCAAACCTCTTCAACTCTTGCTTCAACTCAGCAATCTCTCTATCAAACTTTTCTTGTCTCTATTTCTTCTTCTTTTCTTCCTTTGCCTACAAATGCCTTCTCAAATTCTCCATATTTTAACAAGTCTCTCCTTGCTCACAACTCACTTTTCTCAACTTTCTCTCTAACTTCTTCAATGGAACAAACTAGGTTCTCACATAACTTGCAACCAACCAAAACACAACCACAAAACCACAATACAAAAACCAAATTCTTTCTCAGCCCAGACCTTTTGCTGAGCTCTGATACCAACTGATGTAGAGCAAAGGAAGAAAATCCACTCAACCAATCTCATTTGTAAATCTCAAAACAAACCCTTCATGTCCTTTCAATTAGGACTCTTCGTTCTTCACAAAATCCTTTTTCTATAGCCCTAAAACCAAGAACAAAGCCCACAATATCTTATAGATCCCTCAAAACACTTTAATCAACATCAAAAAACAATTCCCAACTTAGGCATTTCAAATATGAGAACTTTCAATGAAGACTGACCCAAATCAACAATTAGGCCTCTTAGGCCACATAAAAGAGAAACTACAAATTACCAAGCCTATTCCTCCTTTCTACCTCAAACATGTGAAAATACACCTGAAAAATAACATTAGATCATCTGCCAAACTATTTTCAGGATATTTCAACAAACAACTAATCTAAGCCTTCATTCATGATTCCAAGATTGGACTGTCATAAATCTGCCATGAAAGATCAGGATATAAATGAACATAAAAACATTTATTTCACCAAACCAAATCAGTAAAAAGTCTCAAATACATCCATACAACCTTCAAAAACTTTGACACCCAAGTGGAACACCATTTAATAGCATCAAAACTCAAATTCTTCACTCTATAGAGTGATTTTCCAGAATTTTGCACAATTTTCAGACCCATGGCATCAAAGTTTCATATGATAACCTTCATCAATCGGTCTAAAAATTTAGAATATGAAATAATATGTCAAAACATCCCTACATACACAAATTTAGGTTTTCCACCATGTAAATTGGGAGAAACTCAATTTTAATTGCTTGCTGCCACCCTAAACCAGGGTTTTGACCTGCCTGGAGTATTTTACTCATAACTTACACAAATCAAATTTTTTTTTGATGAAATAAATTGAAGAATAAACTATATTCATGGGGATACAACTTACAATGGAGGAGGAGAGGTTTTATGCACAATAAATATCCGTACAATGGCCTGCAACACAGAAAAATCAGGAAAAATATAGAAAATCTAAACTTTTAATTGAAATTCTTCTTCATACACCTTTCCCCAACCTTCCTCAAATTGTATGAAGCCTCAAAAGGCCTATATAAACCATATCCAATTCCTAAAACTGATTCTCTAACTACTTGTCCCTTCACATTCCTCTATTTTTGCAATTTATTGCATTTTTACAATTTTGTATTAACAACAATTTGTGAATGTTTGCAATTTTTACATTATGCAACCTATGACCTCAAAATTATAAACTAGGACCCAATAAATGAATGAAATTGTATTTTAGACCTTAATACATAATTATTACATCATATTTCCAATCAAAATGTGAATTTTCCTTCTTGAGGCATATCTCTGCCTGGGTGCTCCTGCACCATATCTATAGGATTTGATGAAACCCTTGCAATCCATCAGCTCCTCATCATCTACTACAAGTTTTTTACCATAGGAGACAATAACTGAGTTGGAGAAGATGAAAAACACTACACATGCCACACTGAACTAGTTGCAGGGAGTGGAAGCCAACTAAGATAGTTCCATTAAAGATATCCTATCAACTGGTGGAGATGTTATAAGATCAACAGAGTGGTTGAAGAATGTACTAGCTCAAGATAAGGAGGATGTTGATATTTTGTTACAAAAGACCAAGACCATCATGGAATATACTTAAGATAAGTTGATAAGTGATGAAAGTCTTCCTTCTTCCAAAGTTGCAGAACCCTGGGAATGGTAGAATGTTTTGCAAATAAGGAAAAGGGTTTTGAAAAAGGTGCATAAGCAAGGGAATCAAATTGAGGATACCCTGATTGAAATCTACAACGAGTGCATTTCCTTCTTCGAAGTTATGACAGGAAGAAAAATGTTTGCACCAAAAAATCTAAACTTGGAGCAATTGAGAAAATGGTGGCATGATGTATATTCTCCAGTCAATGAGGACCCGGTCACTGGACACCAATTTGATGATGCAGCCACATACATTGCAGTGATGGATAAGTATTAAACCCTAAAGGTGGATTTGGATAAGGTCGTAAAGTAGTCAAGAGAGGACATTAAGTCCATTGAAAGGAAAATTAAAGTGTTTGTTATTCCACCTATAGCTGACTTGGAGAAGGTATTTTTGATGGTGAAGGATAAAGTGGAGCGAGATAACAACAAAGGGGAGAGTAGTTAATGCAATGCCAAATCAGAATTTATGCTTCCCCATTATTTCTCTTCATCCTTCACATGCATTGGATCAAACCATGGTGGAAATCCTAGGCCGACCTGGATAGAACACATACATTTAATGCACACTTTACTTTATTTTGAATTTTTCTTGGCCGACTTATTTTTGGGGCCATTTGTTTTGTAACCTTATTTGGGCCGACATAAGATATAATCTCTATAAATAGGGATATTTCCTCATTTGAAAGGGCTAGATAGTTTTACGTTGGAGAGAATTAGGCATTAGAGCAAGAAGTTGGTAGTTAGGGTGTTTCCAAGCAAGTGTTGTAACAAAAGACTAGAATTGTTGCTACTTTGGATGATTTGATGCAAGTAAATGCATTGTGATTTGGTGTCCTTGTGTTAATATTATCTGGCATGGTTCCTGTGATTCTATCTTTTGAAATTTCTTAAGCTTAGTTGATATATGTTGCATTTGATGTTAGATAACTCAATGGTGTTTATGATTTGATGCTTGAAGTGTTGCAACAATCTCTAGTCCATACTTTTTGTAGCTAGCTGATTGTTGGTTTGTTTGAAAAGTTAGCCTAGACTTTGATATTCATTGTGCTTAGTTCAGTTGTGAATGCTTGTTCATTTCAATTACAATAGGGTTGTTTTGGATGAATGTTCATGATCTGAAAATATTATGTGCCTTAGAAGATTGCACTATTTCGGTAAGATTGTAGATTTATTTGGGTCAAGTAGGAATTAGTTTATGAGGGATTGGTCCATTTCAAGTATTTTTTCATTTGCATTATTAATCTTAGGATTATTGTTGATCTTATAAATCTCTTTGAAACCTTTATCTTTTTCTATTTCTTTCATTAACTGGGTTAGATTTAGGATTTGAAGTATCACCATATTGCTAGATCTGATAAGTTTGAAGATTCAATATTTGCTTGTAGAAAGGTCCCTTTGTGATTACCAACATTTCCACATATTACCTGAGTTGTTTATGCAATGTCAAGACCTGACATTAGAGACCTTGGGGTTATTTCTTGAGGCTTTGCTGATAGAGATTTACCTTTGAAGAGAGATAGGATTTCCATATTCCGCCTGAGTTGTTGCTGTGCAGAAAAAACCATCAATAGATTGGTGCTAGAATGAGGGCTTGAATAAGCAATCTAGATCAATTTATGTCTATCGTTTCTCCTAAAAGATTTAGAAGAAGAACTAGATCCACTCCAGGAGAGGAGGAATTTCAAGAGTTGCAAGCTCCTACTAGGTCGAGAAGCACAAGAAGAAGAGGAGAATCATCATGCACCCAACCACTTCCTTATCTGATTTAGAATCCATCCATGTTCCACAACCCCAACAAGCCATAAATCAGCCATTACCACCTCCACCCCCACTGATGGCTTTCCTTGCTAACAATCCATCTCCTTTGACCTTCAATAATTACAATGTTATTCCCATGAACCCTAAGCACTTTTTCTCTAAGTTCCATGTTAATGATCCCAATAGGACTATAGAGGAACATATCAGGATTTTTCAGTCCTGCCTTAGGGATAGAGGAATCAATCATGAGGATGTAGCGTGCAGGCTCTTCCATTATTCCCTAGGGGAAGATGCATTCTACTGGTACAATCATTTTCCTGTTGGGTCTATTCATCATTGGACTGAACTAGAGACTGCATTTTTGTAGAAGTTTAGGATTCCTATTAGGCCAAATGAGCTTTACCTTCAGTTCACAAAGGTCGAGAGAGAGGTCAATGATCCCATAGGGTCCTTTAACAATAGGTTTCATTGTGCTTATACCCGATTGTAGGCTCCTTATGTTGTAGATGATGCCACTACTTTAGAAATCTATTATGAAGGTCTTGATAGTTTGACAACTACCTTCATGAAGTGGAGAAACAACCCTCTGACTACCCTACTTGATGCATACACAAAGGTTGTAAAAGTTAGTACTGATCTGAGACAACACTTTTTTGGGTCTTTACCACCACTAGGACCCATTGCTCACCCTGGGAAGGTCCCAGCTCTCAATCAGGCTCTTGCCAATCATACTCCTATCATGAATCCAATACCTCAGCTGCCCCTAGTTCCTCACCCAGGACTTTCTTTGAGTCAAGTTCCACCCGTGGTCAGCTACCCCTAGCAAAATGTTAATCAACCTCTTCATCGACAACCTTAGTTTGGTTCCCCTACATATTTGTAGAATTCAAAGGTATTGAACCAGTCGCTCAGCTCTATTGCTATAGCAGGATATCCTCAAAAAAATGCAAACTAGACTCCATATAATAATTCGAACAAGGAAAGGTTGGATGAACTGACTAGACAAGTGAAGGAGTTGAACATTGAGGTCACTTATCTGAGAAACTAGAACAACCAACTCTAGGATGCTCAAAAGTGTATGCAATCCAATCATAATAGGGAAAATTGGGAATCTCAACAAGGAGAACATTTTGATAGGGGAAAACACCCGGAAAGAGGACATAGTTATGACATAGGACAAAATTATGATAAGGGACAATCTTTAGGCTATAAATTTGAGAAGGATTTCACAGAAGACAACCACCCAGATAAAACATGACCTGGAATACGAGGCCTAACAATGGGGGCATCCCTACCCCATTGGATCAACCAGCTAATCAAGAGAAGCCTCCAAGTGGTGTATATCTAGTTGAAGCTGCTTTATCAAGCTAGTGTAGGCTCCATAAGACAAGCCAACATTCTAAATTAGGCTGTCCTGAGTTCCAAACAACATCTTCAATCATTCAATATGAGGTGGAGAATAATACAAGTAATTAGGAGTTGGTACTATCTACTCCTTATGACTCATCAGTGTTGGTGTTAAATAATGCTCCTTTTCCACCGAGTAAGGAGAATGTGTTTGAAGAAGAATCAAACTAGTTTAAGGATGAACCAGATTAGGTGTGCAATGGAGATGAAATTACACAGTTGTTTGATGACAATCCTGTGAATGATAATGGCCCCATGGATGAGGAAGAAACTTATGTTGAAGAGGTGCAAACGTTCCAGTGGCCTATTAAGAAATATGACTTGAGAGATTTGCCACACAGATGTTCGCAAGCCGGAGGTCCATTCACCACTTCTATTCCTCCAAAAAACTTCACCACACCTCTACATCCCAATGCCAATATTAATCCAACATATCCTCATGTGCCTAGAAAGTACTTATCTAAATATCAAGGACAAGTGGATCTATCAAAAGGGTAGACTACTGAAATGAGCAAAGACAAGGTGGTGGAATGCCCCAAAGAGGCTCCTGCTAACTTGAGTATAGAATAGTTGGCCATATATGTTGTGGAAGAACTCAAGAAGATAAAGGTAAGTCTCTCTACATTTGAATTATTGAGCGTCCCAACTATTAGAAATGTAGTTTTAGGAGCTTACAATGCAAGTTTAGTATCACAAGATAGATTAGTTAGTGAGAGTGTTAATAAAGCATCTAGTTCTCAAATAGTAAAAGATAATAATCAAGTTCACACACAACCTAGAGATAAAGGGAAAGAGAAAGATAAAACTCAATTTTCCTAGGTTGATACTCCTTTAACTTTGTTTTAAGGGAGAACAAAAACACCTCCATTTTTTATTTTTTGTCTGCATATTTGGTAAGAACTTGCACAATTGCTTGTTGGATTCAGGGGATTCTACCAATGTAATGTCCTTTGGTGTATGTAGAGCTTTAGGCATTACCCCTACTGAATCCCAAAAGAAATTCACTCAACTAGATAGAATTGAAGTTAATGTTGTAGGGGAATTGAACATGATTCACATGTAAATTGCTTTTGATCCTAGAATTCATCAAGTCATTAATAAACAGGTGGTAGATATACCTGATGCTTATGGCCTAATTTTGGGAAGAGACTTTACTAAGACTCTAAATGGATATGTATCAATTGATCAATCTCACATGTGGCTTCCCTGGAAGGGAGTGCCAAATTAGATTAGGATTGAAAGAGAACCTAGGATGAAATATTGATATAAGAGGTGAGCATGGGTAATTATGTGTTGGCAGCCCCTTTTGAAGAATCTGATGTGGAAGAAATCCTTATGCTACATACTACACCCATTGATCTTATAGCTGAATCTAATGGTACTGGAGCCCCAGTGGAGCTAATTAATGATGATGATCCTAAAGATAACCAACTTAGCTTGTTGGAAAATTTCCAAGAATTCATTCAGAAGTGCATTGAAGATCAGATTCATTTGGGTAGAGGAATGAATTTTGGATAATTACTCTTGCCCAATTGGTGTAGAGTTCACAATGCTTCCCACTTTGAATTGGACTGTTGCTTGTGCTAGGCTATAGTAGAACAAGTGCAGAGATGTATCAACCCTATTCCAATGGTCAAAATCAATATACAAAATATTCAAGAGGATCCCAAAGGGAAGAAGGTGATGCTATCTAAAGAGCCCTCCAACAACAACAGTAGAAGGGAAGCAGCAAGGAAATCTATAGTTGCTGGTTGTTAGACCTTAAGGTTTGATGGATCTAAATCAAAGCAAGGAGCTAGTGTAGGATTCGAGCTAATCAGTCCAAGAGGTAAAAATTTCTTTGTTGCTGATAGACTTTAGTTTCATTGTACCAATAATGTAGTAGAATATGAGGCTTTGATTCATGTGTTGCTTATGTCACTAAGGAAAAAGGTCAAAATTTTGCAAGTTTTTGGGGATTCTGAGCTGGTGGTCAAACAAGTCAAGAGGCAATACTCATGCCATGACAGAAGGATGACCAATTATAGGCATAGAGTATGGGACCTTATTGAGGGATTTGAGTCCTTTAGTTGATACCATGTAATAAGAACCAAATGATAGATTCCCTAGCTCAGGCGACCAGTACTTTGCAGCCTTTGTGGGCATGTGTAGGATCATCATGGAAAAAATAGGCCCTTAAGTGGCAAAAAATTGAAAAAAATCAGAGTTAGGCAACTTGACGTAAAAATTTGAATAAGTTATCTATATTATTTCAAAAATATGTAAGAATAGAATCTATAGAAAATTGAATGTAGTTTCTAAACTACTAGGTTTATTTAAAAAAAAATCTATCGGTGAAAAATTGAAATTTCAATATAGTAGTACTTAAATATCGGGAAAAATAAGAAGTAGGTGTGTCGACCACCCTAACCACAATAAAATGATAATATTTTTTTATAATATTTTAGACATAAGTAGAGGACTCATGTCCAGATGTGATGCATATTTTTTGTAATTTTTTTCCAAGTAAATAATTAATTATGAATTTTTTATTACAACTTTTAAAAAATATAAAAACTCATATGTCTGACCACCTTAACTTGGTCAAAACTTCATGAAATTCATTTTTTCTTTTTTTAATCCTATAGTATGAAAAGAATAGAATGTGATGCATGTTTTGGATTCCAAAACTGTGATACTATTTGAAAGCTATAGATGCTTTTTAATTAGCCTATCAATCAGGACTTTAGTCATAATTCAAATAGAAAATGAACAATAATAATTTATTAAATTCAAAGTAAAGCATAATTTATATTGGTGGAAAGCTGAGAATCTCCTTTAAAAACCCTTTTCATTTCATCAATTTTGGGTAAAAAAAAATCGTTAGCCACATAACCTACAAATACCCATCATATTGCCACTTTTTGGCCTGTCATGATCCTGCACATACCCTTGTATCTTTTTGGACTGAAATTTTTTTACTCTGGAGTTGACCCTAGTGCCTTCAGTGCCTGAAAATGTGACCAACTTTCAAGTATTTGAATATGATAAGCATGTTTTGGATTTTATTACAAGTTTAGATGTCTTTACTTCTCAGATTATTGATGAAGCTAAGCCCCAAGAAGCAAAGATGGATTTAGAAGGGGTTATTAATTTGAAGACTAATACTATTCCAAGGGGAATGGTGTAGCTAGAAAGGATTTATTGATCTGGATAAGGTTAGAGATTAAGAGCAAGATGTTAAGAAGGAGTCCATTAGTGGACAATGTGAAACATACAACATGGGGACTCAAGATGATATCAAAAATATCTTCATTGGTAAAGTGCGTACTTTTGAGGAGAGAAAGGGAATCATTGATGCCTTGCATACGTATCAAGACATGACAGCCTGGAGCTATGAGGACTTGAAGACATATGAAACTTCAATTATAACTCATACTATCCATTTAAAGCTAGGAGCAAGACCTTTCAGGCAAAGGAAAAGGCTGATCAATTCCATGTGTGAACCCATAATCCAAAAAGAAGTGCAAAAGCTGATATCTGCCAAAATCATATTCCCAGTCAGACAACCTAGGTTGCGAATCTGGTCCCTATGAGAAAGGAAAATGGGGAGATCAGACTATGTGTGGATTTTAGGAACCTTAACAGAGCATCAGAAAAGGACAATTATCCAGTTCCTTCACTGGATGAATTTCTTCAGATTGTCAATGGGTCTCAAATGATGTCTTTTCTAGATGGCTATTTTGGATATAACCAAGTTATGGTATAATATGAAGACAACCATAAAACTACTTTCACCACAAAGTGGGGAACTTTTTCCTACAAAAGGATGCCTTTGATCTTGATCAATGTTGGAGCTACATTCTAGAGAGCTATGGACATTGCTTTTAAGGACGTAATTGGTAAGTGCATCATAATTTATATCAATGATTTGACAATTTTCTCCAAAAAGCGAGGTGATCATATAGCAGACTTATGCAAGGTATTTTAAAGGTGTAGAGAGTTTGGCATTTCTTTTAACCCAAAGATATGTATCTTTGGGGTTATTTGGGGAAAATTGTTGGGGCACATTATTTTAGAGAAAGGTATCACTATTGATTATGAGCGAGTGGAGGCCATACTCGATATTCAACCACCTGCTAGCAAGAAAGAAATGAAATCATTTTTTGGTAAGATTAACTTTGTACGAAATTTCATCACTAGATTTGCTGAGATAGTCAAGCCATTAAATGCCATGTTGAAGCAGGAAGCTAAAGTTGAATGGAATGGAGAGGCTAAAGAATCCTTTACATAAATCAAAAGGGCTATTGTTGAAGCCCCAGTCTTGATGAGTCCTAATTATGCTAAGCCATTTTACATATATTCCTTTGCTTCTATTCACTCTTGTGCTGGCATGTTGACCCAAAAGTCTGATCAAGGAAATGAGCACCCCACAACATTTATGAGTGCACCAATGAAAGATGCAAAACTAAGGTACTCAAAAAGAAAGCCTACGCCTTAGTTAGGTCTGTGAAGAAATTCAGACACTATATTCTAAGGAACAAGGTCTTTGTAGTAGTTCTAGATCTTGCAGTCAAGCTGTTGTTGATGCAAAATGAATTGGGAGAACATAGATCTAAGTGGGTGACTATGTTGTAGGAGTATGATATTGAGATTCATCCCATGAAGTTGGTAAGAGGGCAAGGGCTTACTAGAACAATGGCAGGAATGGGTCCCGATATTGCAGCCCAACACTATAATCTTGAAGATGTTTCTCTAGGGGACTAGTATGATGATATCATTTACTATCTTTTGAATCAATGGTGTCCAGATCACCTTAATGGTATACAAAGAATAGAATTGCACATGAAGAGTGACAATTTCATGTTGAAGGGAGTTGTTCTATACAAAAAGAACCATGAAGGTGTCTACTTGAGATGCTTAGGAAAGCAAGAAGCTGAAAGAGTGATGGTTGAATTTCATGATAGATATGGAACTGGCCATGGATCTGAACCTTCCACTACAAATAAGATTATGAGGGTTGGTTAATATTTTCCCACATTGTTCAAAGACACACACAATCATGTCAGAACTTTCCATGTATGTCAAAATGTAGCTACTAGAGAGAAGCATGCAACACTCCCACTTCAACCAATTTTTGAGGTAAAGCCTTTCGTACAATGGGGAATGGACTTCATAGGTCCAATCAATCCACCTTTTGTAGGCCACATGCATATTCTCATTGTTACTGATTATTTCACAAGATGGACTAAGGCTCTTGCATGCAAACAATGTACTTTTGAAGTGGTAATCAATTTCATTGAATCAAGTATTATCAACCACTTTGGATGTCCTATGTCTTTGGTTTGTGATAATGGTCCTGCATTTGCATCATTGAAATTCTCTAACTGGGCCTTTGATCATGGAATTATAATTTAATTTGCATCCAATTATTACCCTCAGGGTAATGGTCTGGTTGAGTCCTCCAATTAGAACCTTGTGACAATCATTCGTAAGTTGTTAGAAAGAAACCCTAAGGACTGGTATACCCAGCTTTGGTTTTCTCTTTGGGCAGATTGTACAAGACATAAACTTCCATAGGAACTTACCCTTACCATCTAGTTTATGGGCTAGAACCCATGTTTCCTATTTAGTTAAAAATCCCCACCCTGTAGTTCATTAATGAATATTATGATGAAGGGGATAAACGAGAAGCTAGACTTGTTGAACTATTACACCTTGAAGAAAAAAGAGATGAAGCCCTTGAAAACTTTGCCCACATTAGGGTGTAGTCAAAAGATGGTTTGATAGGAGAGCTAAGGTTAAAGCCTTTCGAATCTCTGACTTGGTTCTCTACTGGCATAAAGCCCATGACCATAGGGGAGAGCATAGTAAATTTGACAAACTTTGGCTTAGCCCTTATCAAATTTTAGAGATTCTGGGAGATAATGCTTTTCATTTGAAAACTATCACTGGAGAGGATATCCCACTGCCTATTAATGAGAAATACCTGAAGCATTATTTCCAATCCTGAGCTATTTACAACTCTCTTCTTGTACATAGTTAGCTTAGGTTTCTTTTCTGCTTGGTTTGTTTTGTTTTGGTTAGAGTACGTTTCCTTTTAGTTTGTTGCTTTGGTTTGCTTTTGGTTTGGTTTTCTTTTTGCTTTGCTTTCTTTTGGGTTTTCTTGATTTCTTTTGGGCATGTTGCATCTGCATGACACACATTTATTTGGGACTATTTTGACTATTTCTCTTACAAAGTTCAATCATCCTTTCAAAGTTAGTTGGTTAAAGTCCTGTATTAGTGTCACATGTATTAAGTGCGACGAGTGGATAAGTCATGGGTTAGATTAAAATATGGAATGTATCTAGGTCTTATATATTTGCGTAGATCTTTAAAATTCCAAAGGACCATGGGTCCTTATGAAGTGTAGTTAGGTGAAAAATCTTATTTCTACTTTAGCACCATTGTGATTCTCAGCCTTGAGTGTGAACTTCATTGTTCACAGGTTGAAATGAAAAAGTGAAAAGAAAAGAAATATCAAAAGAAAGAAAGAAAAAGATATTGAAAATCAAAAGAATTGTCCAACCTATCAAGAGTATCCAAGTATCTCTACCGGGGCTATGGACGCCTAGCTGGTAGTAGAGCTATACTTGGGAGGACTACAACGATAACCTCATTGGGGCTATAGATGCCTGACTAGCAGTGAGGCTCTATCCAGGATGCTTTTGGAATTATAATCTTTACGTAACCTAGTCAGACTGAATTTGGCCCCTGTTGCAACTAAGGAAGAGAAATGAATACACACACACACTCTTTGACCCTGGTACATGAAAGGTTTGTCTATCTCTAAATCTTCAAGCTCTACTAAATTGGTGACCTCATGCAAGGAATGAAACCAAAGATTCTAGGTTCTTGATTCTAGTTTTTCCCTGAAATGCTCTATAACATTTGCCCACCAGAGTCGCCATTTGTTGTGTAGTTTTCGTACACTCGCCCCATTGAAAGTAGGGACCCCCTTTTTTCACTCTGATTTCTGGTGCTTTGGCCCTTTTGGTTTTGAGGATTTTCTTGCTTAGGAACATTCTTAAATGATTATCTTGCTTGCATTGGTGACCCCTTTATGCTACTTGTTGAAAATCTTACGTTTTAAGCCATTTTTGGGTTTTCCTTTGATTATGGGATTTTCCTCCTCCGACAGAATTCCCCGGTTTCCTTGAAAGCCTGACGAGGAGGAACTTACACTGTGATCCATGGATTCTAGTCCTTCATGGAATTCTGTGTTGATTGGATTTTTCTGAAATTCCTGCACTCTGTTAAATTGCCGAGTTTCATTTTGGGTTGTCTTGTCAGTCACATTAATGCTTAATTGTATGATTCTTGTGGCATGTATTTAGTCAATTTTTGGGGACTTTTGTGCCATTGAGATTTTATCATTTGTCTTCTATTGATCTGGGAGGTTTGATTTTTGCTTTTGGGTTTCATTTGACATTTGGACTTTGCATTCGAGAGTTTGGAGTTGAAGTTCTTGGGCATGATTATTGTTGCTGCTATTTGTTGGGGTGTCAAATTTGGTTGCCAGTCATTGAATAGTTGCATTCATCTCATCAATAATATGTATTTGTTTCCTTGATTTTGAATGTTGGATGTGAGTGATTCTTTGACATTATAAGTATGCATGGAGTTCAGATTTTGAGTGTTTGGCACTGACCATTTTAAAACTAGGGTTGTGCAAATGTTTTCTTAATTTCTGGAGGTCTAGAACATGCACACCTTAGTTAATCCTTTTAAGTTTTACAGCACCGACTTTATCTTCGAACCTGACCTAGCTTGTATGGTTGCTTTAGCTCGATTAAATTTTAGGGTTTTCAAGCCTGACTGATGGTTGGCCATGAGTGAGGTGTAAACATGTGATTTTGGTCCTATTCAAGTGAAACTCACTTTGGTCTATTCCAAATGACCCATTTCTATGTTTAATAAGCTGAGCAATCCCAGTTTGAGCTAAGTCCCCTATGTTAATGGCGAATTTTGGGTTTTGAGCTTAGAAAATTAATGGTTAAATTTAAGGCATCAATAATGTCCACCAATTTTCCTGTAGGAATATTTAAAACCAATGGACAGCTGATGAGAGACTCAAAATAAATTAGATTTGAGCCCAAGGACCTCAGATTCTTGATTGTTCGATGGTTCTAGGTGAAATCGTAGGAGGCAGAAGTTTTTAGGATTTTGAGACCTTCATGGAATTCCTACACCCTTGGAATTTCCCTATTTCTCTTGTGCCTCCTTGTTTTCCCGGATGTGTGCAAAATCCCAGAATTCTACATTCCTTGTGGATTTCCTTTTGGGGTGGATTTTCCCGAAATGACTTTGCAGTACAAAGAATTTGAGAGATGAATGAATTTAATGTTGTGCATTAGGAATCCCATGGATGACACTGATAATTTAAATGATGTTACATGCTTTCCTTTCATGTTGTGATGATTGAACAAATGAATTTTGTGCGTAATCGTTAAAATCCACTTAGCTAGGAATTTCCCAAAATTCCTCTCTGGCTGGTTTTCTCCAGATTACTAAAAATCCCATATTTAAAATGATTGTGTTTTATGATTGATTTATGAGATTTTGTCATGATTTTGAGCTGTTTTAATGATGAATTATATGTTATTCATGGGTGACTAACCTTGATTATAATATTATAAAAGTATTTATTGTGGTTTTTTCTGTTGAATGTAGGCTAAATCAAGTAAGACAATAGTCGGGAACACCAGGGACAAGTAGACAGATCCAAGTGTTGAGGGGTCTGCTATCTCTGAGGTAGAAAGGATCAAGATGGATATAAAGAGTAGGATCCTAGAAAGAAATTTGACTTTCATTTGGTCAAAGGTCAAGGATACAAATGTAGGTCTATGGGATTATGAGGAATTCAAGGCAAGGATGGCAACACAGAACCTTCCCTTGTTGGCTAGAAGAATATTGGAGTTAGGGTTGGCCCATGTAGCTGGTGCTAGAATGTGCCAGACATTATGACAGGGGCACACAAAGGATAGTTGGTCCTCAAGGAAGAATAGTGGAAAATATTAACCCTGTGTCTATAGCCTAGACCTTTGATATTCCTGATAGGTCCCATGTGGTGGGTTTTGATATGGACATAGGGAAGAAGTATTTTGATGAAGACATCATCAAATAAAAAAAAGTCATTAATTCTTGGCTAGTGAAACCCAAGTGTCACTTCTCCAAGCTGCCCAAGCAACTATTTAGAGAAAAATTCAAAAAGGAATCTTATGATGCTATCACACTCCTCAGTAGAGTGGTGGTATTGAAGAGTGCAGGAGTATTTGAAAACTAGATGTTCCATGTCATTGTGAGGATGGAGAAAAATATTGACTACCATTGGGCAGGCATCATAAGTGGAATGATACATGAACAAATGTGCAATGTGTTGCAAACAAAGACCTTCACAATGACCTCTTACTTGGTCTATGCACTTGCAATGTTCCATCCATATAAGGGACTAAGCACAAGGGGCGTGTTTGGGCAGGATGTGATTTATGAGGTGTACCCATAATTACACTTGGGTAGCACAACTTATAGGAGGGTGAATGATGCATTTACCATGTACATCACTAGGTTATTACAAGGCGTAGAGCATGTCCAAATCTCAAACAACACCAAGGAACTAATCAAGAGGTTTGGAGCTTGGTTTATCTAGTTCCCTACTTTCTCATATCTTAGAATAGATGGTTTTTAGAGGTCCCCATATAGACTCCCTAGATATCCCATAGATCACACTATACTTCTGGAGATCACAAGACAGATCTGTGGTTTTGATGCAATTATCAAGAAGGAAAAACATAAGACCCGATTTGGTGGTGATTTTCCTTTGAGAATAGGTAGTAATGAAGCCTACCCCTTCTATTAATTCAGCCCATGCTTTCAAGGAGGAAATGAGCACTTTGGGTCTCTCTTTCCATTCTAAGAGATCCAAATTTGATAGGGCTGGTGAGGCATAGAAGAGGTCCAACAGGGAATACAACCATAAGGATGATGTAGAAGATTATTGGGCTAACAACAATGATGAGTTTGAAGTTAGAAAGAAGAAGTTCTCCAGATTGCCAGTGAACTTGGTCTGACTATACAACATAAAGGCCATTCTTGATCAAATTGAAGATGATAGAGTCATGACTATGAGCCTGTGAAAGAAAAACCAATAGGTGAGATAGACTGGCTAGAGGAAGAGAAGATAGAATTAGAGCAGATGATGACTCCAGTGATCAAGTACACCAAGTTATGGCTCAAACATAAGATTTGGGAGTTGGAAAGTGAAGGTGTGCAATGTACTTATGACTTAATGGGGGACTTGGAGTCTCATTCCACTTCTAAAGAGTCAATTGAGCTGGACCCTAAGGGTAAGACTAAGGTGGGCTCTTCTTTCAAGATAAAGATTAAGGATGCTAGAGCAAAAGAAGCAGAAGAAGCAGAGTAGCAAAGAAGACCTATTGCTAAGAAAATAAAACATATTTCAAAGAACAAGAAATATGCAAAAGAAGAAGCTGAGAAAGAAGGAAAAGAGGGTAGTGCTTCCATGCCTAAGAGAAGAAGAATAGTGAGATTGTCTCAGAATTAGAAGGAATCTTCCAAGGTAGGGAATGAAGTTGGCGCACTACTAGTAGGTGTGGAGACTTTAGGGGAGAAGACATAGGTGTACACAAGAAGATCAAGAACTCCCTCTCCCAAAGATGGTGTGCCAAAGAAAAGTGTTCCCTTAGTTCTTCTTGCAAAAAAACAACATGATGATATCCCTCCTTCTCATGAAACTGATAATGTACCAAGTGAATCTAAGGATGTAGAGGATCACCAAGATCGAGGAGAAGAAGAATTTTGAGAAGGTGAACTCTACAATACCGAGGTATAGATAGAAAAGATATTGTAGTCCCCTTTGGTGACTTATGAAGATTCACCTATAGGAAATGAAGAAGATAAACCTCCATAGAGAGAGGAAGTTCCAATCAAGACTCCTTCACCAGTGCATGAAGAAGAACATGATAAGGAAAGTGAAGAAAAGACTGAAGAGCTTCCTAAAAAGAAAAATAGAAATGAGGATTTTTCCAAGGTTCAACAGGATGTGGTTGGACAAGGTAATGTGAGTCAGATTCCACAGTTCATAGTTGGCTAGAAAAGGAATTAAAGAGTAAGAAAATTATGGTGGATGATACTCCTCCCATCTGGGATGAATTACTGGAAAACATAAGAAAAGGAAAAGCGAAGAAGAAATCCAGGGTTATCTCCAGGATTGAGAGAGATGAAGCTAATAATAAGGTGATTCACGTTGCCACCCCTGTGTGAGATAAGAATAAAGATGAAGTGACTGGTGGAGATTACAGTGTACAAACTATCAACTTAGGACCCACCTCCATGATCTAGGAAGTTGAAGAATTTGAAGGCTCTAGTGCTGCTATTTTGAGCAGATTGAAGAAAGTAGTGCAAGCTAAGCAAGATCTGAAGAAGGATAATGATAAACTGAAGAGGTATCTGTAGGATTTGATGAAACCCTTGCAATCCATCAGCTCATCATCTTCTGCAAGTTTTCTACCATAGGAGACAATAACTGAGTTGGAGAAGATGAAAACCACTACACATGCCACACTAAACTAGTTGTAGGGAGTGGAAGCCAAAGGAGATAGTGCCATTTAAGATATCCTATCAACTGGTGGAGATGCTATAAGATCAATAGAGTGGTTGAAGAATGTACTAGTTCAAGATAAGGAGGATTTTGATATTTTGTTGCAAAAGACCAAGACCATCATGGAATATACTGATGATAAGCTGATAAGTGATGAAATTCTTTCTTCTTCCAAAGTTGCAGAACCCTGGGAATGGTACAAAGTTTTGCAAATAAGGCAAAGGGTTTTGAAAAAAGCTCATAAGCAAGGGAAGAAAATTGAGGATACCCTAACTGAAATCTAAAACAAGTGCATTTCCTTCTTCAAAGTTATGATAGGAGGAAAAAGGTTTGCACCAAAACATCTGAACTTGGAGCAATTGAGAAAATGGTGGCATGATGCATATTCTCTAGTCAATGAGGACCTAGTCACTGAACACTAGTTAGATGATGCAACCACATACATTGCAATGGTGGATAAGTATCAAACCCTGAAGGTGGATTGGAATAAGGTCATAAAGCAGTCAAGAGAGGACATTAAGTCCATTGAAAGGAAAATTATAGTGTTAGTTATTCCACCTATATCTGACTTGGAGAAGGTATTTTTGATGGTGTAGGATAAAGTGGGGTGAGATAAGGAAAAAAGGGAGAGCAATTAAATGCAATGCCTCATCAGAATTTGTGCTTCCCCATTATTTATCTCCATCCTTCACATGCATTGGATCAAACCATGGTGGAAATCCTACGCTGACCTGGATGGAACACATGCATTTAATGCACACTTTATTTTGAATTCTTCTTGGCTAACTTGTTTTTGGGGCCAATTGTTTTGTAACCCTATTTGGGCTGACATAAGATGTAATCTCTATAAATAGGGATATTTCCTCATTTGAAAGGGCTAGATAGTTTTACATTGGAGTGAATTAGGCATTAGAGCAAGAAGTTGGTAGTTAGGTTGTTTCTAAGCAAGTGTTGTAATAGAAGATTGGAATTGTTTCTACTTTGGATGATTTGATGCAAGTAAATGTATTGTGATTTGGTGTCTTCCTTGTGTTAATCTTATCTGGCATGGTTCATGTGATTCTATCTTTTGAAATTGCTTTAGCTTAGTTTATATATGTTGGATTCGATGTTAGATAACTCAATGGTGTTTATGATTTGATGCTTGAAGTGTTGAAACAATCTCTAGTCCATACTTTTTGCAGCTAGTTGATTATTTTTTGCTTTGCAAAGTTAGCCTGGACTTCGATATTCATTGTGCTTAGTTTGGTTGTGAATGCTTGTTCATTTGAATTGTAATAGGAATGTTTTGGATTAATTTTCATGATCTAAAAATCTTACGTGCCTTATAAGATTGCACTATTTATGTAAAGATTATAGATTTATCTGGGTCAAGCAAGAATTATTTTCTAAAGGATTGGTCCATTTCAAGTATTTTTTCATTTGCATTGTTAATCTTAGGATTAGTGTTGATCTTAGAAATCTCTTTGCAACCTTTATCTTTTGCTATTTCTTTCATTATCTGGGTTAGATTTAGGATTTGAAGTATCACCATATTGCTAGATCTGATAAGTTTGAAGATTCAGTATTTGCTTGTAGTAAGGTCCCTTTGTGATTACCAATATTTTCACATATTACCTAAGTTGTTTATGTATTGTCAAGATCTAACATTAGAGACCTTGGGGTTATCTCTTGAGGCTTGCTAATAGAGATTTACCTTTCAAGAGATATAGGATTTCCATATTTTGTCTGAGTTGTTGATGTGCAGAAAACACCATCAACAAATAAACAAGTGCAAGAGTTGTTGTGTAAGGGATTGATCAGAGAGAGTTTGAGTCCATGTGTAGTACCTGTAGTACTAGCACCAAAGAAGGATGTGGAATGGCAGATGTGTATAGATTATAGAGCCATCAACATGATCACCATGAAGTATAGATTTCCCTTGCAGAGAACAGATGATATTATGGATTATTTGAGTGGAGTTGAATACTTCACAAAGATAGATTTGAAGAGTGGATATCACTAGATCCGGATTAGAGAAGGAGATGAATGGAAGATAGCCTTTAAAATCAAGGAGGGCTTGTACGAGTCGTTAGTCATGCCTTTTGGGCTAACCAATGCACCGAGCACATTTATGTAGATTATGAATGAGGTATTGAAAGAGTTTTTGGGAAAAAAAAATTATTATTTAATTGGATGATATTTTAATTTTTAGTAAGACATTGGAGGAGCACTTTATGCATATCTGAATTTTTTTTGAGAAGCTAAGGGAGGAGAAGTTGTTGATAAATTTGAAGTAATATAGTTTTGTGAAGAGAGAGTTGGTGTATCGACAATTTTTTGTCTCAATAGAGGGTCTTAAAATGGATATGGAGAAGGTGAAATCTATCATTGAATGGCCTATGCCAAGGAACGTTATAGAGGTAAGATCATTTCATGGTCTAGCAAGTTTTTACAAAAAAATTATTAAGAATTTAAGTAGTATTTGTGCACCTCTAACCGAAGCAATGAGAGGGGATAGACAAGAGTTTAAGTGGTCTACAAGAGTAGCCAAAAGTTTTGATATGTTGAAGAAGAAAGTTACAGAGCAACCTGTTTTGGCACTTCTAGATTTCAATAAGGTCTTTTAGGTAGATTGTGATGCTAGTGGCACTGCCATAGGAGTTTTTTTGAGTCAAGAAGGTAAGTCTATTGCCTATTTTAGTAAAAATTTGAATGATTCTAGGAAGAAACACTCTATCTATGATTAGGAGTTTTATGCTATAATTCAGGCTTTGAAGAAATGGAGACGCTATTTTCTTCCAAAAGAATTTATTTTATATATTGATCACCAGGATTTGTAGTATCTCAATATTCAAGTAAAGTTAAATCAAAGTGATGTAGAGTAGGGGAGATTTCAAGATTTCAACATCTCACAACAAGATTTGGTGTTTCTTGTTCATAGCCTTCAATGAATGCAAACTAGGTTTCAACCCTAAATGGGTCATTCATGCTTCAAATAGGTAAATCAACACTAGGAAGAATCTCAATGGAATGTGGATGAAAAACAATAAGTGTTATAAATGCATGAGAACTTAGGGCTATCAAACTTCAATTATTTTCTTGCCAAATTTACCCTAAGCCAAGTAGGACAACAAATTGGTTTTTTCTGACATAACTTGCAGAGAAAACCTAAAACCCACAATATAAAAACTATTTTGATTACCATTTTTGGATTTCTTGAACATATCCAAAAATTAGGTATGGTTGTTTTGTAACAAAAGGCTTAAACTTAGACTGTCCTTCCTTGAAGCCTAGAAACATGGGGGTAGAAAATTAAGTTTTTGGCCATAAATTCAGTGAAAAAATGATATACATATTTTAAAGGAATATTTAGATACCCATTTGGTCTTTATACAACATACTTCAGAATCAAGGTAGGTTACTTTGTACGGAACCTTTCAAAAATTGATTGTTCTACAAATTAGACTAAAAACATAAGGAAATCTGACCTGGGGCTTCACCAAAACACATGTAAACCAAAACTCTGGAACTTTAAATATTGTAATAAGTAAATACACATAAAATTACTCCATGTCACAAAATTTCATATTTTTCCACTATGGGAATCATGAGAAATTACATTTTGAAGTCCACTAGAAACCCTAACTAGGGTTCTGGATAGTTTTCAATAAATCACCTATAACTTTCTCCAAACTCAATGAAAAACCACCAAATAAATTTAAAATGAAAGGTGATTCATTCCCATACAATATACAATCATGTGAATATCATAAAAATTTCATACAAACCATACGAAATCAAGAGAACATGAAAAAACGTGGTAAAACTCATAAAATTGTGTTTATTTCTTCATCAAAAATTTCATTCCATGTTCTCCAATCCTTCCTTCAACCACACAAGGTATTTTTGAACATTCAAAACCATTTTCCAACTGATTCCAACTAATTTTCAAATTACAAACTAAAAAAACATCACCCTAATCACTTTTTGCAAGAAAATGCAAAAGTTGCATTGACAACATTTAAGCAACTTGACAACATTTTGCAATTGACCTCTAAATCACCTCTAATGACTCAAAACTAACTCCCAACGGATATGAAATGTTCATTGAAGACCTTAGTACATGAAAATAACTCACACAAACCAAAAAAAAAACTTTGACCACTCTTGGAGGCCTGAGAACCTAGGTTCCCCTACACCACAAAGGCACTTAAAGTGGGTTGAGTTTTTCCAGAGTTATACCTTTGTTTTGAAGCATAGGAGTGGAAGGTTAAATAGAGTTGTAGATGCTTTGAGTAGAAGGAATTTTTTTTTGATAGAAATAAATATAGAGGTTTTTGGGTTCAATGAACTCAATAGGTTGTATCCTAAAGATCCAGACTTTGAAGAAGATTGGAAGGCTTGTTTGGAACTTGTTACATTAGATAGGCCGAGATTGTTGGATTTCTTAATCCAAGATGGAATGTTGTTTAGAGGAAGCCAATTGCATTCCAAGGATTTCTATGAGAGAGAATCTAATAAAGGAGAAGCATAGTGGAGGATTGGATGAACATTTTGGTAGAGATAAGACCATTGCTCTTATCAATAAGAATTATTATTGGCCACAATTACAACAAGATATAAAGAAGTTTGTACAAAGTTGTAGAGTATGTCAAATAGTGAAAGGAACAAGATAGAATATTGGATTGTATCAACCATTAATTATACCTGAGAGGCCATGGGAAGATATTAGCATGGATTTTGTTCTTTGCTTGCCAACGACATAGAGAGGGCATGATTCCATATTTTTGGTGGTGGATAGACACTTTCAAAGATGGCACATTTCATTCTGTGTTATAAGACCAATGATTTTGTTCATGTTGCAAAGTTGTTTTTCAAAAAGGTGGTGAGACTACATGATCTACTAAAGTGTATAGTTTCAAATAGAGATACCAAATTTGTTGGTTATTTTTGGAGGAAATTATGGAAGAAGTTGAAGACAGATTTGAAGTTTAGTTCTGCACACCATCCAAAAACTAATGGAGGTAAAGAGGTAGTGAATAGGAGTTTGGGTAACCTACTAAGATGCTTAGTATGAGATAAGCCTAAGGGATGGGATTTGATTATACCTGTAGACACCTAAATTTAATCACTCCCATATGATTAAATTTACTCTCTTTTCATCTATCATATTAAATATTAATTTACTAAATTAATATTACACCTTTTATCTCATATCGGTAAAGTATTTAATTTAATAATTAATACTTTATCTTTCACATTCTTCCTCTCTAAATTAAATAAATACACTAATTTATTTAATTTAGCCATTTTTCCCCTTTTGATTTTAAATCAATTTAAAATTCATCTTCTCTCTCTTTGTCACATCCTCCATAATTTTTCCCTAATTTGAATTAATTTAATTAATTCATGATTATGATGTGGATCCTCTTAATTAAAGATTAATGTCACATCCTCCTACATTTGCCACTTGCCTCTAATCTTTCATTAATTAGCCTAATCCAATATTTGCACAACCTTAACCAAGGTCATTAGCCAAATTTAGCACCACTTTTTAGCCAACCTTTGCATTTTCCTTCTTTTGGCATTGACCCCCTTTCCCATGTGAATTTTTAATTCACATTTATTTATCCTAGATTCCCCTCCTTTATATGTGAATTTTTAATTCACATTCCATCCTTCCAAGGCTTCTAGAACCTTGGACTTGTCACAATCTCCACATGTGACCAAGTCCCACCTTTTTGGAGCCCATGTTTTATCCTTTAGATTCTCCTAAGAATATGAATTTTTAATTCACATTTATGTTTTCAACCACTTTTCCTTTTCCCATGTAGATTTTTGAGGAATTCCAAAATTCCTCAAATGTCCCTTTCACTCCCACTTGGGGACAAGAAATCCCTTTTTCAAGAAATCTTCTCACTCCCCAAGGTGCTTGTCCTTCCTCCACCTCATGTACCTTTTTGACACCTCACTCACACCTCATCTCCCCCTAGCCACTTCACCATCCACATGTCAAGAGGTGAGGGCTTGTGGGTTCTCAACCCACCATAGCCCTTCATCTTGGCCTTGTTGGATGCATCTTGACCATTGAATTCTCTAGAGAATTCAAATTCTCCTATAAATACGCCCTCCTCAAGGGCATTTTCAACACTTAGCCATTTGATAACTACATGCTGCCAATTTGCATTCTCAATCATTTACCATCATCTAGCTATCCATTCTAATCATTTTGCACATTCAATCTTGCATTTCGTCACTCAAGAAATCATCTAAGGAGCACACAAAATCATCCCAAGCAAGGGCCAATCAAAAAGTCATCAATAGCAAGGAAGGTGAAATCATTTATATCTTGTTTTATCCATTTTTCTTCTTGTCCTATCACTCTTTTGGCTAATCTTGAAGTGTCCTTAGTCTTTTATCACTTGCATTTTTAAGTTATTTTGCACACTAGAGTAGGATAAAATTCTTAGGATCACATTTCTGGCACGCCTGGTGGGACCCACAAGCCGGTTCTTGAATTTAACCTCCATTTTTGTTAAGAGTTTTGCAGGAAAAGGTCACAAAAAGGTGGCAGTGCCCTCTATTTTACCACAGAAAGGTGGCAACGCCCTCTGCTTTATCGCAGAAAGGTGGCAGTGCCCTCTTGTCCACTGCAGAAAGGTGGCAGCGCTCTATGTCTATCAATTTCATGTTTTTATAATAGTTTTTTGTAGTTAGGTGTGTACTTGGAAGGTTTTTCTAACACTTTTTTGCAGAGGGGTGGATACATCCTTTTATTTTGAAGGGCTCTTTTTCTCTATCTTACTGCAGAAAGGCGGAAGCGCCCTCTAACCTTTTGCTGGCAAAAGGTGACAATGCCCTCTGCTCTATCGCAGAAAGGCGGCAGCGCCCCCATTTTGCTACAGAAAGGCGGTAGCACCCTCTACTTTATCGCAAAAAGGTGGCAGCGCCCCTATTTTGCTGTAGAAAGGCGGCAACATCCTCTTGTCCACTGCAGAAAGGCGGCAGCACCCCAAAACAACACAGTTTGGAAGGTAAAACAGTCATTTTAGCTTCATTTTTGCTCTTATTTTTTTCTATTATCAAGTAATAACCCTCTAACATTGTTTTGGCAAGGATATTGGTGTTTTTTGCTAATTTTTTGTAGCGTATTAGGGCATAATTGATCAAGAACAAAGAAAAAGACAACTAACATTTGTTTGCAGGGCCATCTATTTGATTAGATCTGCAAAAAAATAAATTATCCTTGTTGTTTTGGAACATAGTCTAATTAGGTGGAGTAAACTTCATTGCTTGCTGTGATTGTTTGTTCTTGGTGTTACCCAAGGGGGCATTAATTTGTTTTCACTTTCCCCTTGCACTTCGTGTGAGCTTGGGGAGTAGTTGGAAACGGTTAGTGTCTTCTTTCTAGTGGGACCTGCTTGGGGATTTCATCACCCCAAGGGATGATTCCAACCATGCGTATCGATGGGGTATATAAAGGGGGGAGAACGAAAGTTGTACTCCAATCTAGTCACATCGTAATTGGCGAAGTGTCAAAGCTAGGGTGATACCTAGATAGACGTGAAGAGTTGGTCTGAGCCTTTTAGTATCTCGCTGGGGTTCCCGACTCACGCTTGTGACAGGCTGGTGTTCACGGTTGTACCTCACATACCGAGAGTATATCGAGGACTCCCTAGAAGCCTTGTGCATCCTAGATTAAGACTTTGCCTGGCCATACCCTTAATATTAATCATAGGATTTTGCATGCTTGAAGTGTCTTCTTGTAAAAAACTGTGAAATCTTTGATATTTTGGCCTTACTTTATCATTTTGCATCCTTTCTATAGCCATTTCCATCAAAACCAAACTTTGTCTTACTGCAAAAAGGCGGCAGCGCCCTCTGTTTTACCGCAGAAAGGTGGTAGCGCCCTCTGTTTTACCGTAGAAAGGCGGCATCGCCCTCTATTTTACTGTAGAAAGGGGGTAGCGCCCCTAATTTTACTACATAAAGGTGGCAACACCCCTATTTTACTGCAAAAAGCTGTCAACGCCCCTGATTTTTGCTGCAGAGGGGCAAATTTTCCCTCCTAAACACCCGAAATCATCCCATTTGGATCCGTTTAGCCTCAAAACCATCATTTAATCATTCCCAACCATTACCTCATCATCCTAAGCCTCCATTTTGTCACTCTAAGCCTCTCGAAACCTCCATTTGATCCATTTAAACCTCCATCTTATCATTCCAAACCTTTGTTTAACCATTATAAATATCCACTCACTCTTCGTAATCATCTTCAATCCACCCATTCATTATAATTTCCTCATAATTTTACTGCCAAACACCACTCATAACCAAACCTCCTTAAACTTGCTTTACAAAGTGGTTACCCAAATTGACCATAGCACTTGAATTTGATTATTAGCCTTTAACTTTGATCCCAATCAATTCGCTTCCATCTTGAGGTGAATTCGGTGTTGTAAGTTATCATCCTTGGCCCAATCAATCCATTCTTGATTCAGTGCCATAATCGTCCTCTTAATCAATCAAAGCTTTAGGTCACTAAGGGTAACTTCCTTTGATCAAGCTTAAGGTCTCTCTCTCACATCTTTCATCATCCAATCACACCCATCCAATAGTCCAAATCTATCAAAACTAATCATTTGATCAAATTATCCAATTTAATCCAATCGTGCCAAATCCAAATCCAATCCAATCCAATCCAATCCAATCTAATCCAATCTTGCCAAATCCAAATCCAATCTAATCCAATCTTGCCAAATCCAAATCCAATCTAATCTAATCCAATCGTGCCAAATCCAATCCAATCCAATCCAATCTAATCCAATCTTGCCAAATCCAAATCCGATCCAACCAAAATCCGATCCAATCCAATATATCCAAACAAAGTCTGATCCAAATCCAAACCCCCATCCAAATCAGATCTCATCCAATCACAATCAAATCATTCGTCAAAAGCATTTTTATCATCCACTCATAGCACATTTGCATGCCCATTTAGACCCGTTCACAGGCAAAGAAAATGGCCGACCGTCAAGCTCAGAATGCCCAATCAAACAACCCTCAAGATCCCAAAAACACAATCAACGTCTCATCAGATCCTAACAAGGGTACCAACATCCCTCATGATCCTCATAACGGTACTTCATCGCATTCTAACACTGAGAATCAGAATAACTCACCACATGGTGAAGAGAGTATGGTTAATCAACCTGAACTCACACTTTAGGAACATTTTAGTAATCCCGCCAATGTGCAAATGACTGACCGTTTGCTTGAGAAACATGGGGAAGAAATCTTGGCCCACCTAATTGAGAAGGGTGTCAAGCTCCCCTCGAATGTTGACTTGTCCAAATATAGGGGTGCCCCATCTAATGTACTCCAAGGTTCACCAAATGCACCCGAAGGTTTATACTTCTCCAATATTCCTCCAGTTGAGGGTTGGCATCAACCTAAATTTGGCAATTCCATTCTTTATCAAGTTAACTATCCCCCACACGCTTCGACTTCAGCTATAGGAGGACCTCAAGTGCCTAATCCCAATAATCCTCTTGCCTATGGTATGCCACAAAATGTTCCACAACCTCTACCATTAATGTTAACAACACCTCCTCCTTCCAACCAACCTTTAGTCAACATCGGGGGCACCTGCTTTGCTGCATCACTTCCACCTCCTGGAACTACAAATATACCATCTCAATAGCTTCACCAACCCAACATTCCACCTCAATTACCTCCACAAGGCACACCCCAACTGAATGTTCCAGGTGGTGCTCAATAACCCCCTTCACAAAACATGTCTATGCTACCTCCTCCATCTCATCCGCAACAACTTATACACAATGCTTCGGCCCCTGCACAACAACCATCCTACCAATCACAAGGCAATCCATCTCGACCTATTGCTCATACCATATCCCCCTTTCTTGCATCCATTTTGCGTCCAAAGGCTCAACCACAACACAATATCCCATCTCTGCCTATACAACATTTGACGTCACAAAAACAACCTCCCCAACACTACTACTATCACAATCAACAACAGTTTCCCCAACAACCACTCTATACGACCTCCCAACAATCACAACAATACCCTCAATACCAACAAACCAACACACAACGTCCCATCCAAGTTCCTCAACAACCTACCCCACACTTTTACCAAACAAATCCATATTATACCCCACAACAACAGCCCTCGTATCAAAAAAATCCCCCATCTTACCAGCAAGCCATACCATCATCCAATCATCCAAACCCATATTTCAACAATTCGACACCCTTTCAGCAGGATCCTTTATCATCCTATCACCAATATTCCCCCAACCCGCCACTAGCTAGCTTGGATTTATTGGAAATCAAAGTTGCACTTAAGGACCTTCAAGCTAGGGCTACTAAACAATCATTTAAATTTGAAGACATATGCCCATATCCATTTGATCCCTCCATCTCATTAATCTCATTTCCTAAACATTTCGAGATACCAAAATTTGACAAATACAAGGGAAACAAAGACCCTAAGGCTCACTTGCAAGAGTTTTATTCTCAGTGTCAAGAAGTCATGTATAATGACAACTATCTCTTGCATTTGTTCCCATGAAGCCTAGCAAGCCATGCCTTAGATTGGTTCATGACTCTTGAAAAGGGGTCCATAAAAACTTTTGTAGACTTGTTAGAAAAGTTTGTATCCTACTTCTCGTTCAATTTGGAGAAAGATACATACACTTTAGATCTCCTCAAAGAGAAACAACGTGATGGAGAAACCTTTACTAGCTACCTACAATGGTGGCATGCATTAGAAAGTTGAATGAAGAACCCTCTGAAAGAAAAAGACATGGTCACACTTTTCGTGGAAAACTCTCATCCTGACATGGCCCACAATTTTAGACTACATTGTGTCACCACTTTCGCAGAGATAGTGGAAAAGGGACCTATCCTTGTACGTGCCCTTATTGCCAAATGACACATCAAAATACACAGTCATGATAAAGAGAGGTCATTTGGAGATAAACCACAATTCTGGAACAACAACAAGAATGCAGTAAATGACAGCGTGATAGACACCAAGCATGTCCAAGTGGCTAATGCATCTCAAAAACAACAACCGTCTGTACCTAACGCCATATCTATACCACAGGGGGCACCTCATCCCCCTCAATAGTCAAACCAAAGAATTCAAGGGAACACCAAACATCAATATGCCCAATTGGGTGAACCCCTGAGTGTTGTTTTTAATAAATTGCTACAAATCAATTACCCCATCACATACCCTATCACCAAACCATTTGATGAGTCCAAACCCAAGCCAGCCTGGTTTAAAGAAAATGAGTATTGTGACTTCCATAAAATCAAGGGACACTCTTTGAATAAGTGTCAGGGTTTGAAGAATTATGTCCAAGATCTCATTGATCGAGGAGATATCAAGGTTGACCCCAGTCAACCTTTGTCGTCCAATGCCCAATTGTAGATCTATCAAAATGCCTTCCCAAGCCATAATCAAGGCCCTAGCACCTCCAATAGTAATCCTCAAAACAACAGCACAAATAATGTGAATTACAAGAATGTGCCCTTCAATTATGAAGGTGTTATTCATTACATTGAGCAAGTGGAGCCCCAAGTATCCATGATACACGTTAAAGCCAAAGACCTTCAATGTGTTGTTACTACACCGCGAGCCCGCATCACTGTCCCTGTAGCCTCTACACCCACCCAACCAACTCCTGTAAACTCTCAGTACAACATCCTTAATCACCTAAGGAAGACCCCTCTCATATATCCATTTTGGATTTGCTTAAGTCTTCCCCGGTACATCAAGAAATCCTCAATAGAGCCCTCCAGGAAACCCATGTACCAAATGACATCGACCCCACACAATTTCAAGCCTTGGTGGGACACTTGGCTTCATCTCATCACCTCCACTTCAGCCAAAATGATATGCCAAACATTGATGTCAATCATAATCGCCCCTTACACATCGAAGTCGTGGTCGCTCGCCATAAAATAAAAAGGGTTTTGGTAGATAATGGCTCTACCCTCAATTTATGTACTTTGAAATTCATAAAATAGGTGGGGTATACTCAACCGGACTTAAGCAACCAAATCATTATAATCAAAGCCTATGATAATGCAGAAAGAAATTCAGAAGGAATTATCAGTCTTCCTATCCAAGTGGGACCTGTACTTTAGTATACTACCTGCCACGTCCTTGATTTGGACTTACCGTATAATCTCCTCCTTGGCTGCCCATGGCTCCATGCTATGCAATCTGTCCCCTCCACGTACCATCAATGCCTGAAATTCCTCGTCAATGGACAAGAAGTCACCATCTATGCCAACCCCAACCGTTTGAATATTGTCATGCTTTAGAAGCGTCTTTTCCCCATTTACATTATTGTCCTGGGGTTGAAATGGGGGCATCCCAATCATCATCCTCTAATCCACCATCCACCATGATAACCACTCCATACTCCACCACTAATCCTTCAGTCACCAAAGTCCAGATCATTGACAAAGGGTGTGGTGAATATGAAATGCATATGGCTCCCAATGTAGCCACCATGACACCGTCACCACATGAGTACAGTCAACCTTCACGTGCTACATAAAAGGAAGAAAAGACCATCACCTTCAGTGGTAAAAACATCCCTACTACCACTTTCAGATCTCTGAGTGTCAAGATCAATGCACCAGAGGAAGACATAAGCCAATGGGTCTACCGAGAAGAGCCCAAACCAAAAACTCCTCTAAAGAAATATTTTCAGGAAAAGTACCCTTGGCCAACAAAGTTCGTGGAAAAACATAACTATCAAGGTAGAGGCCTAGGTAAAGAGGAACAAGGGTAGTTGCAACCCATTGATACACCACAGTTACCAAAGAAAGTAGGCATTGGGTATTACAGAAAATAGAAAAGCCCTGCAACATCATCTAATACTTCCAATAGAATCACCATGGACGATGGCTCATTGGCAGACATACCCAGGGAGGAATCCATCATACGTGCGTACGATGATGTCAATCACACCGACCTATCATCCATGTTTGAATGCCTATCTGTCTGCACCATTAGCCTATCTCTTCATCACCCTAAACTTATTGATTGGGATCTACATAATACCACACCTGTCAATATGTCTACGGACGCATATGCCAACCTTATGGGATTGGGGGAGGATGAACACTCCAGTCGCAAAAATAAGAATAAAAATGGAAAAAAATGGTCATTTAGTGAAAACCTCCCTGAGGCACTTCCTGACCTTGAAAAAGTAAAAATAAAGGACACATCCAAAGGCGAAAACCTCGAAGAGGCGCTGGAAGATGGAGATGTTCATCTTCCCCTTATGGGAACTCAACTATCTGTCAGATCATCTATTCTAATTGAAGAGACATAAGAAGTTAATTTGGGAACTGCTAAAAATCCTAAGATCACCTATGTAGCTAAGTCACTCTCTGAACAAGAGTATCCGATCTTTGTGTAGCTACTCCAAGAGGGAATCGTTAACTTTGCTTGGTCATACTTAGACATGCCAGGCTTAGAATCTTCCCTAGTGGTTCATCACTTAGACATCCGTCCAGACGCCAAGCCTGTCAAACAAAAACTCTGCAAGATGCATCCACAAGTCACGTTGTTAGTCAAGAAGGAATTGGAGAAGTTACTGGAGGCGGGTTTTATCAGACCAATTGACTACTTTGAATGTATCTCCAATATAGTTCCAGTTGCCAAACCAAATGGAGACATTTGGGTCTGCACGGACTTCCAGGATCTTAACAAAGCCTACCCAAAAGATGATTTCCCTCTTCCTAACATTGACATGTTGGTCGACCTAACAGTAGGACATGAGATGTTATCCCTTATGGATGGATTATCTGGTTATAACCAGATTCGAATCACACCTGAAGACCAACACAAAACCGCTTTCACAACTCCTTGGGGCACTTTCTGTTACAATGTTATGCCCTTCGGTCTCAAAAATGCGGGGGAAACGTATCAGAGGGAAATGACGGTCATCTTCCATGACCTCATTCATATCATCATGGAATACTATGTTGATGACCTATTAGGCAAATCTAGAACACGAGTAGAACATCCTGCCATCCTGAAAAAGATATTTGAGCGGTTAGAGCAATATAAGTTACGGCTAAATCCAAAAAAGTGTGTCTTTGGGGTCACGTTAGGGAAGTTGCTAGGTTTCATAGTCTCTCACAAAGGTATTGAAGTTGATCCCACCAAGGTAAAGGCTATTCTGGATATGCCACCTCCATGCAATCTAAAGCAGTTAAGAAGCCTCCAGGGAAAGATGCAGTCCATCCGTCGGTTCATAGCCCAGCTCGCAGATAAATGTTAGCCATTTACCCATCTTTTGAAGAAAGATTCCACCTTCTGATGGACCCCACAGTGTCAAATGGGTTTTGATAAAATTAAGGAATATTTAGCTCATCCACCGATTTTGATGCCGCCTATTCTAGGAAAACCCCTCCTGCTTTATATCTCTGCTACCTTAGTTGCACTGGGGGCATTATTGGTGCAACATGACGAGTCATTCAAAAAGAGGGAAATCTACTACATCAGCTGAACACTAGTTGGCTATGAGTTAAATTACTCCCCTATGGAAAAAGCATGCCTTGCACTAGTCTTCAGTACACAAAAACTCTGCCATTACATGCTCAGTCACCCGGTCAAGTTAATCGCTAAAATTGATCCCCTAAAGTATCTGTTATCTAGAACCACCCTGACTGGCCGCATGGCCAAATGGGTCATGCTTCTAAGCGAATTTGACATAGAGTATGTAGAGCGAAAAGCCATAAAAGGATAGGTTATTGCTGATCAATTGGCTGAAGCACCATTAGTAGATGCTTACCCCTTAGACACTGAATTCCCAGATGAAGAAATCTACACAGTTACGGAAGCACCAGCTTGGACATTATATTTTGATGGCTCATACACTCATAGTGGATCTTGTGCAAGAATTCTATTAGTCACTCCTCAAGGTGACTACATCCCAAAATTATTCAAGATAGCGTTTCCATGTACCAACAATATGGCAAAATACGAAGCTCTCGTCACCGGCCTCAAAATTGCAAAACAGTGGCACATAACCCATTTGAAAGTCTTTGGTGATTCTTTGCTGGTTATTAGACAAGTTAATGATGAATTTCTCATGAAAGATGATAAACTGTTACCTTATAAATTCATGGTGGATGATTTCAAGAAATATTTCACCTTCATACAGTTTGACCAAATACCTCGGGTACAGAATAAAGCGGCAGATGCAATGGCCACTATTGGTTCCTTGATTGATATGCCTAAGGACCGGACGGAGTGTGAGTTTCTTGTTGAACAACTTTTAATCCCTGCATATGATGTTCCCGAGATTGACATGGTGTGTGATATCGTAGGTACCACCTCCCTGTGGTACCGAGACATATACACTTACCTCCATGATAATATCATACCCCCAGAACTTACATGCAACCAACGTAAATCTTTTACCCATCGTTCGTCCCGATACATCATTTTTGGTGATACACTTTATCGTCGCGGGTATGATGGAATCCTGCTTAGATGTCTGAATGAGATCGAGGTCCAAATGGTACTAACAAAAGTACATGGTGGTATTTGTGGAGCTCACTCAAATGGTATGGCTCTGGCCAAAAGGATCCTACGAGCTAGATATTATTGGCCTACATTGGAACATGATGCTTGCGAGTTTGTGAAGAAATGCCTTCCATGTCAATAGCATGCAGATTTGATCCACACCCCAGCGTAAGATCTTCAACCTCTCCTAGCACCATGGCCATTTTCACAATGGGGTTTCAACTTGATTGGCAAGATTTACCCACCATCATCCGATGGCCATACATTCATCATTACTGCAACTGAGTACTTCACCAAGTGGGTGGAAGCAATGCCACTCTCACAAATCACCGGTACTCAGATTTCTAAATTCATCCTTTACCATATTCTCTGCAGATATGGTATCCCATCCACCATCCTCTCTGACAACGAAAAGCCTTTTAAGAACCAAGCCATGAAACACCTCTGCGACACCTTCCATATCCAGCATCGTTGGTTGACGCCTTATTACCCTCAGGGTAATGGTCAGGCAGAAGCAACCAATAAGACCCTCATTCACATCCTCAAAAAGGTCGTCAATAACATTAGACGAGATTGGCACCTTCATAGTCATCCCACCCTCTGGGCATACCGTACATCCATTTACACCCCAACAGGTGCCACCCCCTACTCCTTAGTATACGGTGCTGAAGCCATCTTACCAATCGAAGTTGAGCTCCTGTCATTGAGAATTTCTTTGAAGAACCTTATCAGCGAAGAAGATGCTCGTGTTGCACGGCTTGCACAGCTAGAGTTATTGGATGAACGAAGAATAAGGGCCTATGACCACCTACAGGCATACCAAAATCGCCTCAAACATCATTACAATAAAAAGGTCCATCCTAGACAATTGCAAGTTGGTGAGCTTGTTCTCAAAGAAAACCAACACACTCAACTGGACCATGATAAAAAGGGAAAATTTGAGGCAAATTGGTTAGGGCCTTATATCATAGCCGCCAAATATGGATCTGGGGCCTACCGGTTAACTACTCTTGAAGGAGACCCCCTTGACGAACCCGTCAATATCCTCCATCTGAAGAGGTTCTATGCCTGAGTCCATTTGGTAACCCCACCTAAATCGTAAAAAAAAAAAGTATAAAAAATTAAAAAATAAAAAATAAAAATAAAAATAGTAAAGAAAAATAAATTTGTCCTATGGTGAAAACCACCTCTTAGTGGCGCCTTGGATAAGTATGGATGATGAAAACCTGTTAGAAGGCATCATCCATAAAGGGCTTAATCATTATCTACCTGATATCCTAGTTATTTTGTGCTTTCATCCGCACTATCATCCTCGCCCATCTCAGCCTAGGCCGCTTGGTATTTGTTGATTGAGCACTGGACAACCCACCTTACCTATCCCTCATCTTGAACTTTTTTATATCCCACTTTGAGCTTATTTCTTTTGTTCCCTTTGTCACTTGGTCTGTGTCGTCATGTAGGATCATCCATCATGTCGGTCTCCACCTAGATCTCATCCTCCCGCGTCACTTTCATCCTTTCTTGAACTACGTTGCCCCTGCGCTGTCACGTAGGCAAGGCTGATCACTCGATCTGCCCCTGGGGCATTTTTGGATCAACTTGTTTTGGTCCTCCATCACTTCGTCTTCACCAGTCCCTTTTCGCTTTTATCCATAGTCTTTTTATCGAACTACGTTGCCCTTGTGCTTTCACGTAGGCAAAGTTGGTCATTTGATCCTCCCCTAGGGCATTTGTCTGTCGCGTGTTGTGTACTTCATCATCAGTCACCATTGTCTTCTTTCCACTTTATCCATGGTCTTTTTCCATTAACTACGAGGGCTCTGCGCTTTCACATAGGCAATGCTAATCTCTGATCGGCCCTCGAGCCCCTAGGTCTTTAGGTTGTGTCTTGTCTCCCTTGTGTTATGTCATCAAGCTATGCATTTGTCCAGCTAGTCATTAACAAACAAGACTCGCCTGTACCAACAAATCTAATCAATTTTGAATATCTTATATCATATCGATCTTTTCGCTTAGTATCCATCACAGGTCTTAACAGGACACATCCTTCCTAACAGACCTCATCAACTCTATCTATCCCCTTTGATCCTATGGCAAAGGACATTTGAAATTGATTGCAATTTTTTGAGGCTTTTCGTTCTTGTTTATCATTTGAGCTCCCTATAATCACTTGTCAAGGCCGCCATAATCTATCATATTATGGCGTGTTTTGATTAGTTCACATACGGGCATATCTTGATCTTTTCTTTTGTTGTGTTTTCTTGGTTGTCCCACATAGTATCCACCAAGATCCTCGAGGTCTTGTGTTATGTTGGCGCATCCTTTTGTGCTTATGGTTATCGCAATACCGGACCTAAACAAGGTCTTCATGACTTTGAGGTATTGGGATACCCTTCTTGTTTGGCGTGTTTGTCTCATGCATTAAACACTAATCTACCTCGGTCCTCCATACCTTGGTGTGTCGTGTCTTATGCTATAGCAAAAATCAATGCTCCAAAGATGGAAAATTGAGTTAGGATTGCATTTTCATAATCATTGCATTAACACTCACCCTATGGTTTTGGTTGTGCAAATACTTTCCCCCATTATTTCTCCTTCTTCTTAGGATACTGATACTTTTTGACAGATGCCAAATGACATCCATCTTCACAATCACCACATACCCACCTCCCATTATCATATCAGTTCTTATTGGCACTTATGGCTGTATGTTATTCCCTCTAAAATTACAAAAGTACTATTCCATATATCCATCGTCACCTGCATCACGTGTTACGTCCATATATCCATCGTCACTTGCATCACCACATGTTAGGTCCATACATACATCACCACTTGCATCACAAAGTGTTAGACGCATAATACATCACATTCTGCATATATAAAATGTTCATACACAATCCATCATACACATATACATACATGACAAATAAGTCAACTAGGCATTCATATATATAAATCATCATAGATCCCATAGGTACACATAACATATCACCATGCGCATATTTGCATCAATAATTATTCGTATTCCACAAGAACATATATCCAATCATCCGCATGAACATCTCATATCATAAACATGAGCATAAATAAACCAACACATGAGCATAAATAAACCAATGCATCCATCCACATAAACACGTAATACCATATACACATGCATATAATCACCCATCATAAAAGGAAACATACTACATGGTGTCAATAAGAACTGTCCCATATCAAAATAATATGATATCTGTCACATGTCCACCATACATCACATAATAAAATACAAAATTTAGAGATATGGAACATGTCTGAATTCTACACACTCCACCCTACATCTGTCAAAAACTCAGTAGCCTGTCACCTCTCGAATAAACTCCCCACATCTGATCTCTATGGCGACTCAAGTCCTGCTCCCTTACCTAGTGAAACCCCTGGTGAATCACTGTAACCATGAGTTCGTGTCCCCATTGACTAAGATGGCGCTGGCATCTAAGGTGCTTGCTGGGTATAACGGAATCTCTGCTGTGCTAGATTAGGAACTGCATCATAATATGCAGCCATCCAAAAACCTACCTCCCTCATGCTCTCCTCTCGCTCTGCAACCTAGACCCGAGCGACATTCCGCTCATGACGATACCTGTCTCGGTCCCTGGTAATGGCTCTCCTATCCTGCTCCCATGCCTCTTGAGCCAATTGGCTTTGTGCCAACTCTGCCTGTAATCTATCCCTCATCTCCTCCGCAGTCACTGCCCGTGCCACCATTGCATCCTTCTTTCTCTCCACAATCTGCATATCTGCTCCTATCATCCCATCCACACCCTGACTTATTGGAACATGAGCCATCGCGGCATCCCTCTCTGTCTGTAGGGTCTGCATCCACATCTCTGCTGCATCTCTCTCCCTCTCAGCCCCCTGTGCCCGAGTCATTACCACATCTCTATCCCTCTGGAGAGCCTGTGCCTACAGCTCTACCGAATCCCTCTCTCTCCAGAGAGTCGCTACCTCTGCTACCGCCTCATCTCTCCCCCTCTATAATGACTATATCTCCACCTCTACCATGACTCTCTCACTCTGAATGTGCGCCTGTGCCGCATCCCTCTCTGCCTCCATCACCTGCACTTGTGCCTATGCTGCATCCCTCTCAACCCATATAATCCGTGCCTGCTCCACTACCACAACCTCCCTCTCCTACATCAACCCCATATCTACAACTGCCTGCTCAAGACAATGTACCCTGTCCTGAAGCTCATCCTAGTCTCGCTGGAGATCTCCTGACTGCTGACTAGTACCTCCTATCCCCTGATCAGCTCCCTACTCTGTCCTCTCATCTGGCTCCCCCCTAGCCTATAAAACCATGACCTCTGCCTACAATCTATCGTGGTCCTATGTCATACTAGTCAACTCACCCTATATCCTCTACACCTCTGACTGTGCCCTCCCTAGCTCGACAACCACGACCTCATAATCTCTCAATGACTCCCACTCTACTCTGGATAGCTCGGCCTCAAGAGCCCTCACTCTTCACTCCGCCATCCATACTCTCGCCTCTGCTCGTCTCGCCTGCACAATGGGATCCTCGAGTACATAAGGAACTAAGGCTAATGACCCTGCTATCGCAACATCCTCCTCCGCCGCATCCCTGTCCACATCCATCACATCCACCTCCCCAACCACCTGCTCTATCTCATTCTCCCCACCTGCTGGCTCCTCCCTCCCCTCGTACTCCTGTCGCTCCTCTCGGTCCTCCACAATCTGGCGAACTCAGAATCATCTCACCTCTTCCTGTCTCTCAACCATGAATCGACCTCGTGGCGACCTCCTCTCCTCCTTTGGGGCTGCTCTAACACCCTCATCCTCTCTACTCTCCAGCTCCTGATGAGCCTTGTGACTCTCTGCAGTCGACCGAACCCGCAACTGCTGTGGTTGACCATGTTGTCCTACCACAAACTATCTCCTCCCCTCCACTACAGCATCCCTCACACCTACCACCTCCACATCCTCCATATCATCTACATCCATCACCTCCTCCACCCTCTGCCCCCCCTGGGCTCTCTGTGGTTGCTCTCTCTCCCGCTGCCGACCCTCTCTCTGGCCTCATCTCTGATGCCTCCTCCTCCCTGCTCTACCTGCCTGCTCTCTCTCATCCCCCTCGGGCTCCTCCTATCTCCCCTTGTCTACCACTGCCGCCTCTCGTCGCTGCTGCTCCCCTTCTCTCCTCTCCCTCTGTACTCTCTGCTAATCCTATGCTCTGACACCTACTCTCCTCCTACTCTCCCTGGATAAGCCACCTGTCCTACTGCCCTCCATGATGCCTTGGCTGTCGTTGGTGCTATGTGGCCTCCCCATGGTAGCTCTCTACTATACCGCCGGAATAAGATAGGTGCCGTCATAATATCTTGTATCACCCCAAACTATCTCAACACTATGTTTGGTCGATAAGACTACTATGCACGGTAGAGTACCAATAATAAAACACCGGCTCAAAAAATACCCCTCATGACTCCTTGTATTCATCCACCCCTTGAACTAACGCGCCCTATATGGCCGCCACTCTATGTCCCTCGAACACAGATCATCAAATACTCTCCTCCACCCCTCCATCTCCCCCTGCATCTCGTAGAGAAAAACCCAACCTCTCTCCTCCCCATACTCCCAAGCCATGGGCTCACGATGGTCCACTATCCCCCTCCTCACCACTATCGGCCTCGTCATGGCAATATACTCTCACGCCCAAATCTGCAGCAACGTCACATGTGTCACACTCGCTACCTCCCGGTAGCAGATCCCATGCATATCTCTGTACAGTTGAGCCAATACACATGAACCCTATGAAAACGACCCTCCTCGCCACTCGACAATATGTCGAATCACCTCCATATAGCATAGGTTACATAAACATCTACTCCGATCTGGCAACAGTATCCCACTAATCAGCCCATACAGGAATAACGATAAAGCTGACACCCCTACTGCCAAACACCCGTATAAATTCAACTGCCCCTTCACCAGGGGCAGCGTCACATGACCAAACAACACTCTCAAGGTCTCCTGTAACTTCGTCCCTATGGACACCACCTCGCTCACTAACTGGCTGGCAGTTGACAGCCTCAAAATGCGCCACACATCCTTCAATGTCATGGTCATCTCTCCTATAGGGAGATGAAATGTGGATGTCTCTAAGTTCCATCTCTCTATCAGCACTGTCAGCATCGCCGGATGTGCTTTGACCACTGGAAACTGAACACAATGACCTAAACCTGCGTGATCCAATGCTACTTGATCCTCACCATTCATCGCTGCTATCGATGCCGCCATCACCTTGAACCGTCGCTCATGCACTCGTATCTGCTCAAAACTCTGCATACACGAACACTTTATCATTAGTCCATTTTCTTGTATTTGTCTATTCTCTTACTTCTTGCATTTTTTGCTGCCTTTGCCCTTTCCCCCCCCGTTGGGTTAAGTTCCCCCTGATCAGACGGCCCTGCTTGGCGGCCGCGGGGCGGATCCGCCCCGCTATAGAGGGGCGGCTCTACCCCGACTGTAGCTGGGCGGCTCCGCCCCTGAACAGGGGTGGCTCCGCCTCGCCACTGAACACACTCACCACGTGGCGGGGGGGCTCCGGTAGGTACCGCAATAGCATGGACTCGACACTGCACCAGGTACAGGCGGCTAAGCCCATACCCGCATACAGTATATGATCGCCTGGCCTCGCAAATGCCCGCCAGCGGGGCGGGACCGCCCCTAGCCGAGGTGGGTCCGCCCCCGGCCAGGGCGGGTGTGCCCCGCCACAGAGGGGCGGGTCCCCACCCAGCCGGGGTGGCCACGCCCCACCGCAGTGGGGTGGGATCGCCCCTGGCGAGGGCGGGACCGCCCCTGGCTGGGGCGGCCATGCCCCTCCGCAACGGGGCGGTCGTGCCCCCTCGCAGGTGGGCGGGACCGCCCCGCACTGGGGCGGCTCCTCCCTGCCGCAGTGGGGTGGGACCACCCCCAGCAGTGGGGTGGGACCACCCCCGGCTAGGGCAGCACCACCTCGTGGCCAGGGCACGCTCGGCGTAGTGGGGCGGCACTGCCCTGTGGCCAGGGCACCCCCGCCACAGTGGGGCGGCTCCGGCCCCGGCTGGGGCGGCTCTGCCCCAGTCCATGGTAGCGGCGCCCTGAGTCGAGGTGGCTACACCCCACCCCAACTCTTTCCCCCCCCGTTTTTTTTAATTTTCTACTACATTTGACCTTTTTATCCTAATCCAATCCCGACCCGTTTTTCTAATTTTCCTACTTAACAAAACCCACGTTTTCAAATTTTTAATTTTTACATAAAAAGTGCATAAATGAAATATGAGGGTTTTGTTCCTACTCACATGTTGTCCGCCCGCGCCCCCGCTGTATAATGCACGCACCTCGTCTGCCCGGTGCACTATCGCGGTGTCATTGTCCATCAGCATTGTTTCTTCTCGTCCACTTTCACTCCTCTACTCTCCTCTTCTCAACTGCTACAGTGTAAATGACTAAGGTAATTTTTCAAATTACCTTTTTAACCCCTTCCTCCAAATAGGTATTTTTTACCTTTTATTTAACTTTTTAATTCCTCCAACTAACCCCTAAACTTCCCGAGGCTGCCATTTGCAAACCATGCATCGGATCACCTCCGTTCAAAAACCAAAATTGCTTAGTTTTTCAAGCTCTATCCAATGGTGTCCTTCTTTTCTTCCTATCGAGACGTCACCCGGGGACCCCCTTTTTTTCTCTCCCGACCGCCCTCTTGAGGGGGGCATACCCACTTACCATTCCTCCTTTCCTTCAGGCTAGTCATTGGGGCATCATTAACCTTTTCCATGTTAGGGGCATCACTAGCTGTCATTTCCTCCCTCATTTACATTTTATTTTCTTCGAAACACTATTATCCTAACAATATTTCGAAGAGGGGCAAAATGTAGACACCTAAATTTAATCACTTCCATATGATTAAATTTACTCCCTTTTCTTCTATCATATTAAATATTAATTTACTAAATTAATATTACACCTTTTATCTCATATCGGTAAAGTATTTAATTTAATAATTAATACTTTATCTTTCACATTCTTCCTCTCTAAATTAAATAAATACACTAATTTATTTAATTTAGCCATTTTTCCCCTTTTGATTTTAAATCAATTTAAAATTCATCTTCTCTCTCCTTGTCACATCCTCTATAATTTTTTTCTAATTTGAATTAATTTAATTAATTCATGATTATGATGTGCATCCTCTTAATTAAAGATTAATGTCACATCCTCCTACATTTGCCACTTGCCTCTAATCTTTCATTAATTAGCCTAATCCAATATTTGCACAACCTTAACCAAGGTCATTAGCCGATTTAGCACTACTTTTTAGCCAACCTTTGCATTTACCTTCTTTTGGAATTGACCCCCTTTCCCATGTGAATTTTAATTCACATTTATTTATCCTAGATTCCCCTCCTTTATATGTGAATTTTTAATTCACATTCCATCCTTCCAAGGCTTCTAGAACCTTGGACTTGTCACAATCTCCACATGTGACCAAGTCCCACCTTTTTGGAGCCCACCTTTTATCCTTTATATTCGCCTAAGAATGTGAATTTTTAATTCACATTTATGTTTTCAACCACTTTTCCTTTTCTCATGTAGATTTTTGAGGAATTCCAAAAATTTTCAATTGTCCTTTTCACTCCCACTTGGGGACAAGGAATCTCTTTTTGAGGAAATCTTCTCACTCCCCAAGGTGCTTGTTTTTCCTCCACCTCATGTACCTTTTTGACACCTCACTCACACCTCATCTCCCCCTAACCACTTCACCATCCACATGTCAAGAGGTGAGGGCTTGTGGGTTCTCAACCCACCATAGCCATTCATCTTGGCCTTGTTGGATGCATCTTGACCGTTGAATTCTTTAGAGAATTCAAATTCTCCTATAAATACCCCCTCCTCAAGGGCATTTTCAACACTTAGCCATTTAATAACTACATGCTGCCAATTTGTAATCTCAATCATTTACCATCATCTAGCTATTCATTCTAATCATTTTGCACATTCAATCTTGCATTTAGTCACTCAAGAAATCATCTAAGGAGCACACAAAATCATCCCAAGCAAGGGCCAATCAAGGAGTCGTCAACAACAAGGAAGGTGAAATCATTTATATCTTGTTTTATCCGTTTTCTTTCTTGTCCTATCACTCTTTCAGCTAATCTTGAAGTGTCCTTAGTCTTTTATCACTTGTGTTTTTAAGTTATTTTACACACTAGAGTAGGATAAAATTCTTAGGATCACAATACCATAGGCAATATTTTCTTATAATAATTTCATCAACATGAGCACTAGTAAATCACCATTCTAGATTGTGTATGGGAGTAGTCCAATAACTACTTTTGAACTGAGAAAGATGGATAAGGGGGAGAAGAGTAGTGCTAAGGTTGAAGATTTTGTTAAGCAGCTAAAGAATTTGCATGAAGAGGTGAATAAACATATCAATAAGATGAACTCACAATATAAGGCTTAGGAAGATTAGAAAAAGAGGTATAAGGAGTTGTAGGTAGGAGATGAATTCATGGTTCATTTGCGAAAGGAAAGGTTTCCAGTTGGTACATACAAGTTAAAGATGAAGAAGTTTGGACCATGCAGGATCCTAAAGAAGCATGGTTTAGGAAATGCTTATGAGGTAGATTTTCCTAGTGGAATAAAAATTTCTCATGTGTTTAACATTGTTGATTTGACAAAGTATCATGAAGGTGATATAAAGGAGGGGCCGATAAAAGAACAGAGGAAAATTCAAGCACCTACTTTAGAGAAGGAAAAGATAGAAGAAATCTTGGTTAGCCATGTGGGTAGAAGCACATGAAATAGGAAATATACAAAGTACTTGGTAAAATGGAGAGTAAGGCCTATTGAAGATTCATCATGGCTTAAGGGGTGTAAGACAGTCAGGCGTCAAAAATAACGAAAAACGTGTACTTTCTATTTTTAGTAAGTTGGTCTAAATGATCTCATATGGACGTGAAAATTTACCCCAAAGACAAAATTGAAAAAAAAATTTGGTCACGAAAGAATCACCTCAATACCCTTCATGGTTTTGGAGATATTAAAGTTTTTGTCCTGAAAAAATTTTCTCCAATGCAGCTTCAATTTTAGATATGAAGACTTTAGAGGCCCCAAAATAGATTGAAAGATTGTTGAACTAACCTACAATGGGTTCATGTGTTGTAGATCTCTTTGAGATCTTTCCAACGATATGCAATAATAACAAATCACACACCCGGATGAAAAGTTATGGCCCCACAAAGTTGCCCCTCTAAAAAGTGAATTTAATTAAAATTTCTTCCTAGGCCAAGAATCAAACAGTGAGAATTTTGGTGCAAAAACAAAAGGAAAATTTGAACTTTCTAGAACATTATAGGGTGGTTATTGGGTAAAATAAAAAGGGTTAAGTGGGGTTTGTAGAAGGTGGCTCCAATAGTGTAGATTTTGGGTTCTGAATAATATATTTTCTTTTCAAAGTTTATTTTGTTGTAATTAATCAAACCCATGAGACTGTAGCACGTAAGTTTTGAATCTGTAATTTCATCATCTAAAAATAATTGAAAGTGGGTGATTTTTTTGTCTTGCATCTTTTGTGTTGGTATCTATTGTTGTGATTTGTGTGGTTTCAAGTGGCTTGTTCCGCATCAAATGAGATGGGATATATGGTATACCTTCAATTGGGGATGGAATAGATGACATACCTTGAGGTTGAGATGGGAATGATGGCGTACCTCCTTCCTCACATGTGAGTGATTATGTACTCTCAACTTGAGATGTGGTAGATGGTGTCCCTCCATCTTCACTTGCAGTAGAGGATGTGTCTCCAACTATGGTATTCAAATTTCTCATAGCATGAAGGTTTCAAATTTATTCCCTTTGTACTGCCAATTCCATATCTCTTGTTGATGGTTGAGGTTCCTCTTCAATCAGCATGTCTTTGACAATCTTTTCCAATTTCTTCTTCTCATGTTGTTCCCTCATATATGCTGCTTTCTTTGCATTCTTAGCTTCTTTATCTTCCTGTGTTGGTTTAATCCTTGATCATTTCCTCAGCATGACAAAGAATTTTATCGGTAGCATGATAAAGAGACAAACATTAGTTCCTAAAAAATGAATCCATACAAATAAATAAAATATATGTCATTCAACCCTTCATACAAAATACATGCAATCATCATGTACAGAAGAGTAAATGTCACTCAACCATGATGAATAAACAAGTGCACTAAGAACACAAGGAAAATGGAAAGCTATTTTTTTTTAAAGTACCTTGCAATAATTTATTGAATGTGACTTTTCTCTATCCATTTTCTAATGTATGACCTACTGATATAATGTCCACAAATTGACATGTATGCAAAATGTGGTAGCATAGACAAAGCTCACATGAATTTTTTGATGGAATTCCTTAAATAAATGTGGTCTCATGGAATTCCATGATTGCAAGATAAGCATAAAATGGATTTTTTAAAAGACATTACAAACTTTCAAGAAAATACAATTGGCTTGAGTATAAATCAAAATTCCAAAACTTTTGTCAACATCATACCTTTGGAACAAGGTATGGGCATCAATGATTAGTGAAAGAAAGGGGGATTTTTGCCAAATATTATAATTATAACTCCGTTGGCATGAATGTATGAGAAATGTGGAAGCATAGACAAGTGTTAGAATTGGCTATGGCTGCCACCCAAGATCTATGGACCAAATGGAAAGTACAAGAAAAGAGAGAAATGATATGACAAGAATAAACTGTATTCAATGTCATTAATATGATATGTTGATTATGATTCATTACAAATGAGAAAGACCCCTTGGTTAAATAGCCAAGGTGAGAACATAGAAGGGCATAAGATTATGACAAGTGTCAGAATCTTATGACATGAGACAACTAGTAAGACTTATCACTCCACCAAAGATGGAGAGATAATCACATGATGTGTCCACAAAAGGTGGAAATGATAAGGTGATGAGATGTCAAGTCCACCAAAAGTGGAGAATCTCCAACAACCTCCTATGTGGTCCCTAAGTAAACTTAACTAACATGTAATTATGACCTAGGACAAGGTACAAGATATTTAATTACACCAACACCCCCCCTTAAGTGCAACTTAGGGAGAATGTGCACAAATGAAAACAATGATGCAATGATGGGTCCCGGCTACTAGGCCATGTTAGGTACCCATGTACACACAATGCAATCAATGCAATGAAATCTCTCACAAGTGAGGAAAGGGAGAAAACCTCATGGGACAAAACTCCCCCTCAAAAGAGAGATGAAATACAAAATAGAAATGCAATACTCTCAATGAAGAATGAGAAGGTAAAAACCCCATGTGAGGAAAAAGACCCCCCCATAAGAGAGAAGTAGAAGAGAAGCAAGGTAGCCCCCCCTCAATGTTGAGTCTCCTGCAAGAATGGTAGAAGCTCGACATTGAATGCTGAAGATGATTCAATCTCGCCGAACAACGTTCCTCCCCTTAGGAAGAAACAAAACCAAGGATGTATGCAGGATATCAAGATGATGGATGATGGATGATGATGATGTCTCTGAAGCATGCTCAATTGTCTCCAAGTCGATGTAGAAAGCTGACACACTCCAATCAGGTGTTCTAGGCCACACTGCTGAAGAGGAAAACCCAACACCTAGTAGAGATGAATGTAGAACATAATCCAAAGACAAAGATATCCCCTCTGAAGACAAAGAAGCCTCCTCCAAATGCTGTCCAAAAGAATCCACACTCACGCCAATCTGTGATGAATGATCATGTAGAGAATGAACAAGAGGGTCAAGGTGTTCCCTCACAACTGAAGAAGGTGCATCTTCATCAAAGAGAAGATGAATGCTATCAAGAGTGTCCTCCAAATCCGCAAGATGTGACTCCACAAACAAGTCTGAAATACCTGTTAGGAAGTCATCCAAAGTAACCATATCTAGAAGACTATGTATGTCCTGCTGCACTGAATCACTAGGAGCTAGAACTGTAGCAACACAAGCATCATCAAGTACAACAGTCGATAGAGGAGATGAAGTGCATGGCTCAAGGACTGGATCTGAAGTGAATATGCCCAAGTTCAAGAAGCCAAATGTCTCCTCAGAATCATAGTTGTGATCAACAGTCGAATGAACAAAGTCATCATCAGAAGAAAATTATGCAAAGGAATACAACTGAGATGAATGATCAACCACCCCAGTAGCAATGACATCTCTAGTCTCCAAGTCACGAATGATAACAGAATCAGGAGTGAACTCCACAGTTCTCCCATCTCCACCATGTGTAATCTGATAAATGGAAAGTAGATTGTTCATCAAATGAGGAACACACAAGACATCCTGAAAAGTGTTCTCCCCAATGCTAATAGATCCCTTCCCTATTACACTCATGTATGTATTGTTTCCCATCAAGATAGGAGACATAGTACAAGACTGAAATGAAGAGAAGATAGTTTGTGAAGATGCCATATGATGTGACGCTCCTGAATCTAGAAGCCATCTTCTTGATCTTGGACTTGAATGAGCACAAAGAGCTTGTCCTTTATATCCTGATGTTGATACTTGACCTTTGTCCTTTTTAGACTATTTTGAAGTAGAAGGAGAAGAAGATTCAGACATTCTAGAAGGCAAATCAATGCGATTCTTTTTGAGAAGTTTCTTCAATTCATCAATTTCCTTCTTATAACAATAATGTTCTTCATGTCCATCCTTCTTGCAATATGCACAAAAAGGTCTCTCCTTCTTAGATGTTTCTCCTTTTGATGATGAGGACTCTGATTCTTTATGTGGCTTGTTCTTTTTCTTCTTTTGCTTCTTATCAAGATGCCCTGATTCTTTCTGTACCTTAGACTCATTAGCCACCAATGCTTGTGGTTTGGAAGACTTGATTAAACCCATGTTCATTAACTTAGCTTCCTCTTGGATTAGGAGATTTGCAAAGTCATCAAACTTAGGATCAACATATGATGCTCCCATAGAAAGTCGATGGGTATGAAAGCCAGAAACAAACACTGAATACTCAGGACCAAGCTTGGATAACACATTCAGAATCAACTGTAAATCCTCTTTTTCAATAGTGCATTCTTTCAACTGTGTTCTTAGTTGCTTGATTTTGGAGATGTAGTCTTGGATGTGGTCAAAACTTTTAGGATCAAGATTCATCAAATCATTATCAATCTGATAGCCTCTAATCTTATCTGTTTTACCATACAATTTCTCAAAAGTCTCCCATGCCTCTTTAGGTGAATTACATGATTCAATATGAAACTGCAAGTCAAATGAGACTAATGAACATATGCATCCAAGTGTTTTCTCATGATCAATCTCCCACATTGCCAATTATTTAGCATCTGTAGGTTTTTGAATTGTGTCCTTTAGATGACCTATTAGACCTTTCATCATGAGATAGTTTGTTACTGATTTTCTCCATGTAGCATAATTATGTGGATTTAGGGGTTCAATTTGAGATCTCCCCATTGCAAAAACACAAACCAAGCAAAAGAATGCAAATAATCACTGCAAGATCACCCCCCAAAATCACTCAATCAAGAAACCCCCCCAAGCAATATCTGATTTGGCACTTTATATTTAGTGTGTTTACAGTTGCTAGATGCCAAAAACAACAAGCTAGACTTGATCTTAGTGCTTACAAATGCCAAAATAGGCCACAGTATCAAGTACAATTTTTGGTACAAAATGAGATCAATCTGATCATGCCACTGAGAAGCACAGAAAAAATCATGCACTTTCAAAAAAAATTGCATGCAAAAATGTTACCGTAGGAGCAAGATATGAGCTCCCGAAGTTTTCAAAATGAGGACGAAGCAGCAACACCTGTGAGAATCTGAAATTTTTGGAAACACCAAGCACCAAAACCAAAAAATGATTGCACCAGTGCGTAGAGCACGAAATTCTAGCCCAAATAAAAAAAAATTGCTCGAAAAAAAGACTTAAAATGACTGAGATATTAGCCTTCAAAGTTCGCCTATGAAAATCAAAATGCAAATTGTGAGGGGGGCAAAATTTTCAAAAGGATGCTGACGTCATGCTGACGTGTGCTGACGTCATCAAACCAAGCGATTAAATTTGATGGTTTCCCGCCCGTCACCCGAAAACGTGTGATTGCCAGAATATTCTACTTGTCAGAATATGCCAAGGAATCTTCGCGCCAGATTTCGTTGACCAATCAGAATATTCGAAATCAGATGCCGCCGGTGGAGAGTTGGATCGGCTGCCGGAAATTCTGTGAATGCCATAATTTTTAAAATAGCACCCAGAATTTCTAAATGGAGGGCCCGCCGATGCAATATGGAGGGGCCGCGTGGGCCAGGCTGTAGGCCACGTGGCCTGGTACGCGGTCGGCCGGTATAGGTACGGTCCGCGGACGTAAATTCTGCGGACTGTACAAAAACTTTGGCCCTTCCTTTTTTTTTATTTTTGATTTTTAAATAAACTTTACAATATAAAAAACTTCGAATTTTTCGTAAAAAGATTTTTGAAAAATATAAATCGCAGAAAATATAATATATATATATTTTTTAATAAATCGTACCGACGAAATAATGACGACCTGGGGGCCGTACGGCTCTCGGGTTAAAAAATTTTGCCTCACCGGATGACTTGCTCTGAATCGGACGATTTGACAGTTGATCTTAGGGTTTTTGGCCCTTCTGGACGCGATGGCAGGGTCGGATTTGACCCAAAATGCTCCAAAATTGCAGCTACCTATTGGATCTGGCAACCACTCTTCAGCTTCAAACCCTCATAGATTTGGCCTCGTATGTCCGATTCGGACGAAACAAAAGGAAAAATCGACTATCTCGAACCTTTCGGACACAATGGTGAGCTCAGATTTGCACCAGCAAGCTCGGATATGAACCTGCAACAAAGAGCCACGAACAAAACCTCCTCAGATCTGGGATCTCTCTTCAGAATAAGACTCTCCAATGGCATCAAACACGCTCTGATACCATGTTAGAATTGGCTATGGCTGCCACCCAAGATCTATAGACCAAATGGAAAGTACAAGAAAAGAGAGAAATGATATGACAAGAATAAACTGTATTCAATGTCATTAATATGATATGCTGATTATGATTCATTACAAATGAGAAAGACCCCTTGGTTAAATAGCCAAGGTGAGAACATAGAAGGGCATAAGATTATGACAAGTGTCAGAATCTTATGACATGAGACAACTAGTAAGACTTATCACTCCACCAAAGATGGAGAGATAATCACATGATGTGTCCACAAAAGGTGGAAATGATAAGGTGATGAGATGTCAAGTCCACCAAAAGTGGAGAATCTCCAACAACCTCCTATGTGGTCCCTAAGTAAACTTAACTAACGTGTAATTATGACCTAGGACAAGTTACAAGATATTTAATTACACCAACAACAAGGAATGTGAATTGTTTGAAAAAATGTTTTCGTAGACATGTATGGAAAATGTGGTAGCATAGACAAGGTAGTTAACTTTTTGAAAATATTCCTCAAAGAAATGTGGTCTCATGGTGATGTCCATCACCATGAGACCACATTTATTTGGGGAATTTTTTCAAACAACTCACTACCTTGTCTATCTTGTTTGATAAAATTCTTGGTAGAAATGTATGGAAAATTTGGTAGCATAGACAAGGGAATGAGATATTTGAAAAAATGCCTAAAAGAAATGTGGTCTCATGGTGATTTCCATAACCATGAGACCACATTTCTTTGAGTCATTTTTTTTAAACATCTTATCCATTTCCTATGTTGTTTGATAAAATAATTTGGTAGACATGTATGAAAAATGTCGTAGCATAGACAAGGTAATGAATTGTTTGAAAATATGGCTCAAAGAAATGTGGTCTCATGGTGATGGACATCACCATGAGAACGCATTTCTTTGAGGAATTTTTTTAAATGGCTCACTACCTTGTCTATGCTTTTTCTTACTATTATCTTTTGGTATATTTTTTCCATGCATCAATAGTTTGGTCAAAAGAACATGTTTTAGGATTTTAGCCATAACAATAAGGGGACCTTGGAATGGGGTATGACATCTATCAAAACTTAAAAGGGGGATTTTCATGAGTGTTATGGTTGTAATTTCCTTAGTAGACACATATGAAATATGTTAGAGAGGACACATGAACTATTTGACTAAATGCCTCAATGAGATATGTCCTTGTGGACTATAATGATTATAGGATATACACAAAATGGAAAATGTATAGAAAATTTGGTAGCATAGACAAGGAAATGAGTTGTTTGTAAAAATTCTTAAAGAAACATGGTCTCATGGTGATAAAATACCTCAAATAAATGTGGTCTCATGGTGGTGAAAAAATTTCTCAAAGAAATGTACTCTCATGGTGATGTCCATCACCATGAGACCATATTTCTTTGAGCCATTTTTTTAAACAACTCATTACCTTGTCTATGTTGTTTGATAAAATGCTTTGGTAGATGTGTATGGAAAATGTGGTAGCATAGAAAAGGTAGTGAGTTGTTTGAAAAAATGCCTCAAATAAATGTGGTCTCATGGTGATTCCATCACCATGAGACCACATTTATTTGAGGGCATTTTTCAAAAAGCTTATTTCCTTGTTTATGATGTTTGATAAAATGCTTTGGTAGAAATTATATAAAAGTCACATGAACTATTTGGAAAAATTCCTCAATGAGATATGTCCTCATGCACTATAGTGATTGCATGATATGCACAAAATGGATTTGTTGAAAAGGATTTATAAATTTTCAATAAAATGCAATTTCTAGGTGTAAAACCAAATTCCAAATCATTTTCCAACATTCCCCATGCGTATACCAAAATAGAAGCTTTGGAAAGGGGTATTCACATCCATAAAAAGTGATTGAGAAATGATGTATTATATTACATAGTTATAACTTCTCTCGCAAATATGCATACAAAATCTGGAAGCCTACACAAGGTAGGTCAATTGTTTAACAAAATGCCTCAAAGATATGTGGTCTCATGGACCACAATGATTACAAGATTTGCACAAAGTGGATTTTTTGAAAAATAGTTTGAAACTTCCAAGAAAATGTAATTGGCCCAAGTGTAAATAATTGTGTAGTTTAAAATGTGCCAAGAGGGAATAAGGTTATAATGAGAAAAAAAATGATGAACATGGAATATGCATAATAAAAAAATCAAAGCATTGTATTAAGAATGTATGATAAGGGATGATAAAGAAACATAATAAAATTAAAGAAAATGTAATGAAAATGTGTAAAGACTTGGCATACCTAAAAAAAGAAGATTCAAATGGAGGAAATACCTAATTATGTAGTCTTTTTTTCTTCTAGCATCAAAATCCTCAACAATTTGAGTTTTTAACAATCTTTCTTCCTTTTAAACATTCAATTGTATATCACTCAAATATAATTACTAACAACAATAAAAATAACCAATGTATAATGTTAAATTCCTATAATTCAATCATAATTAACATTGCAACACTAAAAAAATCAAGATTTGAATTGATATATATCAAATTTGATGTGAAAAAAATGTTATTTCCTCCTTCCTAAGTTGGAAAACCATAAAAATGAAGTGGAAAGTTCATGCAAAGGTGGTAGAATGTGAAAAATTTGCATGTGCACTTCCCAACAACATCAATTTTTTTTTTTCAGAACACGTGCATAACTAGCAAAATAATAGAGCATGTGGGCATTGATCACGAGTGTTCTGTCTTTTTTATTGTTTTTAGAGCAAGCCAAAATGTGTTCGTGTTATAATGTGAGCGAATTTTGGCTTGCCATACAAAAAAAATATATCTCAACTTCTTTAAAACATGCTCACATTATGAAAATTTTAATTTTCTAAAGGTTTACTAAATCATTGTCTCATTACCCACCCCTCTCCCCCCTTTATCTCTCTCACACATGTCTTTCCCCTATGTATCTCACGCCTCTCTCCATAGGCTTTAGGTCTCTCAACAATATATCTCTCAAATGGATCTCGCATTATTTCTTGAACCTCTCCACATCTCTCCCTCCTCCTTACCCATATTTCCCTCAAGTTGTCTACTTCACTTTCTCATTTTCTTCTATCTCTCCCCTCACCTCTCTATCTCTCACCTCTATCTCACCCTCAACTCTCTACCTCTCCCCTCTATAGGTCTCTCAGTCACTCATTATCTACCTCTCCATCCCTCATTATCCATCAAGGTCTCTCAGTTAACCCTAAAGCATCAATCCTCAATCCTTAAACCTTAAATCCTAAACCCTCAACCCTAGAAACTATGCCTTAAACCCTAATCTCTCAACCCTCAACCCTATACCCTTAAAACCTTAATACCTCAACCTTTAAACCCTAAAACCTTGACCCTTAAACCATAAATACTTAAACCCTCAACCCTTATCCACCCCTCTCCCCCTATCTCCCTCACCCCCATCTTTCCCTATCTCTCTCACCCCGCTCTCCCTAGGCTATAGGTCTCTCACTTGTATATCTATTAGGGCTCTCTATATAATTCCCTCTCTAGGTCTCTCAAACACTCCTCTACCTCTCCATCCCTCCTTAGCCATCTAGTTTTATCACTCCTTGTTTGATTACCCACCCCTCTCCCCCTCTATCTCTCTCACCTTATCTCCCCCTATGTCTCTCACCCCTCTCTCCCTAGGTTATAGGTCTCTCACCTCTATATCCCTCAAGGATCTTTAGTAATTTCCCTCCCTCTCCACCTCTCTTCATTCTCCTTACCCCTCTTTCCCTCAACCCTACTCTCTCTCTCTCACTCCCTCTATCTCTTTGATTCCTTCTCTCTCACTCTCTCTCTCTCTCTCCCAATCCCTCTCTCTCCCTATCTCTTAAGTATCTCCCTCCCACCCCCTCTTGATCAAATCTCTCCATTTGGCACCCTAATCAGATAACTCTCTCTATCTCTCCCTCCCTCTATCCCTCCCACCCAACCTAGGCAATTCCCTGTCACTCCAACACCCTCTCTCCCACTTTCTCTCTATGAGGTCTCTCCCTTCCACCCCCTCTCTCTCTCCACCTATCTCTCTCCCACTCCCTCTCTTGCGCTCCCTCTCTCCCCCATTCCCTCTCTCTTGCACTCACTCCCTCTCCCTTTCACCCCCTTCTCTCTCTCAGGTTTTTACCTTTGGAATACTACTTAGATAACTCTCTCTCATCCCCTTCTCTCTCTCCCTCTATCCCTCCCACCCTACCTAGATAAGTCCCTCTCACTCCAACACCTCTCCCACTCCCTCTCTCTCTCCCTCTCTCTTAGGTCTCTCCCTCGCACCCCCTCTCCCTGTCTCAAGTCTATCTCTCTCACTACCTCTCTCTCTCTCTCTCTCTCTCTCAGGTCTCTCCCTCCGTTTCTCCCTCACACCCTACCTAGATAACTCTCTCTCTCTTAAAATTCTCCCTCCCTCTAAATAAATACATACATTTAAGCAGACATACATACATATAGGCATACATACATACTTATATACATACAAGCATACTTAAATACATACATAAAATCTTACATACATACATGCATACATACAAATATATATACATACATTTAATACACTAGCATTCAACACAAAGAAATACATAATGCGGGTGTGTTATAATGCGCTCGTGTTATGTCTTGCTTAGGCAACTCAAGCACAAACATAAAAAAAAATGTCCAAACTATGAAATAATGCAACTATGTTATTTCTTGCTTTGGGAATCCCAAAGCCTTATGCTTCACATTTTCTTTGAATTACCAACCCAAAGGCTTGGAGTGCCCTCCCAACATCCAAAGATGTGTTTTTGCATATTCTACAAGATTTCACATAATTGTTTTCATGTTAACTATCAAGTTTGCACATATTTTAGGGTCGAATAAATTGAACACCTGGGTAATGTTAGGAACTCTCTTATCTATTTAATGATGTAATTCTTTTCACATTTTGACAATATTAAGCCTTTCATCTTTAATTTTTTTTTTTGTGTGTATGTTTTTTTGAAAAAACTAGTGTTTGGTATTTATTTCTTTATAAATTAATCATTCATTGAAATTTCAAATAAATTACATTTTTAGAAACTAGACTCCATTCTACATACATTAAAAAAAATGATTTTCAATTAGTTTTTAAAATTTATAGGGGTAGCACGACCAAAATTTTATTTTTAAGATGTATCCACTTTGAAAATTAGTAAAAAAATAAATATTCATTAAAAAAATATTAGAAAAATTAGGCATAAACTACATGCTAGCTAATTTCTCACCGAAGTGATTTAAAAAAAATATTAAAAAAATTAACCTTTTGAGAGAGCCACAAAAGATGCTATGTTATGGTTTTTTGACAAAAACAACACCAATTTCCATGGATCCCTCTTTTGAACCCCTTAATCTATACCATTTTTTTAAAAAAAATAGTAGTTTAGAAAGAAGACTCGAAGAACTTACTACATTGTTGTAAGATAGGGGGACCACCACGTGCAAGACCCCAAGTCACGAAGGGTCAAGATGCGAGAGGCTACCCTAACTTACCTCAACTAAGTGCAATGTTTAGGGTATGAGGATGAGAATGATGAGGATTTTTAGGTCCTACAATCACTTTGCAATCTCGAGTTTCAATGTGGGGCTAGGTGAGTCAATTTTTAAGTCCAACTCTGTGCCTTAGAGAGCTCTCTACCTGAGGACATCAGCGCGGCATGCTGGTTTCTAGAACGAGCATTGTAGTCTGTACAGTTAGACAACGGTCAAGACAAGGTTGAACACACCAAAATGACTAACATCCTAGCTTAACAACTTCTAAGAGAACAAAACAATATTATGAAATATGAGAAGTATAAACGAAGGTGATAAAGTAGATATACACAAGATAAGGTGACACAAACGATCCCGTAGAAGAGGCTATTCACCAGCTAGCTCCAAAAAGCATGTCCACCTACACACAACAAGAGGGAAAATGTTGGGTAGCTGTATAGGGGCTTGCCTCAGTCAAACCCCAGTTTAGGTGTTTCCACCTCCATGGACAACCAAAGAAAGGAGATAAAGAAGTAATAAAGTAAAGAGAAAATAAGCACTACAAAACAATGCTATGCTACTCAAACAAGTGATAGAGGAGAGGAGAGGGAAGCTTACCACCTCCACCAAGAGCACTCAAGGATGCTTGGGGGAGAAATGAGAGGAACTCAAGCCTCTGCTACAAATAGCATAGTCCCAAACGTCCTCTACCAAAGTGATGGAGTGTGATGTTGCAATGGAATGCTTGGAATGCTTGGAAGTGAATATGAAGGAATGAGGAAGAAAATGGCCATATTTGGGTCGGTTGGCCGAAGGAGGCGTTACAACTTTGCTGCCAATGGGAAGAGTAACACCTCTACTGGCTCATCCATAGAAATCTGTAGGGACGTAAGTGTGTCACGCAAATGTTTGTGCACTGCATGGGTGTCCCTGATAGAAATGCCTCCACTGAGACATAAAATAGGCTCCATGTGGATCGCCAATAGTGGGCTTAAGTAAATTTAAGCCTCCAAATTTGGTTTTCTAAAGTGTATAAAGGAAAAAAGGGAATTGCACCTAGGGTACAAATTTGCTCTTGTACATTCTTCCCCCACTTTAGCGAGCACAAGTACTAATGAGTGCTCGGTAAGTAGATCAAGAAGAGAGTAGGGTTAGAAAAGTATACCTAAATTGTCGAGGAAGCAGTACTCAGTTTGGTGTACCCGAAGGTCCAAGAGATGCGAAGGACTCCATAGCTGCTCGAAACTATGAAGTTGGAACAAAGTGCCTTACAGGCCTGCGAATCTGTAAGGAGGCAACCCCCAAGATCTCTCGCATGGAGGAATCCCCAAGGAAGGGGACTTCGTAGAGTTGAGAAGTGGTGACACATCTACCCGCAGATAGAACATGTCAAAAGTAGTGACACATCTACCTGCAGATAGAGTGTGTCTAAAGTAGCAACACATCTAATCGCAGATAGAGCATGTCTAAAGCAATGACATGTCTACCTATAGATAGAACATGTCAAAAGTGGTGTCACATCTACCCATAGATAGAAAATTTCTAAAGCAAAGACATGTCTACCTGTAGATAGAGCGTTTCTAAAAGCGGCTGGTCACACAGACCATAAAAATTTCAAAGGGATCCCTTGGGAGCCCTTCTAAAAGAGAGGGGTCCACTCAAGGGACACACTGTCTAAAAGGTAAGGTCTAGTCAGGCTGCTCCTAAGCTAGACAAAAATGGGCGAAAGGAATGAGCCTAGTCGGGTTACCCCTAGGCTAGACATGAAAGAGTCCATTTGTTACAAAGTCTTTTGAAGAAAGGGTCCCTAAGGAACTCACCATGAAGAAGAAAGGGGTCTGCTCAAGGGAAACAAAATTCAAAAGTGACTATTCACCTTAGAGTGATTCTTCATCAAGGAATCCTTTTGAAAGATGTTAACTTCATTAAGGAGTTAAAAAGGAAGGTCATTCCCCCACGCGAGGGGAAGTCAAAGCAGTTCCCACTTTAGGGTAAGGTCTTCAAGTCCTTTCTTTATGAACTCCTGATGAAGGAAACATGTACCATTAGGGTTCCAAGTTGAGAATGCAATCCTAAGGAAGACATGTAAATACTTTCAAGAAAATATTTGTTGGCAATGAATTTGTTTTTTGAAAATTGAAGTGTTAAAGAAGAACGTTGTCACACATAGGAGGGACAACTCAAGAAAAGAAGAGAGAAAGATAAATGGATAACAAAGGACACAGGGGGATCTGGTTTAGTAGGGTTAGAAATTTATGAGCTCATATAATAACAGGTAACCGTATTCCAAGGTGAAAGATCATCAATTCTGAACTAGATCAAGAAGAATGCATGGAAAACAAAGTAAAAATAAAACATTAGGTGAACATGGAAGGGAAGCCTAAATTCCCCCAATGCTTTGCATCATCCCCAATTTATCAAAAATCATGCACAAACATGGAAGAATGATGGTACAAATAGAAGAAGGTTCACGACACAAAAACCATGCCTATATCCAAGCACTAATAGGGGTGATGAGGGTCATCCAAGAACATGTAGCACTAGTACTAGGGAACACAACACAAACCACACACACACAAGATCAAGAAAAGGGGACCTCCTCCTAACATTGATTGGCCTAGAGGTCATCCACTTCCCAATCTAGATCCTCATATGGGGAAGGAGGATGAGCCTGCAAGGGTGGAATGTTAAGAGGAGGAGCATCCAACCCTCCCACAACAAGGGCCAAGGAAGAGGGCCCCTCAAGGTCCTCTCCACCAAGCTCAGGTGGAGTCAAAGTCAGTGATTTTGTGAAGATCATCGATAGGGCTGGGACTTCATCTACAAAATTAAACATGCATCCTATAGGATCATCATGCTTATCCTCAGTGGATGGCATAGGTTGTACCTAAGATTCACCATTAAGTTCTTCGAATGACTCAAGAATGATGACGAACTCAGGGGAAGTTGGGACTAGTTCTGTCACAAGGATAGAACAAGTCATCACGGGGCCACCTTGTGAACAAGGTGGAATCCTCTTACATCCTTCTTTACTGAAAGGAACCACCTCTACCTCTTTCTTCATGGGAGGAGATGAACTCCCCATAGACAAAGCTAGGGGTGCAGAGGGAGAGGAGGATGGAATCGCAGTGGACACAGCCGAAGTGTTAACCATGTCCACAAGCTTAGGGAAGGGCTAAATATCAGGGATGACCATCAGTAAAGGTGGCTCCACTAAAGTAGAAATAATCACCTATACCCATTTAGGGTTAGGTTTGTTTGTGCTCACAATAGAAGCCAGAAGTAGATAAGACTAAAGAGGAACAATAGGAAGGGAGGAAGAAGACACTATAGGAGATCCTGAAATAGGAGCAGTTGTATATTTCTCCTTCTGCTATGAGGTGGCTTGCTCAGCCAAGAGAGCCTTTTTCTGGTGCTCACGTTCACATGCAAGGAAGTTTCTATGGCTCTTGGAGTTAGAAGCCAAAGCTTGCAAAGGGACGAGAGGTTCCTACTTGACCATAGGAACGTCCACTATGGCCATTTATGGTAGAGGAAAGGGTTCCTGTATAGGAGCAGGGGGAGCAAGCTGAGGAGCGATAGGAGTTAACTTGAGAGCCTTGGCAACATGCCTCTTTCCACTCACTGCCTTAGGAGCAAGAGAGGTAGGAGGCCTCGGATTGAATTCTCTGTAAGAACCTTTCTTTCTACCATATAAGTAGTACCATGGCCCTGGATATTCATTAGGAAGGTATGTGATTCTAATCTTGGGCCTACGCCAAGGAGAAATCATTACACTTAGAGGGTATTCACCGGGCTTGCTCATCCAGTAGTCTTCCCAGGAAAGGGGAGAGGACTTGAAAATTTGGGAAAAGGTCATTTTCTCTTTACCTTTACGAGAAGGAGATGAAGCTGTTATGGGCTTCTCCTCTTTCTTCGGGGAAGAGGGAGCAGATGCTATAGCGTTCTCCTTACCTTTGTGGGGAGGAGAAGGGGTTGAAGTGGATTTCTCTTTCTCTCTTGGAGAAGGAGTAGTCATGAGCGCAGACTCCTTCTTCTCATCTTAGGAAGATGAGCTAACTAATTTTTCTATTGTAGGAAGGGTCAACATTGGCTCTCCTATGCCCCCAGTTTTGTACTTCACATAGTTCTTGTAAAGTAGGTCCATTCTCGGAGGAAGTGGACCAACCAGGGAGAGCCAAAAGTGATCCAGTGAATATCCACCACAAGATACCAAAGGCTAATATTCATTGTCATGCACTACATGCATGACACCCTCGTGGGAAAACTTTAGACATTTATGAATAACGGATGCAACCCCATTCATGGAAGCTAGCCAAGGAATTCCTAGCTTCACTTTGAATATGATTGACGTTGGAATAATGTCAAAGACCATATGAACAGTCCTAGGTCCAACCAAGATGGACAAAGTGATCAAGCCATAAGGTTTAAGAATCATACCATCATGGGTATGAATCATAGATTTTGTTTCTCCATACTTTTCTTTTTGCAATGAGTTCAATACTAATGTTTCTTCAGTAATAACATTCACACGGCTCATGGGGTCTATCAAGACTCCCATCACAATGTTACCATTAATGCGAACGGGAATGTAAAGAGGTGAAGGTTTGTTGTTTAAGGGTAGATCTTGTGTTGTAAATGTAATATTCGACAAACCAAGTGTGGGTGGAATAGTAGAAGTTACCATGACCATGTTTTCATAGGCCTCGGGTTGAGGAACAGAATTAGTGGGATCGATAATCATGTTGGAAGAATGTGATGGAAATGGGTCCGTGTATATCTACAATTCATTGTTAGCTTTCACCACTAATTTTTTAGCATTCTATTTATTCCCATCGAGATGAATGCTACCATCCTCGATGCAGTCTTTTATCTCATGAAGCAACCACATACAATATTCAATATCATTTCCATTAACATGATGGTACTAACAATAGGTGCTCCCATCATACCAATTAGGGTAAGGTTCCTTAATAGCCTTAGGGGGTAACAAAGTTATGATCTTATCCTTCAAAAAATTTTGCAAGACGGAAGTGGAAGATTCAGGCAACTTCATGAATTTCCGGTTGCATTTGAGGCCGTTGTCATCGACAATGGCTACTAAATTTGCAACAACTTTTCCTTTCCTAGAGATTGATACGATGGACTTTCCCTCAGAGTGAGAGAGTGAAGAGGATCCCCTGAACTCAGCAACCGTCTGTTTGTATTCTTGTAAGGCTACACAAAAATGTGTGAAAGAAGGGTATTTCATAAGGGGAAACTTTTCTTGCCAAGGCCTTTGTAAGTTCCCTATGAACACCTTCTGCACATTAGAATTGGGCATCTGATACGATATTTTTCAAAGAAGCACTTGATAGCACTCTATAAAATCAGTAATCTTCTCATTGTCTCCTTCCTTATATCAGATGTGATCTAAAAAGGTCATCTTCAGCCCGATGTTTGCTTGGAATTGTCTAAGGAATTGATTAACAAGTTGGTCGAACAAGAAAATAGAATTATCAGGAAAGGAACAGTACCACTTGAGTTTTATATCCTTGAGGGATTGAGGAAATAGTTTATCCATCAAGGTGTCATGATGGAAGAAGTCGGTGCAGAGATCATTAAAGGTATACATGTGTGTCTGTGGATCCCCCTTACCATAAAACTTCTCAAATTTAGGAATATCCATTCCCTGAGGGAAGGGAGTGTTTAATATGACAACTGACAATAAGCTATGTCAGAAGAAGGGCTTGAAAATAGGATGGGCAGAGGCCTGGGAAAGGCTTGCTAACTGACTCTGCATCTTACCCATATTCTGAACTAGAATGTTTAGAATAGGGTCATTAGAAGATAAAGGGCCAGAGGAACCTCCTCTAGAGCTGCCACCAGTGTGACTTCCGCCAGAGCCACTACCAAAGCCACCACCACTAGTAGGACCACTGGAAGAACCACCACCACGACCTCCGTTGGAACCACCTCCGCTAGCACCATCTCCGCTACTGAATCCACCACCACTACCAAATCCTCCACCACCTATTCTACCAATACCTCTACCACCGGAGGTGATAGAAGGGGTCAAGCTAAAGCCCAACAGGACCTTGTTCACCTTGATAGTTTCTGGTTGATTAGGGATAAAAGGGATACTAATGGAATGGAGCACATGAGTCATATAGACAGAGGTGGGAGGCATTCATACTCCTAGCTGTCTCTTGTGCTCTTCAAAGGTGACTCATTGTGCAAAACTAGTGTTACTTTAAGGTGCAAGCTTCAATGATATCGAAGAGACTACTTAGAAGCTCTACACCTGTTCGGTCTTTATCCATCATATGTTTTAGTTCACTAACAACTCGAGCGGCTCTAGCCATCTTTAGGTTTCTTTCAAAATGGTTTTCAAGATTGCCCAACCCCTTTGTAAGGGCAGACACATATTCAACAAGGATTCAAATAGCCTCATGCTCGTCCATCAATGATGGCATGGGGGATGCAAGAGGAGTGGGGATGTGATCAATTTCATTGGTGAATCTATCTCACCCCTTGATAGCTACTCTTGTGCAACCAAACTAATGACGAGACTAGAGAAGAGACCTATAGAGAGACCAAGTGAGACCTTTGTTCTATCCATTGGGAGGTGTTGTTCACTTCTTATGATATGCCTAGAAGTTGTGGACTGGGTTTTGATGCTCATAAACCTTCACAAAGCTCGAGAACACAACAATTGTGAGGAAACCGAGGGAAGCCTTAACATGAATAGATGAAAAAACATTGGTTCATGTGGGGTTCACCAAAAATGTAAGAGAGGGGGACCACCGTGTACAAGACCCTAGGTCACAGAGGGTCAAGATGCGAGAGGCTGCCCTAACTTACCTCAGCTAAGTGCAATGTTTAGGGTATGAGGATGAGAATGATGAGGATTTTTAGGTCCTACGATCACTCTACAATCCCAAGTTTCAATGTAGGGCTAGGCAAGTCATTTTTTAGGTCCAAATATACACCTCAGAGATCTCTTTGCTTGAGGATGTCAGTGCGGACTCTGGATGATAGCACAATGCGCTAGCGTCTGAAAAGTGTGTTGTATTCCATACAGTTAGACAAGAGCTGAGACAAGGTTGAACATGCCAAAATGACTAACAACCTACCTTAGCAAATTATAAGAGAACAAAACAATATTATGAAATATGAGAAGTACAAATGGAGGTGATAAAGTAGATATACAAAAGATAAGGTGACAAAGACGATCTCGTAGAAGAGCCTATTCACTAGCTAGCTCCAGAAAGTAGGTCCACCTACACACAATAGGAGGGAAAATTTTGGGTGGCTGTATAGGGGCCTACCCTAGTCAAACCTTTGTTTAGGTGTTTCCACCTCCACAAATATTCGAAGAAATGAGATAAAGAAGTAATAAAGTAAAGAGCAAATGAGCACTACAAAATAGTACTATGCTACTCAACCAAGTGATAGAGGAGAGGAGAGGGAAACTTACCACGTCCACCAAGAGAACTCAAGGATACTTGGGGGAGAAATGAGAGGAAATAAATCCTCTTCTACAAATGGTGTGGTCCCAAATGTGCTCTATCAAAGTGATGGAGTGTGATGTTGCTGCAATGGAATGTTTGGAATGCTTGGAAGTGAGTGGGCTTGTGTGAGTGCAAGTATGAGAGCTTCATTTGTTCAAGAGTTCTAAAGAGTTTGAATGCAAGTTCAAGGAATGAATATGAAAGAATGAGGAATAAAACGGCCATATTTGGGTCAGTTGAACAAAGGATGCATTACAACTTTGCTGCCAACGGGAAGAGTAATGCCTTTGCTGGCTCAGTCATAGGAATCTGCTAGGGACATAAGACCACCGTGCAGACATCTGCATGCCATGTAGGCATCCCTGATAGAAACGCCTCCACCAACACACAAAATAGGCTCCATGTGGACCGCCAATAGTGGGCTTAAGTAAATTTGAGCCTCTGAATTTGGTTCTGTAAAGTGTATAAAGGCAAAAATGGGAATTGTGTTTAGGGTGCAAATTCACTCTTATACATTTTTCCCCCACTTTAGCGAGCACGAGTACTGATGAGTGCTTAGTAAAGTAGATCAAATAGAGAGTAGGGTTAGAAAAGTATACATGAACCATCGAGGAAGCAGTACTCAGTTCGGCATACCCGAAGGTGTAGGAGATGCGAAGGACTCCATAGCTGTTTGAAACTATGAAGTTGGAACAAAGCGCCTTACAGGCTCACGGACCTGCAAGGAGGAAATCCCCATGATCTCTCACATGAAGGAAGCCCCGAGGAAGTGAACTCTACAGATTTAGGAAGTGGCGACACGTCTACCCATAGATAGAACATGTCAAAATCGGTGACACATCTACCTACAAATAGAGCATGTCTAAAGCGGTGATGCATCTACCCACAGATAGAGCATGTCTAAAGTGGTGACACGTCTACCCACAGATAGAATGTGTCAAAAGTGGCAACACATCTAGCCATAGATAGAACATGTCTAAAGTAGAAACATGTCTACCTGTAGATAGAGCATTTCTAAAAGTAGTTGGTCACACAGACTGTGAAACTTTCAAAGGGATCCCTCGAGAACCCTTCAAAAGGAGAGGGGTCCACTCAAGGGTCACACTATTTGAAAGGTAAGGTCTATTCAGGCTGCCCCCAAGCTAGATGCGAAAGGGCGAATGGAATGAGCCTAGTCAGACTACCCCTAGGCTAGATGTGAAAGATTCCATTCGTTACAAAGTATTTTGAAGAAAGGGTCCCTAAGGAACCCACCATGAAGAAGAAAGGGAGTTCGCTCAAGGGAGACATAATTCAAAAGATATTTTTCACTGTAGAGTGATTAGTCATCAAGGAATCCTTTCAAAAGATGTTCACTTCATCAAGGAATTTGAAAGGAAGGTCATGCCCGCATGCAAGGGGAAGTCAAAGGAGTTCCCACTTCAGGGGAAGGTCTTCAAGTCCTTTCTTTATGAACCTGTGATGAAGGAAACATGTTCTGTTAGGGTTCCAAGTTGAGAATTGAATCATAAGGAAGACATATTGTAAAGACTTTCAAGAAAATATTTGTTGGCAACAAATTCATTTTTTGAAAAATCAAAGTGTTAAAGAAGAACATTGTCACACATAGTAGGGAAAACTAAAGCAAAGAAGAGAGAAAGATAAAGGGAAAACAAAGGACATAGGGGGATCTGGTTCAGTGGGGTCAAATCTGTTTGAGCTCATATAATAATAGGTAATTATATTGCAAGGTGAAAGATCATCAATCCACAACTAGATCAGGAAGAATGCATAGAAAAAATAAAAAAATAAAAAATAGGGTTAACATGGAAGGGAAGCCTAAATGCCCCCAATGCTTTGCATCATCCCTAATTTATCAAAAATCAAGAACAAAATGGAAGAATGATGGTACAAATAGAAGAAGGTTCATGACACAAAAACAACGCCTATATTCAAGCACCAACAAGGGTGATAAGGGTCATCCAGGCACATGTAACATGATTATGGGGGAACATGTCACAAAACACACACACACACAAGATCAAGAAAATGGGACCTCCTCCTAACACTGATCGACCAAGAGGTCATCTGCTTCGCAATCTAGATCCTCATAAGGGGAAGCAAGATGAGCCTGCAAGGGTGGAATGTTAAGAGGAGGATCATTTGACCCTAACACAATAAGGGCCATGGAAGACAGCCCTTGAAGGTCATCTCCATCGAGCTCCTATGGAGTCAAAGTTAGTGATTTTGTGAAGATTTCTAATAGGGCCAGGACTTCATCTACTAAATTAAACATGCATCCCACAAGAGCATCATGCTTATCCTTAACAGACGACATAGGATATGCCAAAGATTCATCGTTAAGCTCACCGAATGACTCGGGAGTGATGATGAACTCAGGGGAAGCTAGGACTGGTTCTATCACAAGGATAGAACAAGTCATCACGGGACCACCTTGTGAAGGTGGACTCCTCTTACATCCTTCCTTTTTGGAAGGACCAACCTCTGCCTCTTTTTTTGTGGGAGGAGATTAACTCACCACAGTTGAAGCTATGGGTGCGGAGGAAGAGGAGGATAGAACTACAACGTACATGACCAAAGTGTTAACCATTTCGATAGGCTTAGGGAAGGGTTGAATATCTAGGATGGACATGAGTAAAGGTGGCTCTGATGAAGGAGTGATAAACAACTATACCCATTCAGGGTTAGGTGCATTTGTACTCGCAACAGAAGAGAGGATTAGATCAGACTAAAGAGGAATAGTAGGAAGGAAGGAAGAAGACACTGTAGGAGATCCTAAAATAGGAGTAGTCATTTCTTCCTCCTTCTGCTTTGAGGCGGCTTGCTTCGCTAGGAGAAATTTTTGCCGGCACTTGCGTTCATGTGCAAGGCAGTTTCTACGACTCTTGGAGTTAGAATCTGGATCTTGTGAAGGGATGAAAGGTTCTTGCTTGACCATAGGAATGTCCACTATGACTGTTTTAGGCAGAGGAATGGGTTCTTGTGTAGGAGCAGGGGGAGCAGGCTGTGTTGGAAATAGGATGCCATTTAATTACAAATCCTAAACATTAATTATTTCATGTATCTCCTAGATTCTTGGAATGTGTTCAACAACACTAAGATTAGGATGAGATTAATATTTGATGAAATAATCAAGATTATTGACATTTGTAATTAATTCTAAATATAAGGAGCATGTGAGGGCATCCATAATGAGTTCTTAGATAATAGGGGCACATGGGGTACCTACATGGTAAGGTGATACTCACCTTGTGTTCAGTTAACTATATAGAGTAACAGTTAACACTTATGAATGCATGTAAAGATCCTAGGACTTATGATTTGATGTTTGCATGCTTGAAGTTTAGTTTAGTTCAGTTCAGATCAGTTTAGTTTAGTTTAGTTTAGTTTAGTTCAGAATCAATTTAGTTCAGTTTAGTTCAATTTAGTTCAGTTTAGTTCAGTTCAGTTATGGTTCATGTGTCTTCAGTTAGTTTCAATTGTATGTTAGTTAACCTCAGTTAACTTGGAATGCACGGCTAATAACATTGAGTTGTATGACAGATAACAGGGACTACCTCTAGTTAATAGGGGATGACCATTCTTGCATGAATGGTGTTGAGTAAATGTTTTAGATAACTAGAAATCACTTGGATCCAACTTGGGCACCCAAGATGCTTTCTTGGATTTACCTCTCTTGCATGATAAGATATTTTTGTAGGCTCAATTAAGTAGGATTACTTATGGGCGCCAACTTTGAGGAAGAGCTTTGGAATTATCACCAAAGTGAAGGATAAGTTGTAGCTTCAGTTTGGGACACCCAAATGCATGAAGCACATGTTTTAAGCTTTAGTCTTTATATAATGGCATACCTTTTCAAGGGCTTGAGCTTGTGCATTGTAATTATCACCATTTGGAGATTACAAGGTCGCATATTGTCTCTATATCTCATTCAAGTTGAAGAGAGTTTTCATAATTGTTATTTGCAAGTGTGAAGAAGATTGGTAAAGATAGAAGAAGCATTCTCAAGCAAGAATTGGAGCTATTGTAATTCAGATATTGAATAATAGAATAATTCTTGGTGGAGTTTTTTCTTGAAAGGGTTTCTCCATGTTATATCTTGTGTAATATTTCTAATATCCTATCTAGTTCTTCTATCAACTTCTCTCTTCATTCTACAATAGTAAAATGGATTAATCAAGATAATCACCCACAAAGAATATATGTAACAAAGAAAATACTTACTTAGATCAACAATATTAAAGTTTTACAGAGTATTAAGCTAAGAAAAAACCTCTTTTTTCAACATTTGGTATCGAAGCTAAGGTTGGGTAGAGTATTGGGATGCCATTATCTTAAAGTTTGAAGGATTTATTGGCTTAGTGGGAACTCTTATTATTTTAGTAATTTTCTAATTTTGGAATTAAGTTTTTGTTACAATGAATTCAAGGTTAGATATTGAAAGGTTCAATGGTTCTAACTATGAAATGTGGAAATTAAAAATGAAATATCTTCTTGAAGAAAGAGATCAATGGTTAGTGGTTAATAATGAGACAAAGACACCTACAACTATGTTAGATGAAGATTGGGCTAAGTTAGATAAAAAGGCAAGAGGAACAATTAGATTGTGTGTTGCTGATGTTGTTCTTTTAAATGTTTTAGTGGAAACCAATGCATATAAATTGTGGAAAAGAATAGGAGTCATTTATCAAACAAAGAGTCTAACAAATAAGTTGTATCTGAAAAGGAAATTATACTCATTGAAAAATGAAAGATGGTGATTCAGTAGCACAACATTTAAATGCTTTCAATTTAATTCTTAGTCAGTTAGCATCCATAGATGTAAAGCTTGAGGATGAGGATAAGTGCATTTTATTGCTTTTCTCTTTACCAAATTCTTGGGAAAATCTAATAGTTGCAATTAGTGGTAATGGTGTAGATCCAAAGATGGACAACATCATTCCTACTCTCCTATCAGAGGAGATGAGGAGGAAATCTAAAATTGGCTACCAAGATACCTTGTTTGTAAGAGGTAGGCCTAAAGAGAAGGAATCTAAAGTAGACAAGAAAGGAAAGGGTAAGTCTAAAGGACGGTCAAAAACCCCTGGTAAGAGTAAGGTAAAGTTTTGGAATTGTGGAAAACTTGGACATATTAAAAAGGATTGTAAGAGCAAGAAGAAGAGTACTGATGATTCTACAAAAAAATCCAATGACAATAATGATCCATTAGTCATTTCTTCTAATATTGTTGTTGATAACTCTTGGATTCTTGATTCAGGTTGCTCCTATCATATGACTCTTAGAAAGGAGTGGTTCTCTAAGTATACTGTATATGATGGAGGAGATGCCTTCTTTGGAGACAACAACACAACAAAGGTTGTTGGAAAAGGAGAGGTAAAATTGTGTTTCAATGATGGTAGTGTTAAGACCCTTAATGATGTTTTACATATTCCAGGACTTGCAAAGAATCTACTTTCTGTCTCTAAGTTTAATGATTCTGGAATGCATGTGACATTTGACAAAGGTGGTTGTAGATTGGTGAAAGGGAATATGGTGGTTGCTAAAGGATCTCGGATTGGGACTTTGTTTAAGCTAAATACCTCCAATGTAAATATTTTATCAAATGTAACTGAAGCTGAAAATACATGTATGCTATGGCACCATAGATTGGGCCATATAGGTGAAAAAGGTCTTAGGACCATTCTTAATAAAAATTTGGTTGACAGTATTCCTGATTATAATATTGGAAAAAATGACTTTTGTGAGCATTGTGTGTTTGGAAAGCAATCTAGATCTAAATTTCCTAGTGGTACATGTAGAGCTAAAAGATTATTAGAGATTATTCACTCAGATGTAATGGGTCTTGTGGATATTGACTCTATTGGAAAATCTAGATACTATGTCACATTTATTGATGATGTCTCAAGATACACTTGGATATATTTTATCCATAACAAATCTGATGTGTTTAATAAGTTTAAGGAATTTAAGGCTTTAGTTGAGAAACAATCAGATCATAAGATAAAAGTGTTGAGATCAGATAATGGTGGTGAGTATTTTTCTAAGGAATTTGATGATTATTGTAAGCATGCAGGAATAGTGAGATAGAAAACTACTCCATATACACCTCAACAAAATGGACTAGCAGAAAGCATGAAACAAACCTCAATGGAAAGAGCTAGGAGTATGTTAAGTAGTGCTAAGCTTGAATGGTCCTTATGGGCTGAAGCGGTATGTAATTCTTGCTATTTAATCAATAGATCCCCTAGTTCATCTATTGAAGATGAAACTCCTTATGAGATGTGGTTAGGTAAGAAACCTAGTGTTGCACATTTAAGGATCTTTGGTTGTGAGGATTTTGTTCACATTCCTCAAGAAAAGTGATCTAAATTGGATCTTAAAGCACAACAATGCATATTCATAGGTTATGGTGAAAATGTAAAAGGATACAAGCTTTGGAATCCACTAACAAGAAAAGTTTATTTATCTAGAGATGTTATTTTCAGGGAATTTAGAGCTTATTCAGGAGAAGAACAACCAAAGGAAAAGGATACTTCTTGAACAATGCATTTTGAGACAAATACTAAGAAGCAACAAGATGCACATGTTGAAGAACAAGTGGATGAATTGGAAGAAGAGAGTTCAGAGAGTTCTTTTGAAATAGAGGCTCAACATGATCATATTGAGGAACAAGAAGAAACTCCTTTAAGGACATCAACAAGACAACATAATCTTGTTGATAGGTATATCCCACCTAATTTTCATTGTATTTTTGCTTTAATGAGTACTAATGATGAACCCAATTCTTATAGGGAAGATTTGTCTTCAAATGAGAACAAGCTTTGGTCACAAGCTATGCATGAGGAAACAAAATCCTTGGATACTTGTGACACATGGGATCTTGAGAATTTTCCCAAAGATAGAAAGGCCATTGGTTGTAAATGGATCTTTAAAAAGAAGATTGGTGTAGATGGTAATCTCGAAAGGTACAAGGCTAGATTAGTAGCCAAGGGCTACTCCCAGGGAGAGGGAGTTGACTTTAATGAAATATTCTCTCATGTTGCTAAATTAACTTCTATTAGATTCTTTTTATCTATTGTTGTTGCTTATGATTTTGAAATTGAGCAAATGGATGTGAAAACTGCTTTTTTGCATCAGAATCTTGATGAGGAGATTTATATGAAGCAACCTAAAGATTTTGTTGTAAAATGAAAAGAAGAATTGGTTTGTAGGTTAAAGAGATCTTTATATGGATTGAAACAGTCACCCAGAATGTGGTATGAGAAGATTGATGCTTTCACATTAAAAATTGGTTATGTTAGGAGTGAGGAAGATCACTGTGTTTACATAAAAATTATTGATGATCAACTTTTAATTATTATCTTGTATGTTGATGACATGTTGTTTATTGGTAACAACAAGGTAATGATCAAAGAATTGAAAGCACAACTCTCGAACACATTTGAGATGAAAGATCTAGGGGTTGAAAAATATATCCTCAGTATGGAGATCAATAGAGATAGAGGTAACAGAAATATTTGCTTAAGTCGAAGAAATTATGTTGATACTATTTTGAAAAGGTTTAATATGCAGGATAGTAAATGAGTTAATATTCCTTTACCAGTTGGCATGAAGTTAAGTTTATATATGAGTCCTAAATCTGATTTTTATTTTGAGGAAATGTCTGAAATTCCTTATGCTAGTGCAATTGGTAGTTTAATGTATGCAATGGTCTGTACAAGACCAGATATAGCACAAGTAGTGGGAGTTCTTAGTAGGTTTATGTCTAACCCTGGTAAAGAACATTGGACTTATGTTAAGAGGGTGTTTAGATATTTAGGAGGGACTTTAGATTATTGTTTAGTTTATCATGGCTCTAATAATATCAATATTATGAATAGATCATTAGACATATAGGGGTTTGTTGATTTAGATTGGGCAGGAGATCTAGATGGCCAAAGGTCAACAAGTGGTTATGTGTATACTTTGTTTGGAGCTGCAGTTAGTTGGATGAGTAAGAGGCAGCCCACGATTGCTTTGTCCACCATAGAAGCAAAGTACATGGCTGACACACATGCCTCTAAAGATTTAGTTTGGTTACAGAGACTTGGGTTAGGTATTGGTTTTAATTGCAAGCAAGTTAGGCTTGAATGTGATAGTTAGAGTGCTATTAGTTTAGCCAAAAATCCTATGTATCATGCTCGTACTAAACATGTAGATGTTCAGTATCACTTTGTGTGAGAAATGGTTGAGAGTGAGAAAGTATTAATTGAAAAAGTTGACACTTTGATTAATGCTGCAGATTATCTTACTAAGCCAGTTCCTACAAATAAGTTCTCATGGTGCAGGAAGGCCATTGGCCTTGAGTCCTATAATTTATTTAAATTTATTATTCCTTGTTTAGAATAATTGCAATGTATAATGTCAAGTGGGAGAATGTTGGAAATAGGATGCCATTTAATTCCAAATCCTAAACATTAATTATTTCATTTATCTCCTTGATTCTTGGAATGTGTTCAACAACACTAAGATTAGGATGAGATTAATATTTGATGAAATAATCATGATTATTGACATTTGTAATTAATTCTAAATATAAGGAGCATGTGAGGGCATCCATAGTGAGTTCCTAAATAATAGGGGCACATGGGGCACCCACATGGTAAGGTGACACTCACCTTGTGTTCAGTTAACTATACAGAGTAATAGTTAACACTTTTGAATGCATGTAAAGATCCTATGAGTTAGGATTTGATGTTTGCATGCTTGAAGTTTAGTTTAGTTTAGTTCAGACTAGTTCAATTCAGTTTAGAACTAGTTTAGTTCAGTTTAGTTCAGTTTAGTTCAATTTAGTTCAATTCAGTTTAGTTATGGTTCAGTTGTCTTTAGATAGTTTCAGTTGTATGTTAGTTAACCTCAATTAACTTGGAATGCATGGCTAATAACATTGAGTTGTATGAAATATAATAGGGACTACCTCTAGTTAATAGGGGATGACCATTCTTGCATGAATGGTGTTGAGTAAATGTTTCAGTTGACTAGAAATCACTTGGAGCCAACTTGGGTGCCCAAGATACTTTCTTGGATTTACCTCTCTTGCATGATAAGATATTTTTTTAGGCTCAGTTAAGTAGGATTACTTATGGGTGCCAACTTTGAGGAAGAGCTTTGGAATTATCACCAAAGTGAAGGATAAGTTGTAGCTTGAGCTTGGGATGCCCAAATGCATGAAGCACATGTTGTAAGCTTTAGTCTCCACAGAATAACTCAACTTGAAGAAATATGGCATACCTTTTCAAGGGCTTGAGCTTGTGCATTGTAATTATCACCATTTGGAGATTACAAGGTTGCATATTGTCTTTATATCTCATTCAAGTTGAAGAGAGTTTTCATAATTGCTATTTGTTGGTGTGAAGAAGATTGGTAAAGATAGAAGAAGCATTCTCAAGCAAGAATTAGAGCTATTGTAATTCAGATATTGAATAATAGAATAATTCTTGGTGGATTTTTTTCCTGAAAGGGTTTCTCCATGTTATATCTTGTGTAATCTTTCTAATATCATGTCTAGTTCTTCTATTAACTTCTCTCTTCATTCTACAATAGTAAAATGGATTAATGAAGATAATCACCGACAAAGAATATATGTAACAAAGACAAGACTTACTTAGATTAGCAATATTAAAGTTTTACAGAGTATTAAGCTAAGAAAACACCTCTTTTTTCAATAGGCTGAGGAGTGACAGGAGGAGTTGACTCGAGATTCTTGGGAATGCACCTCTTTCCACTCACCGCCTTAGGAGCAAGAGTAGTAGGAGGCCTTGGATCAAATTTTATATGAGAACCTTTCTTTTTGTCATATAAGTAGTACCATGGTCCTGGATATTCATTAGGAAGGTAAAAAATTCTAATCTTGGGCCTAAACCAAGGAGGAATCATCAGACTCAAAGGGTAGCCACTGGGCTTGCCCATCTAGTACTCTTCCTAGGAAAGGGGAGAGGATAGGGCAATATGAGAAAAATGCCATTTTCTCTTTACCTTTATGAGAAGGAGAGGGAGTTGTTATGGGATTCTCCTCTATCTTCAAGGAAGAGGGAGTAGATGGTATATCCTTCTCTTTACCTTTGTGGGGAGGAGAAGGGTTCAATTTGGACTTCTCTTTCTCTCTTGGAGAAGTAGTCATAAGCGCAAACTCCTTCTCGTCTCAGGAAGAGGTGACTGATTTTTTCTATTGCAGGAAGGGTCAGCTTTGGCTCCCGTTTTCCCCCAGTTTTGTACTTCACATAGTTCTTGTAAAGTAAGTCCATTCTCAAAGGAAGTGGACCAACCGGGGAGGGCCAAAAGTGATCTAGTGAATATATGCCATGAGATACCAAAGGATAATATCTGGTGTCATGCACTACATGCACGACACCCTCGTGGGAAAACTTTAGACACTTATGAATAATGGATGCGACCCCATTCATGGAAGCCAACCAAGGAATGCCTAGCTTCACTCTGAATAGGTACAACTCTGGAATAATGTCAAAGACCGTGTCAACAGTCCTAGGTCCAACCAGGATGAAAAAAGTGATTTAGCCATAAGGTTTAAGACTCATACCATCATGGGTATGGATGGTAGATTTTGTTTCTCCATAATTTTATTTTTGCAATGAGTTCAATACTAATGTTTCTTCAGTAATAACATTCACACGGCTCATGGGGTCTATCAAGACTCCCGTCACAATGTTACCATTGCTATGAGCAGGAATGTAAAGAGGTGAAGGCTTGTTGTTTAAGGGTATATCTTGTGCTGTAAATGTAATATCTAGCGAACTATGTGCTGGTGGAATAGTAGAAGTTACCATGACCATGTTTACATAGGCCTCGAGTTGAGGAACATAATCAATGGGATCTATAATCATGTTGGAAGAATGTGAGAGAAATGGGTCTGTGTATATTTGCAATTCACTATTAGCTTTTGCCACTGATTTTTTTGCATTCTGTTTATTCCCATCAAGACAAATGGTACTGTCCTCGACGCGGTCTTGTATCTCATGATGCAACCTCATACAACATTCGATATTATGTTCGTTAACATGATGGTACTGATAATAGGTGCTCCCATCATACCAATTGGGGTAAAGTTTCGTAATAGGCTTAGGGTGCAGTAAAGTTATGATCTTATCCTTCAATAGCTTTTACAAGATGGAAGTGTAAGATTCATATAACTTCATGAATTTTTGGTTGTGTTTGAGGCCGTTGTCATCGATAGTGGCTATTGCATTTTCAACAGCTTTTCCTTTCCCGAAGATTGATATGATGGACTTTCCTTTAGAATGGGAGCGTGAGGAGGATCCCCCGAACTAAGCAACCGTCTATTGGTATTCTCGTAAGGCTACACACAAATGAGCAAAAGAAGGTTATTTCATAAGAGTGAACTTTTCTTGCTAAGGAATTTGTAAGTTCCCTATGAACACCTTTTGTACATCAGAATCAGGCAGCTCATACAATATTTGTGAAAGAAGTGCTTTATAACGCACTATAAAATCAATAATCTTCTCATTATCTCCTTTCTTACATCAGACGAGATCCAAAAAGGTTATCATCAGCCTGATGTTTGTTTGGAATTGTCTAAGGAATTGATTAACAAGTTGGTTGAATGAGAAAATAGAATTATCAAGCAAGGAATATTACCACTCAGGTGTTGTGTCCTTGAGGGATCGGGGAAATAGTTTAGCCATCAAGGTTTCATGATGGAAGAAGTCAATGCATAGGGCGTTAAAGGTAGACACGTGCGTCTGCAGATCCCCCTTACTGCAAAACTTCTCAAATCTAGGAATCTCCATTCCCTGAGGGAAGGGAGTATTCAAGATGGCAAATAACAATGGGCTATGTTAGAAGAAGGGTTGGAATATAGGTTGGGAAGAGGCTTGGGAAAGGCTTGCTAACTAACTCTGCATCTTACCCATATTTTGAAGTAGAGTGTTCAGAATACAGTCATTAGAAGATAAAGAGCCAAAGGAACCTCCTCCAAAGACACCACTAGTGTGACTTTTGCTAGAGCCACTACCAAAGCCACTACCACCAGTTGGACCACTGCTGGAACCACCACCATGACCTCCATCAGAACCCCCTCCGCCAACACCACCTCTTCTACCAAATCCACCACCACTACCAAAGCCTCCACCACCTATTCTACCAAGACCTCCACCACTGGAGGTGATAAAAGTGGTAAAGCTAAAGCCCAACGAGGCCTTATTCACCTTGATAGTTTCTAGTTGATTAGGGATAGAAGCGGTACTAATGGAAGGGGCTGCATCAGCCATATAGATAGAGGTGGGAGGCATTGATATGCCTAGCTATCTCTTGTGTTCCTCGAAGGTGACTCCTTATGCAAAACTATAGTTGCTCGAAGGGGTGCACGCTTCAGTGATACCAAAGAGACTACTTAGAAGCTCTACACCTATTCGATCTTTATCCATCATATGTTTTAGTTCACTAACAACTTGAGCGGCTCTATCCAACTTCAGGTTTCTTTCCAAATGGTTTTCAAGATCACCCATGCCCTTTGTAAGGGTGGACACATATTCAATAGGGATTTGAATGACCTCATGATCATCCACTGATGATGGCATGGGAGATGCAGGAGTGGGGATGTGATTAGTTTCATCGGTGAATCCTATCTCACCTCTTGACACCTTATCTTGCATGGCCAAACTAATGGCAGGACCAGAGAAGAGACCCATAGAGAGAGCAAGTGAGACCTTCATTCTATCCATCGGGAGGTGTCATACACTTCTCCTTACGATATGCCAAGAAGTTGTGGACTGGGTTGTGATGCTCATAAACCTTCACAATGCTTGAGAACACAACAATTATGATGCAACCGAGGGAAGCCTTAACACTAACAGATGAATAGACGTTGGTTCACGTCGGGTTCACCGAAAATGTAAGAGAGGGGGACCACCGCATGCAAGACCCTAGGTCACAGAGGGTCAAGATGTGAGAGGCTGCCCTGACTTACCTCAACTAAGTGCAATGTTTAGGGTATGAGGATGAGAATGATGATGATTTTTAGGTCCTACGATCACTTTGCAATCCCAAGTTTCAATGCCAGGCTAGGTGAGTCAGTTTTTAGGTCCAAATATGTGCCTTATAGAGCTCTCTACCCAAGGATGTTAGTGCATACCCTGGATGATAGCACGATGTAGTGGCATATCAAAAGTGTGTTATAGCCTATATGGTCAAACAACAGCTGAGATAAGGTTGAACACACCAAAACAACTAACAGCCTAGCTTAACAACTTCTAAGAGAACAAAATAATATTATGAAATATGACAAGTATAAACAAAGGTGATAAAGTAAATATACCAAAGATAGGGTGACAAAGATGATCTTGTAGAAGAGCTTATTTGCCAGCTAGCTCCACAAAGCATGTCCACCTTCACACAAAAAGAGGGAAAATGTTGGGTGGCTGTATAGGGGCTTGCCTCAGTTAGACCCCCATTTAGGTGTTTCCACCTCCACAGACAACCAAAGAAAGGATATGAAGAATTAATAAAGTAGAGAGCAAATAAGCACTACAAAACAATACTATTCTACTCATCCAAGTGATATAGGAGAGGAGAGGGAAGCTTACCACCTCCACCAAGAGCACTCAAGGCTAATTGGGGGAGAAATGAGAGGAACTCAAGCCTCTACTAAAAATGGTATGGTCCCAAGCATTCTCTACCAAAGTGATGGAGTGTGATGTTGTTGCAACAGAATGCTTGGAATGCTTGGAAGTGAGTAAGCTTGTGAGAGTGCATGTATGAGAGCTTCATCTGTTCAAGAGTTCTGAAGAGTTGGAATGCAAGTTCAAGGAGTGAATATGAAGGAATGAGGAAGAAAATGACCATATTCAGGTTGGTTGGCCAAAGGAGGCATTACAACTTTGCTGCCAATGGGAAGAGTAACGCCTCTATTCACTCAGAAGTAGGAATCTTCCAAGGATGTAAACATGTATTGCAGATGTCTGCATGTCGCACGGGCATCCCCAACAGAAATGCCTCCATCAACACACAAAATAGGCTCCACATGGACCACCAACAGTGGGCTTAAGTAAATTTAAGCCTCTAACTTTGGTTTTCTAAAGTGTATAAAGGAAAAAAGGGGAATTGCACCTAGGGTGCAAATTCTCTCTTATACAATTATTTTTTTTGCATCTTAAAATTTTAAGTGTAACTATCCTCAATTTCTCATACAAGGTTAGTATTTCCTTATTTTAGAAAAAAGTTAGCCATTTAAGACCCATTTTTGGTCCCCCATATTTTTTCACTTACCTTGAACCTTATAATTATATGATCACACATGCTCACCTTTTTGCGTATATATTCTTCATAAGATGGATTTATATAATGAACCTCTATTGATCTAAAATTTTTAGCATGGACATACTAGTGATAGGATATTCTCTCATTACAACTAGTGTTGGTAAGAGATAAGGAATTATTAAAAGAGGAGAAAAAAATCTACATGAAAAGTAAATTTCATCTAAGCATGTAATCATGTGAGAATATAAGAATCAAATCACGTTAGCATGGAATCAAGTAATTTTATAATCTTGTGTAGTAATGACTATAAATAATGTATAATATAAGCACACAAGATGGAGATGATATCAATGAATGATAATGCTACCTCAAATATTAAAAAATAATCACAGTACAAATATTAATGATTATAGATATTAGAGTTGATGATTGAACCCTACAACCCTTCAAGATGAATTTCAACCAAAAAATCCCATAACAAAAGAGGAAAATAAAACAATGTGATATGAAGCCTAAGAATTCTATTGATGCAATAATATGATTAATTTATATAATATACAATTAATAAATCCTTGATAAAGGATGAAGAAATCCTAATAGAAACACTAGGTGAGGATTAAATTAGATCATACCATACAAAGATTAAAAGTTCCAAAATATCATCGTGGCATTAATTCCTACTTGGTAAAAGGTACCAATGACACTTTGATCTACTATAAACTCCATTTGAGAATCAAATGTAAGAAAAAACATGACACCCTAATCAATCACATCTCAAAAACTCATATGGATCTCAATAAAATGCATTATGGGAATTTGATGGTCATCTCGATCAAAACGAGAATCTTACCCCTATTAGGTTCTTTGGGGACTTTAGGTGCAAGTGAATTTTCACATTTAGGAGATATATCTAGTTCATATCAGATTACATATGAACTAACTCCTTAGTCATATTGGTCTTCAATAACATCATGTGGCTTGGAAGGCTCTATCAAGTCACAATGGATAATCGACCTCCAAGTGGAATAGACATAAAAATAAAGTTCATATATGCCAAGTGAACAATATATTCGATTCAGATGAAAGTCCTATAAATGATATTAGTAGGGATGATGTCATTGACATGGTGTTAATAAAAAGTGGAAATTAATTGGGCTTGAAAATTTTAGAAATGATGACATCATGATGATGTATGAAGGGTGGGATGACATCGTTGACATGTTGTCAGCCAAGTATAAATGTGGAAAATGGAGTAGATCAGGCTTGTAAGATAAATAATTGGAACTAGATGAAGAAATTTATAAAGGTTAAGTTTAGATACAAAGGAAAATCATGTAAAAGGACTAGTGCGAGGAAAATGAAGTGAACTAGACAATTTCTAATTAAAAGAGAAGTTCACATGAGGAGGTACATGAAGAGGAAGATTACATCAACAAGAAGGTGTGGGAAGATGGGTTGTATTGGCTCACAAAACACTCAGATTCTTTTGGAATGTGCTTGTGGGAAGGTGAAGGGAAAGTAGAAAATGTGAGAAATCCATTAGGATGTGGAATGGGTAGGTTCACATGAAAATGCCCATAACTATCTGGTTGGGAAATATTTTCCCACAATGTGGGAGATTCTAAGTTAACTAGATAGAAATGAATAAAATTTGAAGTTTGGATGGAAGAAGGATTCCCTCAAAGGTGACAATCACTTTTTTTGTATTCTTCACCTTTGCAAGAAATTCCATCAAAATTGCACATTGTGGGAATATGGACATGAATTGAACATTGTGAGGAAGACATCAACAAATAAGAAATGGATTAGATGAATATGTATAAGCAAATAAGAAATAGATCAGATGAAAAGTCCCAAAATTCTATATGAACACAAATTTCTTGCAAAGTGGGTAAAGCTAAGTGAATCATATGAAAAATTGAACAATAGAGGTTCACTAGACCATGGAAATCCTACAAAACCTATACTTAGAAATTTTTATATCATTCAAAACCTATTGTAGAAATTTCCAATGATACAATACATTTGCAAGAGAAATAAATTGAACTACACCTTAGTGGGAAAAACTAACAAGATGGGACAATTGAGAGAATATGAATTGGAATATGACAATTGTAGAAGAAACAAAGTGAGCAAGACACTATGAGGAAAAAAGGGTGAACTAGATGGGATGGAAAAACCAACAAAGGTATAATTCTTAACCATAAGGAATTTTGCAAAACTTGGAAAGGAAACTAGGCTTAATTTCTTATGATTTGTGAGCAACTATGCAAATAAATTTTGATAAAAGAAAACCCATGACTAATTTCTTAGATTGGTTATAAACTTGGGTAAATGGCTAAGGAACAAAATGCAAAGGGACTCAAGGTAAAAATGGAAATTACAAATTTTATTCCCAATAGGTACCTCATCAGGCCTAGTTGTTGAGACTCGTATTTCTTTGATCTCGCCTAAGCTATGCTTAAGGAGGGGTGACAATGTAAATATTAGTATTACTTATTAAGTAATTATGCATGCAATTCTACACTTGATATTAAGCCATCTTAGGTGGCTATGTGGTGATTTGGAGTGTTAGTGAAATTATTCCAAGATATGTGGCACATCATTTTTATATTCTTGAGGAACAAACTTTCAACTAGTATTAGTGTATATGGTTCAACTTATTATGTGACACAACCACTTCTCATTATATGTACAAACATTGTTAAACATTGTTCATAATATTCAATAGTTTGGATTACACATTCTTATGTTCTTTTTTGTATATTTTGTTTCTCTCTTGCAAGTGTGAGATTGTTCATCCTTTTTTTCCTATTGAATACTAGTGTTAATTTCCAAGAGATCCTCATATCCTATGAAATGACCATCCACCATCACTTGAAAAAATGTGTTACAATCTGAGGATTCCTACACCATCAAATTGAAATTATTATTTTATTTATAGGGATGGGTATTTTTATTGAAGGGTCAATAAAGTATGGAGCTATGTTTTTCTTAGTAATATGTAAATCAAGGATGTATCTATATCATAGTTTATCTAAATATAACTACCTCCTCTCCTCCCTCCAAAGTAATAATTTATCTAGATCTAAATCAATCAATATAACATAATCAATAGTGGTTTGCATTAAAGATGTAAAACATAAAAGATGGAGGCATATTAGGCTCATTTTGGATAAAATATTTTTTTATGAATGATCATGTTTTCATTTATATTTATTGCAATCAAGCCTCACCATATAGAGGGGGTGGTGGGTTTTTTTTTTGGGGTCCATCAACATGTAACTTGAACTACATACTTGATTACAATGAAAAAAATATAGATAAATAATTAATTTTACATTTTAAAATGTTAAGCATTCACATTATTTATCCATTTAAAACATTCAAATAAATAAATAAATTTATAATTTAAATTATAGATTTTAGTGAATCATTGCATACTTTTTAGTACATCATGTATTTTGAAATTGAGAAAGTGTTTTGTGATCATATGCATTCAATATTAATCAAAATGAGGCATATAAGGAATGCATGCAACTGAGTAAATTTAGAATTTGGAAATAAGTGATGAATGCATTTTGAAATTGCATACTAAGCTAATATAAGTAGCTTATTTGTAAGTTTCTACCTAAATTGGTATGTGTTTCCTTTTTATGATGTCCAATTCATGATTTATCAGCTAGGAACATTGCATCATTATTTAACATGTCATGTAACCTTGTTAATTGGAAAATAAGATTGAATAGATAGCAATGTAGCTATAATAATCTCCCTCTATACAATAGTAGTCTTTTAACACCACTTGATCTTAGAAATAAGGAATTTTTCATAGAAAATAGTTTTTATAGATAAAGAGAATTGAGAGTTTTTGTAGTATTAAGACTCAACTATCTCGCATGGACTAGATTGTGTGTACAACCACATCTTTAATAATTTAATTAAATTTTCTAGTAAATTATATGATAGATAATACATTCTTTATTTTCCTATGAATCTCTAGAAATACATTCTTATTTTTTGTAATGTTAGCACTTATTAGGTTATATTTACCATGGGATAATGTTATTGTAGACATGTTCTATCTTACAAACTTGTTAATTGGAAAACATGGTTAATTAGCTATGAATGTAGCTATCATGCTCTTCCTCTACAAACTAGTAGTCCTCCCCAAGTTTCTTTAGCACCCCCTAATCTTAGAAATAAGAAAATTTTCATGTAAATTAGGTTTGTATATTGAGAAGAGTATTGGGTATTTGTATAGCATTGGGATTCAATTATGTCACGAGGACTAGATTGTGTGTAAAACCACATATTTGATCATTTAATTAAATTTTATAGTAAATCATATGGTATTGAAGACACAATTTATTCAGCCAATGATCTCAAATTATAATAATGAGTTTAATTTTATAGTTGAGCATCCTTCATTAACTACCCAAAATTGATTAAATAGAGTTAAATCATCATACCCTCTCAATTACATTTACATTATACAATCCAACTCTTAATATTTACTCCTAATTTGAATTTAAGACATTTTATATTAGTTTTTTAGAACTAATTTTATTTTTTATGGACTTAATTTATTTCCCTATAATTTGACGAACTCCAACTTATTATCCCACCTAGTGGGTTTCCCTCGAGTTATCCTTCTCTATTTTTCTAATTTTTCTAATATATTTTTTTCCATATTCTATTAGATTTCAAATTTATATTATTTAATTTTCTTATATTTGCTTAATCACATATTGTGGATGTACACCAAGTTATAACACAAAATTGATCTCATCTTCCTATTAGGCCTAGCCCTATGATAAATCCCACTACTTCTATGGATTAGTTTCAGTTTTCTCTTTTGAAAAATCTATATCTATATAAATATATTAATAAGGAAGAGGGATTTGATCATTCATCACAACCCATGCATGAAGATAAAAGTAATGATAAGGCTAGGAATTTGAATCTCATTAAAAAAGGTATCAATAAGGTTGGCAATGGTTCTAGTCATTCCCTTCAAACACTAATAGATGAACTCCATACTATAATTTTAACCAAATTATGTGGGATACATGTGATTAAGGTTCTTGGAAATTCATCTTTATATATAAATTCCTTTTGTTGTAATGTTAACACCTATCATGTGAGAGTCACCTTAGGATAGTTCTATTGTCTCACATTCCATCAAGTGCAACCTTGTTCATTGGAAAATAGGAGTGGCTAGCTATCAATGTAGATATCATGCTCTCCCTCTACACATTAGTAGTCTTCCCCAAGTTTTTTTAGCAACAACCAATCTTAGACATTTAATTTTTTTTATAGAAAATACTTTTTGTAGATTGAGAAGAGCACTGGACATTTTTATAGTATTAAGACTAAATTATTCCATGAGAACTAGATCATGTGTAAAACCAAATCTATGAGAATTTAAGGAAATTTTATATTAATGCCTAGGGTAGTCAAAACAATATTGATTCAAACATTGATCTCATATTCTAATCATGAACTGCATTATATCATTGATAATTCTTCGTTAACTACCTAAAATTGACAAAATAAAGATAAATCATCATAACCCTCTCAATAAAATTTACATTATATAATCTCAACTCTTACTATTTACCCTTGATTTATGTTTATGTTATTTTATAGTAGTTTGTTAGACCTAAATAATTGTATGATGTACAATATATTTCTCTATATTTTTATGAACCTCAACTTATTATTCCACCTAGTTTTTTTCCCCTCAAGTTATCTATTTGGAACTATTTATAATTCATTCTTCAATCATAGAGCTAAGTGATCCATCATCTACATTTATTTCTATTTATCTAAATTTCCAAATATTTGAATGTTCTATTGTCTGATACATTCCACCTTACCTACTCTTTAATATCATGGGTTGATTTTTCTTATGTTTAATAATTTTATCATGTTAACCTCTGAGTACCCCTTAAAAAGTGTATTTTTCCTTTTTTTATTTTGGTGAACATGACACAAACAATATTTATTTTAGGCTTTTAGGTTTTCTTAAATATGCATTTAATTATAATCATATCTTACTCTTAGATATGATTTTTTTAATCTTTTTCTTATGTGATTTAATAATAGATTTTCATTTTAGAGTTTGATGCTTCTTCTCCTTAACCTATCTATTACCCACCCTATATACCCCTATCTTTTCCTTAGGGTTATGTCTTCCAACACACTTCAAATATAATTTTAAATAAATATTTAGATCAATAATAGATCATACCTTCATTTTTGTGTTATTTAAATAATCCCTTTAGAGTTGTAACATTAATATTGTATATCCTTTTAAATCATAGATTCTTAGACCCTTACTTTCATGGTATAGATTATCATGGTCCTTTATCCTTAGCCTCCCTTCATGCTTCCATCACTAATTTTGACATGTTCATATGATTCATATTATATTGTTCTATTGTTGACATTCTATCATAATGATGAGAACACATTATTTTTGGAAGCTTTGAATAAAATATGTATTCTTTTAATTTGTTTAGGGATTAACTCCAAACCCTGGAAATTGAAATAACTATAAAAAATATAGAAACAAATGTGATAAGGAAGGTCACCTACTTAAAAGAGTAGAAAACTAGCTCTTATGGAGGGAGGAGGTGAAAAAATGAGTTTGATGAGGTTTGCTAATGTGGGTACCTATTTTGGAGTGTCACACCATTTGTTCTCATCATTTGAATAAAGATAAAAATAAATTTGTAGGTAGAAAAAAATTAATAGCTTGATGAAATGCATACTCATTCTAAAATGGGTACACATTCCAAATAAGTATGTATTTGTAATGGGTACCCATTCCAAATAGGCACAAGTTTAGGTTTAGGATCTCAGTCCTAAATGGGTACCCATTTCTTACAAAATGATACCCATTCCTATTAGTTTTTTCTAAGCTTAACACTTCCACTAAGAATGGACTAATTATCTTTCTTTTACCTAATGTCAATCTTATTTGTAAGTTTAATATGTGCATAAATTTTTGTTTTATTGAAATTTAAAATGACGTTTAGCTACATAATATAAACCAAAATTTTCAAATGCTGGGATTTGTATATGAATATTTTATATCAATAAAATATTTGTGATGAAGCTAGTGTGCAATAATTGATAACTAGCTCTTATAGTTTTTCTACATAATTTTGTTTATGCATAACATCTAAAATGTATGTTAAATGCATTTAGACCAATGAACATTTATGCTAAGTTTTGGAGAAAAATTAGTTAGGATTATGTTTGTCAACCTATATGTGATTATCTTAAAGTAAACAACAAAAAATTGCTCTCCTCAAACAATATACACAATCTTAGTAGTGATACACTAGCTTCATTGCAAATGCTCATGTTTTCCAACATCTACTCAATTTTGAAGACCATGGTCTTATCATGATTAGGGGCTAACTTTGATTCTTTAAAATGGCATAATTTGTATTGTAACCAAAAAATTTATTGATTTATGGTATTTTTTAGTACTAACTACAAGTGTTTCATAGTCTCATTATGGAACACTTTCTTCAAAACTAGACTATAGTTTTTAGATAGTCCTTGGGTTTTCTAAATAGATGGAAAAATACCAAGTGAAATTATTGCTACTTGAATTATATGCATATGTTAGTGAGCTACTTGTTATATGTAATTGAGTTGGCTATAACTCCTATTTATATAATGTAGGTGATCCCACAAAACATGAAAATTCTAACGATTACAAGATTTATATTTTTTTCATTGTATGCTTTGGAGTTTGGAAATCTAGAAAAACTATCTCATAATGTGTCTCCCTCTAGGGAAGATGAACATTTAACCAGTTCTTCAAAGTAGCATAAAACTTAACAAATATGGTTTCAACAACCAAAATCCTAAATGACCATACAAATTGTCATGAAATTATTGTTTAGGGTATGAGCTAATTTAAAGATATCGAAAATTGATTGGAAGGCATAGACTTGAATAAATATAGTGAATGATGAATGTAATTGATATCATGTTGTGTTGTTCAAAAAATGGCAAACAATAAATACAAAAATTAAATGCAATAATACTTGCAACAAATCCCAACATTAAAACCTTGCTTTTCAATTTTCAAGCATGTTATTGAACAACAAAATAACCCTACCTAAACAATTCCATCTACAATGATTGGTCAAAATTGATGAATGCAATGAACATGATTGTAAAAAAGGAAAAATAAAATTCAATATGTTTCAAATTTAACACATTAAAAAAACATCGAAAACCAAATATTAAACCCCCCTCAATAATGAAAATAAATTCATCTTTATGGTCATTATTAAGTAGCAAAGTAGAAGGCATGTAATGACAGCTATAACAAAGCTTAATAGATGGTGAATGACAATATTCAAAATGATGACATCTTTATAAACATTAAAATATGGAAAATCATGTGAAAGTTTTGAAGAAAATACTTAATGATATTTTTGAAACTCATTATTCTATAATAAGTAGGCGTGTCAATGCTAATTTATGATGGAAATAGATGGATGCTACTTTACTAAGTGGACCATTCATTATCACGAGAGATGGGTTCTTGTGAACAACTACTCATGAAACATAGGTCAATAAATTTTATCCGAAAAACTACATGGTTGAATTCTAATAACAATATCATAATTTAACATGCTATGAAAAATACCTCCTACCTATGGGCGGGGGCCCTAGCTCGGTTGGCTAAGTAATTCTGTTGCGGCTCTGCTGGTCATGAGTTCTAGTCTCCCCCATCCCGTGGTATCGGAGGGCATGTCACGCCAGCGCCGCCGGTCACGTTAAAAAGTTTACCAGGCGCACTGCAGTTTATAGGGGGTCGTGCTACCCGATTCCTGCAGTCTAAAAAAAAATAAAAATAAAATACCTCCTTCCTATCAATATGATTGGATATTATAAATATATTATATGATATGTCTAATATGAAACTTTTCCTTCACCAAAATAATTCACCTCTTGCATAAAACGGTGCTTTCTAGGAGGTCCCACACAAATAGCTTATGAGGTGAGAGTTGTCCGATCATTTTTTTGTACATATACCTAGCCATAACATTTTAGTGTAAGAACTTAATATTATTTAACAACTGACAAATTTTTCATGTGAAGTAGAAAGCAAACCTAAAGTCAGAACGAGCATCTGGCATATTATGTATTGTGTATGCAAGATAGGAAAAAGTACGTTGGCATTTAGGCCTGATTTCAAAATTTGTAAAGAATACAAATGAGCAATGGTGTTATATATTGGGTAGTTTAGTGCTTCTAATAAAAAAATCATATCATAATGTACAATATCATATTTTTTTATTTTTAATTAATTTTCTAAATTAAATTATTTATCTATAAAATTTAAATCTCTCTTCTAAAAAGTTACATATTTACCATTTAAATGTAAATTAGAATAATAATTAAAAAAAATCTAATAAAATCCATACATATAATTTTTTTTTTCTTATTTACTAATTAATTATTATCATAACATATTTTAATTGAAGTGACCCATATTTTGATGAAGGTGAGCTTAGATGGGAAGAAAGAGTAAAAAGAAACAAACAAAACAAATCAATGAAGGTAGTTTCAGTTCAATTGAAGTACATATATATATATGAAGTAAATAAGATTCTAGTCTTGTGTGAGGATAAACATGTATTTAATTTTTGGAGCAATCACTTTCAAAATGAGAACATGGATAATTTATGTATGATTGAAGTATAAATAAGAGGGAAAAACACATAAAAGGGGAAGAGATCACATAGGGAGAAGAAATAGGATATATGAAGGGTTTAAAATGCATTGGAAGGGGAAAGAGACACATGAAAATGGGAAAAGCTAGGGGAAAGAGGCAAAATAGGCTAGAAAAGGGTTTTAAAAGAAACAAACTAGAAATAAAATTAAACGAGTACAAAAAGTAATAAAAAGAATTATAGGGTATGCAATTTTTATTATTACATTCTCCTCCCACTTTAGTGGATTATCTCTATGTGAAAGAAGCTCACTAAATTAAGAATATAGTAAAACATATAGATAATTTCATTAAATATTTAATGATGCACATACCAAGAAAGAGAAACTGCTTTTTAGATGTGTGTTTGTTCTCCATCCTTATACTTGGTCTTGCTAATTATCTACAAAGAGTGATCATTGTATGCAAACAATGGAAAACTAACATACAAAATGGAAAGACATCTAGTGGATAGAATGTAACCTAATCACAAATTGACTTGCATAAACTAGAAATTGGAAAATGAAAAGATGATAGTGACTTGTGGAAACAAAAAAATGAAAAGGTTGTAATGAAATATAAAAATTGGAAAAGAAATACTAGAGACTATTAGGTGATCATGATGCTAATAGTTGTTAGGTAGTCACTTGAAGATATTGTTGAAGCTGTTGATGATAAATAGTAACAAAAATGTAAAAAAGAAAATAGATAAAATAAATTTACAATTTCCACTTATGGATCTTTGGTAGTTTCTACATTGGCTATTAATGGTTTCCACTTAAAGAAAAAATTAAATGGAAAAGGTGATGATATTGTTAATGGTTTTAAGGTAACCAACTAATTGGATAAGGGGCTAGGCTAGGCTCATAGTTGATAGGAAATTTTAATCATTAATTTCATAGAATAAGGATCAAGTAAATAAAATCATAAGTGAGAAATAAAATATAGAATATGGGCAAGTGCACTAAGATGTGATACAAAAATGGGTCTTAAGATGTCACTTTTTTTTCTAAAATCAACAAATTTTGATATTTGACAAGAAAATGAAGATAGTTATGCTCAAAATTTGAAGATGCAACAAGAATAAACGTTGTGCTACGAATCTACTTTCTAAACTACTATTTCTTTTGAAAATGATGAAGATTAAGGGTTTCAAAAAGGGGGAGCACACAAAGTGGTATTATTTTTTCAAAAAAATATAACATAGCATTAGGTGTGCTCCCCCTAAAATGTTAACTATTTTTTAGAATTTCAAAAATCGCTTTGGTGAGAAATTAATTAATACCATTTAGTTTATACCAAACTTTTTGACTAATTTTTTAATGAATATACGATTTTTTACTAATTTTCAAAGTGGACATATCCTAAAAAATAGAAATTTGAGCATGGTCCCCCCATAATTTTTTTGAAAACTATTTAAAAATCATTTTTTTTACTTTTTTCAATATGTGTAAAATGGAGTCTAGTTTCTAAAAATGTAATTTCTTTCAAAATTTGATGAAGAGTAAAAAACTATACCCAAAATACCACATGTGGGATCTTAACAAAAAATGGACACACTAACAAAAAAAATTAAAGATGAAAACCTTAACATAATCAAAACATGAAGAAAAATATATGGTTAGATAGCTAAGAGAGCTTAATGTCATCATGGTAATTTTATAAATTTTTATTAAAACACCCACAAACCTGATGGAGAGCATGATGAAAACTGTGAATTTTTATACCTATTCATAAAACACAACTATGGCATAAAATGGTTGTCCATCCCTTTGGGTTGGATGCCCAAGGAAAATCAAATCCAAGGGTTGTTGTTTTCTAATGAAAATAATTTTGCGAGTACTAAATTTGGCACTCACCAAATAAAAATGCATTTTTAGAATGTTAGAGCTAAATTCTCTTTCTCCTTCTCTCTCTCCCTCACTTTGATTGAGGCTTAGAGTTTAGGGCTTACAATTAATGATGGATAGGGTAAGTGCAAGAAGTTGGGTCCACATTCAAGGGAAGTGTCATTTTCTAGCTTTAAAAAAAATACCCATTCATTTTTTAAAATAGGTACCCATTTTGAAATGGGTACTTGTTCCAAAAGGTTTGAAACTCACAAGACATGTTTTTCATTTGGATTTAGGCTCAAAAAGGGCATGGTAACCCAACAATAAAGGCTTAGGCTTGCAAGTACAAGGTCATGGCAATTTCAAGAGAAAATACTAACTTTGGCAATATAGCTAATGAGGATTTAAAAAAAAAAAAAATTATGAAATTAAAACCCATTATATATGACAATGTCTAGTTTTCAAATATGTAATTTTTTTAATTTTTTAATTAATTTATGAGGAAACAGGTCCATAAACTCGAAATGTCAGGTTTTCAATTTTTTTAATAAATTTTAATTTGTTTTTTTTCTTGTTAAAAAATTATATGGCATCAATCTATAAACAATTATTTACATGATCTATAGAGATAGAGGTGTGGCAAAGAAAACCCTTGCAAATTTCTTTAAATTTGACGAGAAGAAGAAGCTTAGGGAAGTTGGGAGTGGTGGGTATGCCTATAAGTCTCTCAAACTACTTTGGAGGGATCTTGTGTTGGCTATCATGCATTACTACACATTGGAAGGTAGGTTCTCTATTGTTTATAGCTGCCACTTTATGCTTCTGAATCACTTCCATCACAAGGTGTTGGTTTCGTTTCCTTTTTATCTTTTGTTGTCCATGTAAAATAGTATTGAGGATCATCGCAAGAACCCTAAGAAGGTCATTCCCCATGAAGGCCTAATGAATCTCATGTTTTCTCATATTAAGCTGAAGTTAATCCACGTTTCTCCTAAAACCCTAGCTTGCAAAAAGGGTATTAAAAATTCTAGCTATGAGACTGGTGATTTTGTGGCAGAATGGGAAGGGAATTCTGAGGATGAGGACTCAAATTTTGATGAGATGTCGATTGAGGATGGTGAGTTTAAGGAGGGGTCTGAAGCTTCTGAAGCATGGTCAAAGGGTTATGAAATGAATATTGAGTTGAAGGATGCTATGGTGCAGTCTAGGAAGAAGAGCGCTAAGGGGAAGAATAAATGCCTTGGGAAAGAAAAGTCTTTTGTTAAGAGGAAGGTGGAAATTTCAAAAGTTGTAGAAGATCCTATTTTTGGTGTGAAACCTCCTCCGAGCCTTGAGAAGGTGGGTATTATGGAGAGCTCCTCTGCAACTAGTAATGTGGGCATTGTGGCGAGCTCCCCTATTATGGAGAATAGTCTTGGCGTGGGTAAAAACCTTCCCGGGTCTGTGTATCCTATGGAGATTAATGTACAAGTGATTGGGGGTTTCCAGTGTTCTAAGGGGATTGACCCTAACCAGGGTCCTCTTGACTCTCATTTAAGCACTTTGCAGGTTAAAGGGAGAGCTGTGAAGCTAGAGTGGTTGGAAGTCTTGGCGGATTTGGAAAACATGCCAGATAAGCACAAGGTTAAGGTAGAGGTGGTCGAAGTGGAGGATTCCCCTACTGAGGAGGAAGAGGATGATAAAGAGGATCATTGAGAAGTCCTTGTTCAGAATTTTGATTTGAATTTCAAGCCTCCTATTAATTGGGATGAGGTCAATATGGGTATGTTTTGTAGGATGGTTGAGGATGGAATGCACAACTTGATTTCTCTGGTTAAATGGTTGTTCTCAAAAGTTAAGGAGCTCAATGTCTAGGTAAAGAATTGGCAGGATGTTTGTGTGCTGCTAGTCCATAACATTCAGAAGGAATGGGTGATTAATGGTAAGGTTAAAATTATGAATGTAATGCTAGATAAACTAGTTGTGGATGTTGATCACCTTGGTATTACTCATGAAGAGATGATTTCCTCTTTGGAAATGGCGGTTCATAAGAGTTTGGAGGAAAGATTTGTTAACATAGAGGATATAATTGGTAAGTTGTCAAATGATTTGAAGACTGTGGAGAACATTAGCTATAGTTCCTTGAAGTCAACTGCTAAGGGACTCTCAATTTTAAATGAGAAAGCCTTGAAATGGACTGGTAAACCCCTAGAGTTGGATGAAATTGAGAAAGCAATGGAGGATGTGAATTTCTCTAGGTATGGAAAAGGATGTGGATGTTGGCCCATGTTTGAGGACAAGAAGCAAGACCAAGAAGTGGGCTTCCATTTCATTTGATGATCTCAAGGATGTTTGGAGATGTGCATGGGGGTCATTAAGGAAAATTTTGCCTCAGTTAATGTTCTAGAAAAGATGTTGTACTTGTGCTAAATTTTTGCTTGATCAACTTGGTTGCTGATTTTTTTGTTGTTGGGTTGCTGATGGGTTTCTTTGTTTATTTTTGTTGTCAACATTTTTTGCTTTTTGGGTTGTAGGTTCTCTAGGCTTAGTCTTTAGTGTAGCTTTTTGAATTGTAAAGGGTTTCGGGGCCCCTTCAAAACCTGCTTTTCCTTATCAAAAACAATTCTTTACACAATGAAACAAAAATTGAAAAAATGATAAGTTTAGGTCAAGTTATGGTGTCTGAGTACACAAGGGTTTTAAAAATCAGAAATTAGGGCTTGTAGACATCTAAATTTGACCACTTCCATATGGTCAAAGGTGTCTCCTTAATCATTCCTTTGCTCATCTAATTCATTCTCTTTTCTGGTATTAATTAAATCATTCATTTAATTAATATTTTGTGTCCTACATAAGGTATCCAAAGTATTTAATTTAATAAATACTTTTCCCCTCTTTCCTCTGTAAATTAAATAAATATATCACTTTATTTAATTTAGTCATATTACCTCTTGAAATTTTAAATTTATTTTTAATTCCTCACTTTCTCTCTCATTGTCACATCCTCCAACTTTTGCAAGTTGGTCTCTAATCCCTCTTAACCATCATAATTAATTTATGGTTAAGATGTGCATACCCCTAATCATCATTAGGGTCCCATCCTCCATAATTTCCCACTTGCCTCTAATCTGTCATTAATTTATCTAATTAGGTACTTGCACAACCTTAATCACTTAATTAGGTCAACCTAATCCCCATGTCATTTATGGAATGTGTCCTAAGTCAACCTTATTAAAGGATTTCTCTTTTTGGAGAAGACACTTCATTCCCTATGTGAATTTTTAATTCACATTTAATCCCCCAATGCATTTCAAGGAATTTTAAATTCCTTCTCTCATCCCCATGAAGATATTTGAGGAATTTTTAATTCCTCACATGTCCTCTCACCCACATGGGGACAAGGACCTCCTTTATGAGGAGATCTTGTCCCAATCCCAAGGTAATATGTACTACCTCCATGTCATGTACTATCCTTCCTACTCATGTATACATCATCATTTTCAAGCCACTTCACATGCCACATGTCAAGATGTGAGGGCTTGTGAGTTCTCAACTCACCATAGCCCTACATCTTGACCTTGTTGGTTTAATCTCAACCATCCATTTCTCTAGAGAATTCAAAATTTGCTATAAATACCCTCTCTTTTCTCTCATTTTGGAGAGAGATCATTTATGCTAACCAAACTCTTGCAAAATTTTCTCTTGAGCCATACTTAGCCAAATTCTTGTATTTGCATCCACTTTTACCCACTTTCCATCCATCTCACAATCCACACTTGCATCTTTTGCCATCAAGGGAGCACACACTACATCAAATATCGAAGGGCCAACCAAAATGACAACTCAACAAGGTAAAATGTTTTGTTTTATTTTGTTAAGTTAAGCATTTGCCCAATCTTGAGGTGCAGGGTGTTTATAGTTGTTGTTTGCACTCTTTTTTTTTGCTACTCATTTTCTAACAAGAATTTTTGCCCGTTCACATTTTTGGAATGCCTGGTGGGACCCACAAACTAGTATGTATCTTTCACGTTTTCTTTTTTTTCATTTCCTGCAAATGCAGGTTGCAGAGGGGTGGACCCAACCTGCAGAGGGGTAGACCCGACCATCCAGGGGTGGACTTGACCTAGAGGGGCGGACCTGACCTCCAGGGGTGGACTCGACCTTGCCCAGGGGCAAACCTGCCCTCCACAAACTCCAGAAGTTGGTTTTTTATAGATTTTTTATAGAGGGGCGGACCTGCCCTCTAGACAAGCAGACCTAACCTGGACAACTTTTTCTAGAAGGTAAAATTTTAGTTTTTAGCACTCCTTTTGGATGTTTTAAGTGTTTCTAACCCCCTAACATGTCTTGTTTGAGTCTGTGCAAGCATCTAATCCAAATTTGGTGAGGAATAAGGACAAGATTCACTAACATTTTTTCTTACAGGGTTAGTTATTTATCAGCCAGTACTTGTTATTTTGCATAACTTAGGCACATAGTCTAACTAGGGGTGTCAAATAATCTTATTTTCCATGCTTTTTGGTAAGATATTTTATGTATCCAATCCCCTTGCATCATTTGGTGATCCTCGGTGAAGAGAAATTGTAGCTTACCAAATTCTTTTGAGTCACCCTCTTTTTCTTTTTTCTTAGTGGGATCTGCTTGGGGATTTCATCACCCCAAGGGATGATTCCAACCATGCATACCGGTGGGGTATATAAAGGAGGTTATGTGAAAGTTGTACCTCAATCCAACCACATTGTAATTGGCTAAGAATCGAGATGATGTGAAGAGTTGATTCGAGCCTCTAGTATCTCGCTAAGGTTCTTGACTCACGCTTGTAATGGGTTGGTGTTCATGGTTTGGGCCTCAAGTACCAGGTGTATATCAATGACTCCTTAGCAACCATGTTCATCCTAGAATAGAAGACTTTGTTAGCCATACCCCTTTCTACTAATCTTAGGATTGTGTTGTTTGAATTATCTTCTTTGTGCAAAACCAGTAATTTTATGTTCAACCATATCCTTTTGATTAATGTTTTTTGTGTTTTGGGTCCTTTTCCTTAGTCATCTTTTCAAAATTCAAGTTTAAACCTATCTAGGGGTAGACTTGACCCATAGGGGTGGACCTGACCCATCCAAGGGAGGACTTGACCTTTGAACAAGTCTTTTTTAGCCTATTTTAGCCAATTTTAGCCAACTTTTGTTCAACAGGTGGACCTGCCCTCCCGACAGGCGGACCTACCCTCCTGACAGGTAGACCTACCCTCCTGACAGGTGAACCCGACCTATAGGGGTGGACCTGACCCATCCAGGGGTGGACTTGACCTTTGAACCAACCTTTTTCAACCTGTTTTAGCCAAATTTGACCAACTTTTGTATGAAAGGTGGACCTACCCTCCCGATATGTGGACCAGCCCTCCCGACAGGTGGACCTAACCAACATAGTTAGACCTGATCCATCTAGAGGTAGACCTAACCCTTCACTAGTTAGTTTTATCATTTGTTTCATCATTCAGGACACTCGTTTCACTATTTTGCGTGCCTATTTTGCTATTCTGATCATTCATCTCCCTATTTTAAACATTCATACATCTATTTCAAGAGTCCATTCACCATCCTAACCATTCATCCCCTTAGTTTGGGCATCCAATCACCCATTCAGAGTCCTCATTTATCCACTTCAAACCCACATTTTGGTTATCGTTCCCCCGTTTCAAATCACCAATATTTCATTAAACTTCGTTAAAGCAGTTGTCTAAATTAACCTAGGTGTTCATCTCTAATCATCATCTATCACAGTTGACTTAGGATTTTCATCCATCCTAAGTCGGTCATCCTTGTCGGCCCAATCAATCCACTTCTATCTCAAGTTAGATTCGGTGCCGTTATAATACATCCACCCTTTAGTCGATTAATCAACACCTAGTGTTACCAAGGATCACTCTTGAACTTGGTTTTGGATTCTGGTCATCATCATTCATTCTGCCGCCCAATCCTATTAATTGATCATCAAATCCAAATCAAATCCTCATATCAATCTAGGTTGACCAATTGTCTACCAATTAACCCAATCTGGTTTCATTAAAAAAATTCCACTTCGGTCAAATCAATCATCCAAATCAATCCTATTGAGCCACATCCTTGTCGGCTAATCAATCATCGAATAAAATCAATCCTTTAATCACCAAGGTCATCCTAGCATCCTAGTCCACCATTTCATCTTGCATGCATGTTCAGACCCGGTTGCAAACAAGGAAAATGGCCAAGCAACAAGCCCAAAATTCCCAACCAAACATCCCTCAAGATCCCAACAACCCAGCTAATGTCTCACAAGATCCCAATAATGGTACGAATATCCCTCAAGATCCTCACAATGGTACATCATCACAATCCAATATTGATGGTCAAAACACATCACCACCTGGGGATAAGAACATGGTCAACCAACCTGAACTTACATTTGAGGAACTCTTTAGTAACCCTATCAATGTGCAAATGACAGATCACCTTCTTGTAAAACATGGGGAAGAAATCTTGTCCCATCTAATTGGGAAAGGTGTCAAGCCTCCATCATGTGTCAACCTATCCAAGTATGGCGGCTCCACATCTAACATACCCCAAGGCTCACAAAATGCACTAGGTGGTTCGTACGTCCCCAATGTTCCTCCAGTAGAAGGTTGGCATCAACCTAAATTCGGCAATGCCGTTATGTATCCCATTAACAATCACCCACACCCCATAATCTCAGTTATAGGAGCTGCTCAAGCAGCTGATCCCAATGATCCTTTTGCCTGACATGCCATAAAACATTTTGCAACTAACACCATTAATGCTAACAACACCATCCCTTTCAAATCAACCTCCCATCAACGCTGGGGGAAACCCTTTAACTGCATTGCCTCCACCTCCTAGGGCCACAAACCTGCCATCGCCTTCGTACACATCTCAACAACCTCCCCAATCTAACATACCACCTCCATTACTGCCACAAGGTACATCCCAACCAAATGTGCCCTTTGGTACCCAATAACCTCCATTGTAGATCACCTCTACATTCTCTCAACCCCCTCATCAGCAACAAGCTCTGCATAACCCCTTAATATCTTCACAACAACCTCCACACCAATCACAAGGAAATATGTCCCTACCTCCCACCCAAACCATATCCCCATTCCTCACATCCATTCTATGTCTGCAAGTCCAATCACAATACAACATCCCATCTCAGCCCACACAACACCTCACATAACATCAGTAACCTCCCCAACATTATTATCATCCTAACCAACAACCACCTTATGTGGCCTCCCAGTAGTCGTAGTAGTACCTTTAGTACCAATAGGTCAATCTGCAACATCACATTCAAACTCCTCAGCATCCCACTGCACATTTTTATCAAACAAATCCATACTATATCCCGCAACAACAACCCCAACACCAACAAAATCCCTCGGCATACCAGCAAGGAGTATCATCATCTCACTATCAAAATCCATACCTCAACCTTCAGACACTATCTTAGCTAGATCCTTTGTCATCCTATCATCCATATCCATCTAACCCATCCTTGGCTCTCACACCACCAATCAACTCGGATCTATTAGAAATCAAAGCTACTCTAAAAGATCTTCAAGCTAGGACTGGCAAACAATCAATCAAATTCGAAGAAATATGTCCCTATCCATTTGATCCCTCCATCTCATTGATCCCCTTCCCTAAACATTTCAAAATACCAAAATTTGATAGATACAAGGGAAACAAAGATCCTAAGGCCCATTTGCAAGAGTTTTACTCCTAGTGCCAAGAATTTATGCACAACAACAACTATCTCTTGCATCTGTTTCCACGGAGCCTAACTGGAAATGCCCTAGAATGGTTCACGGGACTAGAATGAGGGTCCATAAAATCCTTTGCAGATCTTTTAGAAAAAATTATTTCTTACTTCTCCTTTAATTTGGACACTGATACATTGTATCTCCTCAAAGAGAAACAACGGGAAGGTGAAACCTTTGCTAGCTACCTACAGAGGTGGCGTGCACTAGTGAGCTGAATGAAAACCCATCTCAAAGAGAAAGACATGGTCACCCTCTTCGTGGAGAACTCTCATTCTGACATGGCTCATAATTTTAGGTTACACTATGTCACCTCATTCGCTGAGATAGTGGAAAAGGGACCCATCCTTGAACGCACCCTTATTGCCAAAGGGAACATCAAGATACACCACTATGATAGAGAAAGGCCATCCGGTGATAAGTATTGCTTTTGGAACAAGAACAAAAATGCAGTGAATGATGGTGTCATTGACACTAAACATGTTCAAGTGGCCAACACATCCTAGAGACAACAACCATCTCGACCTAATTCCATATCCATGCCATAGGGGGCATCTCGTCCTCCTCAATATTCAAACTAGAACAATTAAGGGAACGACAAATTCCAGTATGCTCAATTAGGAGAACCCTTGAGTGTCATCTTCAATAAGTTGTTACAGGTCAACTATCTAATCACGTACCCTGTCACCAAACCACTTGATGAATCCAAGTCTAAACCTGCCTAGTTTAGGGAGAATGAATATTGTGAATTCCATAAAATCAAAGGACACACCCTAAATAAGTGTCAAGGTCTCAAGAACTATGCCCAAGATCTTATCGATCAAGGAGATATCAAAGTCAACACCAGTCAAGCTTCATCATCTAATGCTCAATTGTAAATATACCAAAACGCCATCCCTAACCATAATCAAGGCACAAGCACCTCCAGCAGAAATCCCCAAGACAACACAAATAATATAAAAATGTACCCCTCAATTATGATGGCATTGTCCATTACATTGAGCAGGTAGAACCTCGTGTGTCTATGATACATGTCAAAGCTAAAGATCCTCAATGTGTTGTTACTACATGACGATCCCGCATTACTGTCCTAACAACCTCCACATTTTCTCAATAAAATCCTGTAAACTCTCAGTACAACATTCTTGATCACTTAGGAAAGACCCCTACTCACATCTCAATCTTGGATTTGCTTAAGTCTTCTCCCGTACATCAAGAAATTCTCAATAGAGCCTTATAGGAAACCAATGTACCTAATGACATCGATCCCACAAGATTCCAAGCCTTAGTGGGACACCTGGCTTTGTCTTACCAGGTACACTTCAGCCAGAACAATATGCCAAATATTTATGTCATTCACAACCATCCATTACACATTGAAGTCCTAGTTCCCTGTCGTAAAATAAAAAGGGTCCTAGTAGATAATGGCTCTGCCTTCAATCTATGCACTCTAAAATTCATAAAATAGGTGGGGTATACCCAAGCAGATTTGAGTAACCAAATCATCACAATCAAGGCTTATGATAATGTGGAAAAAATTCTGAAGGGATTATCAGTCTTCCTATTCAGGTTGGACTTGTAGTTCAGTATACTACTTGTCATGTCCTTGATCTAGACTTACCATATAATCTCCTCCTCAGATGCCTATGGCTCCATGCCATGTAGGCCATCCCCTCCACGTACCATCAGTGCCTAAAATTCCCAATTAATGGACAAGAGAGCACCATTTATGTCGACCCACAACCATTTGAATATTGTCACACTCTAGAGGCGTCATTTCCCCATTTACATTATTGTCTTGGGGTTGAAATGGGGGCATCTCAGTCATCATCCTCCAATCCACCATCCACCACGACAGCCACTCCATCTCCCACCGCCAATCCTTTAGTTACCAAAGTCTAGATCATTGATAAGGGGTGGGGAAAATATGAAATGCATACAGCCCTAAATGTGGTAACCATGCCACCATCACCGCACATGTACGACCAACCTTCACAAGCTACTCCAAAAGAAGATAAGATCGTCACCTTCAGTGTTAAAAGCATCCCACCACCACTTTTTGGTCTCCTAGTGTAAAGACAGATGCACTAGAAAAAGATATCAGTCAGCGGGTATACCATGAAGAACCCCAACTGGATCCACCTCTAAAGTAATATTTTCAAGAAGTATACCCTTGGTCAGCTAACCTCGCATAAAAGTATAACTACTAAGGTAGGGGCCTAGGTAAAGAAGAGCAAGGGTGGTTGCAACCCATTGATGTATTAAAGTTGCCAAGGAATATAGGCCTCGGATATGATAAAAAGTAGAAAGGCCCTACAACATCTAATACTTCCAATAGTGTTACTGTGGACAATGGTCCCTTGGAAGACATACCCAAGGAGGAATCTATCATACGTGTGTACAATGATGTTGATCACATAGATTTTTCATCTATGTTTGATTGCTTATCTATCTTTACCATTAGCCTATCCCTTCGCCGTCCCAAACTTACTGATTGGGACCTACGTGACAATGCACCTGTCAATGTCTCCTTGGATACATATGTCAACCTCATGGGATTGGGGGAGGATGAACACTCCAGTCACAAAAATAAAAACAAGAAAAGAAAAAAAATGGTCATCTAGTGAAAACCTCCCTGAGGCACTTCCTAACCTAGGAAAAGTAAAAATAAAGGATGCATCCGATAGTGAAAACCTCGAAGAGGTGTTAGAGGATGGAGACGTTCATCTTCCCCTTGTGGGAACTCAATTATCCACAAGGTCATCCATCCTAATCGAAGAAACTCAAGAAGTTAATCCGGGTAATGCAGAAAACCCTAAGATCACTTATGTGGTCAAATCTTTATCACAACAAGAATATTCATCCATTTTTTAGCTACTCTAAGATGGTATCGTTAACTTTGCTTGGTCATACTTAGACATGCTAGGCTTAGATCCTACTTTAGTTGTTCATCATTTGGATGTTTGCTTAGATACCAAGCCTATCAAATAGAAGCTCCGCAAGATGCATCCACAGGTAGCATTATTAGTCAAGAAGGAATTGGAGAAACTATTGGATGTCAGTTTTATCAGACCCATTGACTACTCTGAGTGGATCTCCAACATAGTGCTTGTTGCCAAACCAAATAGAGACATTCAGATTTGTATAGACTTCTGGGACCTTAAAAAATCCTATCCAAAAGATGACTTCCCGCTGCCCAATATTGACATGCTGGTTGACCTAACTGTGGGAAATGAGATGTTATCCCTTTATGGATGGTTTCTCTAGTTACAATCAAATCAGAATTACACTTGAAGACCAACACAAGACCACCTTTACGACACCTTGGGGTACTTTTTGTTACAATGTTATGCCCTTTGGTCTCAAGAATGCAGGGGCGACATATTAGAGGGAAATGACTGTCATCTTCCATGACCTCATCCACATTATCATGGAGGATTATGTTGATGACTTGCTAGGAAAATCTAGAACCCAAGCAGAGCATCCTGTCATCCTAAAAAAGATCTTCGAGCAGTTAGAACATTACAAGCTGCGACTAAATCCAAAAAAGTGTATCTTTGTTGTTACATCAGGAAAAATATTGGGTTTCATAGTCTCTCAAAGGGGTATTGAGGTTGATCTCGCCAAGGTGAAAGCTATTCTAGATATTCCACCCCCGCGCAATCTGAAACAATTAAGAAGTCTCCAAGGGAATATGCAATCCATTCGTCGGTTCATAGCCCAGCTTGCAAATAAGTGTCAGTCATTCACCCATATTCTAAAAAAAGACTCCACCTTTTGATGGAACCAATAGTGTCAGATAGGTTTCGATAAGATAAAGGAATACTTAGCTCATCCAACAATTTTGATGCCACCTATTCTAGGGAAACCCCTCCTACTTTACATCTTTGCTACTTCAGTTGCACTAGGGGTATTGTTGGCACAACATGATGAATCATCAAAAGAAAGAGAAATCTACTACATCAGTCGAACACTGGTCGGCTATGAATTAAACTACTCTCCCATGGAGAAATCCTACCTTGCAGTAGTTTTGAGCACATAGAAAATTTGACATTACATGCTCAGCCATCCGGTCAAATTAATAGCAAAAATTGATCCACTAAAGTATCTGTTATCTAGAACCACTCTAATTGGTCGCATGGCTAAGTGGGTCATGCTCCTAAGTTAATTTGACATAGAGTACATGGATTAGAAAGCCATAAAGGGACAAGTCATAGCTGATCAGTTGGTTGAGGCACCATTAGTGGATGCTTACCCTCTAGTCACTGAATTTCTAGATGAAGAAGTTTTCACAGTTACAAAAGCACCTACCTGGATATTGTATTTTGATGGCTCATATACTCATAATGGGTTAGGCGTGAGAATTCTATTAGTTACCCCAAGGTGATTACATTCCAAAATCATTCAGGATAGCATTCCCATGTACCAACAACATAGCTAAGTACAAAGCCCTCCTCACGGGCCTCCGAATTGCAAAGTAATGGCACATAACTCACTTGAGGGTCTTTGGTGATTCATTGTTGGTCATTAAGCAGGTTAATGATGAATTTCTAACAAAATATGATAAGCTATTACCCTACAAGCGCATGGTGGATGATTTCAAGAAATATTTCACGTTCATACAATTTGACCAAATTCCCAGAGCACAGAACAAAGCAGCTGATGCAATGGCTACTATTGGCTCCTTGATTGACATGCCTAAAGATTGAATAAAGTGTGAGTTCCTTGTGGAACAACTTTTAATCCCAGCGTATGATATCCCTAAGACTGACATGGTGTGTGACATTGTGGGTCCCACTTCCCCATGGTACCAAGACATATATACCTATCTGCATGATAATATTCTACCCCCAAATTTTACACACAATCAACACAAATCCTTCATTCGCTACTCTTCTCGATACATTATCATCGGTGATACTCTTGATCATCGTTGGTATGATGGAATCCTCCTTAGATGTCTGAATGAGACTGAAGTCCATACTACACTAATGAAAGTACATAGTGGAGTTTGTGGGACTCACTCAAATGGTATGGCTTTGGCCAAAAGGATTCTCTGAGCTGGATATTATTGGCCTACACTAGAGCATGATTCTTGTGAATTTGTGAAGAAATGCCTTCCTTGCTAACAACACGTATATTTGATTCATGCTCCAGCACAGGACCTTCAACTCCTCTTAGCACCATGGCCCTTCTCTCAATGGGGTTTCAAATTGATTGGCCAGATTTACCCACCATCTTCTGATGACCATACATTCATAATTACTTCCACTGAGTACTTCACCAAGTGGGTGGAAGCAATGCCACTCTCACAGATCACCGGTACTCAAATTTCAAAATTCATCCTTTACCAAATTCTTTGTAGATATGGCATTCCATCCACCATCCTCTCTGATAATGGAAGACCTTTTAAAAACCAGGCCATGAAACATCTCTGTGACACCTTTCATATCTAGCATCGTTGGTCAACACCTTATTAACCCCAGGGTAATGGTCAGGTAGAAGCAACCAACAAGACCCTTATCTGCATCCTTAAAAAGGTTGTCAATAACACTGGTCGAGATTTGCACCTCCATATTCATCCCACCCTCTGGGCATATCATACCTCCACCCTACAGGTGCCACCCCTTATTCTTTATTTTATGGCACCAAATCCATCTTGCTAATCGAATTTGAGCTCCCATCACTGCGGATTTATTTGAAGAACCTCATCAGTGAGGAGGATGCTAGTGTTGCATGACTTGCACAACTAGAGTTACTTGATGACAGAAGAATCAAAGCCTATGATCATCTGCAAGCATACCAAAACCACCTCAAGCATAACTACAATAAGAAGGTTTGGCCTCGACAGTTCCAGGTTGGTGATCTTGTCCTTAAAGAGAACTAGCACACCCAGCAAGACCGTGATAAAAAAGGAAAATTTGAGGCAAAATAGTTGGGTCCTTACATCATAACCACTAAATATGGATCTGGGGCATACTAACTTGCCACCCTTGAAGGAGATCCCCTTGAATAACCTATCAATATCATGCATCTAAAGAGGTTCTACACCTAATTCCGCTTGGTAACCCCACTTATCAAAAAATAAAAAAAACCCAAAAAATAGTAAAGAGAAATAAAATCGTCCTATGGTGAAAACCACCTTTTGGTGGCACCTTGGATAAGTATGGGTGGTGAAAACCTAGTAACAAGCATCATCTGTAGAGGGCTTAATCATTATCTACCTAGAATCCTAGTTATTTTATATTTTCATCTGCCCTATCATCCTCACCCATCCCGTCCTCAACCGCTTGGTATATCTCTTGATTAAGTATTGGACGATCCATCTTGGCTATCCCTCATCTTGAGCTTTTCAGTATCCCACTCTAATCTTATGTCATTCATCTAACTGTCGGTCGATTTGTGTCTTCATATAGCCTCCCTATCATGTCGGTCTCCATCTAGATCTCATCATATCACGTCTCTAGTTGAACTACGTTGCCCCTACACTATCACGTAGGCAAGGTTGATCATTTGATCCTTCCCCAAGGAATTTGTGTGTCATGACATGTGTCATTCATCATCAGTCACCATTATCTTCTTTCCACATTATCCATAGTCTTTTCATGAACTACGAGGGCTCTACGCTTTCACATAAGCAAGGCTAATCTCTGATCGGCCCCTTAGCCCCTAGGTTTGTAGGGTGTGTTAGTTTGTGTTCTTATCTAACTTGTTCTTCACAAACAAAATCCTCTAGTGTCAGGAGATCTGGTTAATGAAAAACATCTTGCATCAACTGGGTCATGCTAGTTTAGTATCCATCATCGGTCTCAACAGGATGCATCCATCCTAGCATAGCACATCAATCCCATCCATCCCCTTGATCCTATGGCAAAGGATATTTGAAATTGATTGCGATCTTTTGATGCTTTTGTACTTTTTTTATCATTTGAACTCCCTATCAGCACTTGTCATGGTTGCCTTGATCCATCATATCATAGTGTTCTTTGACTCATCAACATAGGGGCGTATCTTGATCTGTTCTTTGTTGCTATCTTCTTAGTTGTCCCATGTGGTACCCACCACAATCCTTGAAGTCTTGTGTTACGCTGGGGAATCCTTGTGTGTTTGTGGTTATCCCAATACCTAGCTTGACCAAGGTCATTGTGACCTTGGGGTGTTGGGATAGCCTTTTTGTTTGCTGTGTTTGTTTCATGCATTGGATGCCAACTTGCCTTGGTCTTACATATCAAGGTATTCAGTATCTTATGCTATGGAAAAAATCAATGCTCCAAAGATGGAAATTTTTTTTCTTGACTGCATTTCATTTCATTACATGCACCCTTCGTTCAGCCTTGTTCATGACCCATGACTTGTGATTTAGGTTGTGCAAAACTTTGACTCTTTTCCCTCTTGATTTTCTTCTCAGGGTACTAATGGTTTTTTGAAAGGTGCAACATCACACCCACAGTACACCTATCACCTATCCGCATTCCCATGCCAGTACTTACTGACACTTAGGTTTTCATTATAGGAACTCATCTTTCATTCATATTTCATGTTGCATTATAGATTCAATATATTTCATAGTTCATAGACTGATTAGATTAAGCATCATAGTTTCATTTAACCCATACATGTCCATATTAACATTTACATAATACATGCATTACCACCTGCAAAAACATATTGTCGAATACATCCTAATTACATTTCCTAACAACTATTCATATCATCCTGCATTATCAACATTTATACATAAACCAAATCATCCATCCACATAAGCATGAAAACATCATAAGCATATCATCCATCCATATAAGCATGAAACATCATATACATATGCCTACATAAACTAAATCATATATCCACATAAGTATGAAATATCATATACATGTGCATACATAAACCAAATCATCCATCCACATACATGTGCATACATAAACTGAATCATCCATAAAAAAAAATATAATGCATAGTGTCAATAAGGGCTGTCGCATATCATAATCAAAATAATACAATGTACATCTCATCACCAAGTATCAAGCATAATCTACCACATATCCATCATATATCATCAAATAAGGTACAAAATCCAGAGATGTAGAGCACCTCTAATCTCTGCCGATAAGTACTAAACCTCCATCCTGTGTCTGTCAAAAAATTGGTATCCTATCATCTACCCTCTGACTGCTCTACTATGAGCTACCCATGTCAGATCTCTGAGGAGAGTCAGGCACTAGCCCTTTGTGGATAGGATTCCCCTGATACTCATGGGTGGGAGTCCCCTAGTAACTACCATAAGGAGAAGGAGTCCACTGATAGTCACTATACCCTCTGGTACGTGTCCCTAATGACTAGGACAATACTGATATCTGAGGTACCTATCTGATGTAGCGCGCTGTGCACTATGCTAGATTTGGAATGACATGCTCATACACACACTTCCAGTAACTCGCCTCTTGTATATAGTCATCTCTCTACCCAACCTGATGTCTGGCAACATTTCGCTCATGCCTATAACTGTCTCGATCTTCCGCTAATAGCTCTCTACTCCTGTACCTAGGCCTCCTACACCAATATCAGTTGTTGTACCTACTTTGTGGCATTGTCCCTCTTAGCTTGTGCAGCCTGTAACTCTGCATGTTACCCCTATACCTCTACCCCTGACTCACCCCCCTCACCATGTGCTGCTCGTAGCAGAGCCTGTGTTGTGTCTCACTCACTCTACATCATCTTCATCCATACCTCTGTGACATCTCTCTCCCTATCCGCTGCCTGTGCCCAAGCCTCTACTACATCCCTATCCCTCTGAAGTGCCTGGAGTTTCAACTCGACAACATCTCGCTCTTGCCGAAGACCTGACACCTATGCACTGATGCATCCCTCTCTTTTCAAAGAGACTGAACCTTCATCTCTGCCACCAGCCTCTCACTTTGGGACACCTGAGCATAGGCCTGTACCACATTCCTCTCTGCCTCTATGACCTGCACCTGTGCCTATGCCACGTCTCTCTTTGTCTATAGCATGCATCTCTCTCTCCTCATCTCCTCCTCTCTTTGTTGCATCAATCCCATATCCCCAATTGTCTACTCTAAACAGTGCACTCTATCTTTGAGTTTAGCCCACTCTTAGTGTTGATCTACTCTCTCTCTCCATAATCGCTCTAGCTATTCCCACAAACCCTCTATATCTCCTATATTCCCTACCCCAGTCTCTGATGACTCCTGCCCTATCCCTCCTCTGATAGCCTGTTGTATCACCACCTTTGCTACCAAATGGTCTCTCTCTTATCTCACTACATCCCCCTCCTCATGCTCCCTAGCCACATCTGCTCACAACCTCTCTACATCCCCCTGTAGGTCAACCACCTCATCTCATGCCTCATCCCTCTCTCAACAATCTCCTCTCTGCCTCTGTCACCATTGTGGCCAGCTCTGAGTAGTCCCTCTTACTCTAGGAAAATTATGCTTGTAGCTCACCCATCTCTGCCTCTAATCTGATCTACTCTACCTCTACCTACCGTAATCACTGCTCACTAAGTCACAGTCTCTCTAGGATACCTCTCAATACCACCACTAGATCCTCTCCTCTAGGTGGTGTTGTCGATAGTGGTGCAATATCATGCACATTAGAATCAATGTCCATCTTCTATAGCTCATACCCCTCACTCTCTATTGACACCTCAATCTCATCCACCTCAATCACCACAAGGGCTCCCCCTCCCCCCGTCATCCTCTCCTGCTCTCCACTAGCCTCGGCCTCCTCCTGTCTCTCTCATGCTCCCCTGGCCTCAACCTCCTCCTCTCTCTCCTGATGCTGCCCTCCTAGGGATGCACGTGCCTCCTATCTCCTCCCTCTCTAGAACTCTTGTCTTCTATCATGTTGCATCACACCCTTGGCCTCATCCTCTCCCTCCTGTGCTCCATCATCTCCTCGGGCTCTGCATCATCGTCTCCTCCTCCTACCTACCCTCACTGGCCACTCGACTCCTCCAGCCACCTCCTGCCCCCCTTCCCACTATCCTCCTCTTTATCATCGTCATGGAACCTATCCCTCTACCCTCAATTGTCTCTCATCCTTTGACCCAAAACCTAGTGCCCCCTCAATCAGCACTGCTGGTGTAATTTGTGCCATCAGATGTCTGCTAAACCACATACCATATCAATCCATCGTCCCTGCATCTCTCAGCCCCTCCCACCTACTTGGGTATGGCACAAAATATAGTGCCTCCAAATCCTCCCACACTACATCTAGATCCAACTCATCCCCACATGACCACTCTCACGTCAATCATCAAAACATCACTCGCCCTACGGGAATATCCTGCCTCACTCCAAACTTTCACGTCACCCGATTAGGTCTATGCAGCTCCACTACACGTAAACCTCTCCCAATAATATAACAACAGGTAAAGAAGTAACCATTGTGTGCCTCCTCATCATCCCTCCAACCCCTAAAGTGTTGCAGCATATACAAATTCCATACTATCATCTCTACTTGCACATCATCCAGTCGTCTCCTCCACATGTCCACATCTCTGACATCTTGATATTGCAATATCGCTCCCACCTCTGTCCCCCATCCCCAAGCTACGACTGCTCTGTCATCCTTCTGTCCTCCTCTCCGCATGACTGGCTTGGTCACCCTAATGTGCTCCCAAGCCCACACCTATAGTAGTGTGACCTGTGTCACACTCAGCGATTGTCGATAACATACCCCATGCATATCCTGGTACAACTGCACCAACATACAGGTCCCCCATGCAAACTAACCCTCTCAGCCCTTGATGATGTGTCAAATCACCTCAACAAACCTGAGATGCAAGAATTGACCACTCTATTCTAGCACCAGTATCCCGCTAATTAGCCCTATTAAGTACAACGACAACACCGATACCCTTAATGACAAGCATATGTCCATGTCCAGCTGTTGCCGCTGAATCGGTAGCTTGTCATCACCAAATAAAACTTGCACTAACTCATCCAGTGCCTTGCCCACTACCCAACACTCGCTAACCACAAGCTTTGCTATGGGGAGCCTCATAATCCACCAAACATCCTCTAGAGTCACTATCATCTCTTCGGTCGATAGATGAAATGTAGATGTTGCCGAGTCCCAATGCTTTATCAAGGCTGTCAGCATGGCCCTATGGGTGTTAATCATCAGATAAGATAGCATGTGGAATAGTCCCACCTCTACTAACCTCTGGTGATCTATGCTAATCATCACCGCCATGCATCTCCTCAGTACCTCCGACCATCTTTCCTGCATCCGCAAGCTCTCAACATTTTGCGTCCATAACATGGCCACTAGATTAGTTTCTCCTTTTTTTATGTTGTTTTGTTTCCCTTCCCCCTTGGCCTCGAGATTTCCCTTCCATGTCCTTTCTCTTTCCTCCATTTTCCCTCACCTTTTATCGTTCCTCTCAGATCCCTCGACCAAGCCCTTGGCCTCGCTCGTGAACCCGAATGACCCTACCCCGACTCGGGGGGACCCACCCTAGTCCATGGGTGAACCTGCTCGGGTTAGTGGGAGGACCCACCTCGGCTCAGACAGACCTGCCCTAGCTCAGGTGGACCCGCCCTGGTGGAGGGTGGATCCACTTGAGCCCCCAGGCAGGATCCTACTTGACAGAGGGCAGCGTCGCCCTAGCTTGGGAAGATCTGCTCGAGCTCCCAGGCGAGCTCCTGCCCAGCTACGGGAGGACTTGCCTAAGAGCCTGAGTGAACCCGCCTAGCTGAGGGTGGATCCACCTGCGCTCTTGGGTGGACCCACCCAGATGCGGGCATACTTGCTCGGGCACCCGGGTGTCCCTTGGATTGCACAGGAAAACCCGCCCATGTCCGTGGGAAGACCTACCCAGGCACAATCGGACCTGCCCCCATCCGTGGGAAGACTCGCCTAAGCATGGGCAGACCTGCCAAGGCACGGACAAATCCACTCCTCTGTTGGACTTGGGCAGGACCCCCCCTCCCCTAGTTTTTCTTCCCCACCCCCTACTAATTTTCCTCCCCGACTAAACTTAAAATCCCATTTTTTTTCCTCCTACCCATTTTTCCTCCCTCCCCCCCAACAAAACCCATATTTTCAATTTTTTTGAAAAACTTAAATGAAATGACCAAAATCACAATGTTAGGTTTGGAGCTTACCTGGCATGACATGACACACTCGCTGATGAATCGTCGTCTCTCGTCCCCCTGGTGGATGATGTCGCTATCGTACTCTGGCATCATGCATCTTCACTCATGCCTTCTCCTTTTCTCCCTCTCCTCCTCACTTGATAGCTGTCCAAATGAGGAGAGGTAATTCTTAGAATTACTTTTTATAAGCCTTTTCTCTCCTCTTTACCTTTTTTAAATCAAGGGAATTTTTTTCCTTTATTTAACCAAAATTTCCCCCAACTAATTCCTTCACCCTCTATCTTCCTAGGACCGTCATTTGCACACTATATAACCATTTGCCTCCGTTCAAACGCTAATCTTCTTGTTTTTTTGTGCTCTTTCCAACATGTACCACTCCATACTTTTGAGAAGTTTCTCGGGGCTCCTTTTCCTTCCCCATTCGCCTTCTCAAGGGGGAATACCCTACGATTCTCTCCCAATCTTCTACCATAAACCTTCTCTTGTGAGACTGGGGCATTCCCTTTAATTCCCTTACATCTTTTTCCATCAAGGGAGCACACACTACATCAAAGATCAAAGGGCCAACCAAAAGGACAACTCAACAAGGTAAAAGGTTTTTTTTTGTTTTGTTAAGTTAAACATTTTCCCAATCTTGAGGTGTAGGGTGTTTATAGTTGTTGTTTGCACTCTTTTGTTTGCTACTCATTTTTTAACAAGTATTTTTGCCCGTTCACAGGGAGAATAAAAAATAAATAAATAAAACATTATTACGAAAAAAATTATAAAAAAATAACCTCATCAATCTTCATTAGTATATGCATCTTTCCCCAAAAGGAATCATAAAAATACTTTTATTTATGTCAAATTATGGTGTCTTTACGCGTGCATGGTGTGCTCCTAGAAAAGTGACTTTTAAAAAGTGGTTTTTATACATGTGTATCAAAAGTTATTTTGTATCATTTGGGTATTATAATAAATTACATATTTGAAAACTAGACTCAAAATGCTAAATTTCATTTTATTGAATTTTTTTAAAATTCAATGTGTAAGTGCTTTAAATTTTAAGTCCAATTGTGATTTTTTTTTAAAATCAGGAAAAACACTTCCACTTTTTGAACATTTTGTGGACCCAACTTCTTGCACCTAGCCGATAGTTGAGGTTTTATCTTTCACTCCCTCACTGCCACCTTCCCTCTTTACTAATACTTCCCTTTCTCTCTCCCCTCTCTAGATATCTCGCACCCTCTCTCCCTCTCTACCTTGCCTTCCCTCCTTACCCCCTGATGGAACTTCAAATTTTTGCTCCTTGTGTTCCACTCATGCCCTGCCTTATGTTATTGGTCTTTCATGGTGTCGGAATTTTCCTAGGGTTGGAGGTTTTAGCTTTATTTTCATGTAAAACCCTTGTGTTTATTTTATGCCTTGGTTGGGATCTTTTTCACTGTTATCTTTTTGAAGGATTTTAAAATGACTTATGTCCTATCATTTCATCTAGGCTAGGTCCCTTTCGTCTTAATATTTTCATTCTTCCATTGGATTTAATTTTCCTAAGTCTTAGTTGGCCCCCTGTTTCATCATTTAAAAACAACTTATGTCCTTGTTTACCATCTGCCTAGTGATGTCCCCTTGTTCTTTTAAGAAATGTTTTATTTTACAGAGGGATAAAATTTGCACGACTGTTGATCAACTGTCATTTGATCTTTGTCGTTCCACGCCATCCCAAAATGACCCCACCACACTACTTTGGTTGATCGCGATATCACGGGCAGGCGCCATGTGTCCCATCTGGTGAGGCCGAAGGGGATAAGTTTGGGTGACCATTGATCAAGTATTTTCAGATCTTAATGGTTGCCCACCTGTTAGCTCTCAAAAAAGTAGGAAAGATGCCTCAAGAGGCTACCAATCTCTTGATATGTTTCAGGGTAATAGACAAGGATAAGAGAACTCAACCTTCTACTCTTCAGGTGCTGCTGAACCTAGGTGGGTGTACCCTTCTAAATGAAGCAGACTTTATGCACTTATGATTATCCTTCTTGCAGTAATTTGTCCACAATGGTAGATAGAAGTGAACAAATGAAATCAAACTTTATAGCAATAGCAATCTTCTGATCTAAATCCTAAAATGCTTAATTAATAGATATAAAGAAACTGAATGAATCCAAATGATGAAATTGTAGAGACCAGTGCCTTATGTGGTATGCAGAGTCAAATGAAATCAAGATGAAAAACACCTCTCTAGAGAGAACTCAAATTATTTGGCATATATTTTGTTTACAACTTGTATAAACATGCAATACTGTAACTACTAAGCTATACTTTAACAATCCAAATGAAACTCTTTGATTACTGTGATCAAATAAAAGGATTTAATCTTTGCTTGAAAGAACCAATTGATTAATCACATAGATACAACAAATGTGCATTGATAAACTGAACATAAACTTGTTATGTCAATTTAAACAACCAAAAAGCACCAATCTTGGAGACAACTTAGCAGTATTTTTCATTGAATTCAACAGATAATTAACATCAAAAATGTGCAGCAACATCAATTGACTTTCATAAATACCTCCATTTTGAAAAAAAAACATGCACCATAGTCTCTGATCTGATTAATTTATTGTACTATGTCCATCTAATTTTCCTACTGTATATCAAATAAATGATTGCTCCATTTACAATTACAAAAATGCCTATTTATACACTAGCATCAGAAAAATATCATATTGAGATCCCATGTCGGCCTTCCATAGAATTCAGGCTCCTTTCATGTTAGCCAGCAACAGTATTTTAGCAATTTACATGTCGGCCCAGTATTTGAATTTTATTAATCGACACTAGAACAGTCGGCAAGAAAAATCGTATAGCTATGCCGAAGGCAATTCAATCGTTAATCGCTCAGTGGTGTTATTCGCCTTTGCTGTGACACATCAGAGTCGGGGAGATGTCTCACAGAGCATATTGTGTTTCATCGATATGCCTCTCATAGTGTATTATTCATTCGCTGAGACACAGGGAAACTTCTCACCGAGATGCACTTTTTTTTTTCATTCACTGTCGCTGTAACTTAATGGTATCAGAGAGACCTCTTGTAGATTTCATTTTGTTTCATAAAAAGTCTTTATCCATTTTGAGTCACTGAGACAAGATCATACTCTCCCTGACAAGGTCCTTCATTGTTTTCCATTGGTGAGACCGAATGTCACTTGCCGAGACCTCTTATCGAGAACCTTAACTCATACTGATATCGCATCCCTTTATGTTGTCAGTCAGTGTAAAAACTTGACTTCGCCAAGACCTTTCATCAATAGCTCCAACTCTTACCGATATGCTCCCTTTCATCTTGTGTATCAGTGAGACATATCAATGTCGAGGAGACCTCTTGGAGATTACATTATGTCATACCAAAGCAACCCGAATCCACACTTAATCGCTGAGACACAACCAACCTCTCACTGAAAGCCATTTGAAAGAAACCTTTCATGCTCTGTCGGTGAGACATATGCATCTCGCTATAACCTTTCACCGAAGCATTGAACCTTTGCCGAAATTTTCATCCATTCTATCGGTCAGCAAGACAAGGGAGTATCACCATGATATTATAACAAAGGAAAACCTCTCGCCGATGAGCACCTTTTGTGGCCAGTCGGGGAGACATATTGAAATCAATAAGACCTCATCTTGATGGTATAACTCTTGTCAAAAGCCATCTGTATGCAAACCTCGATCGCTATGACATCAAATGGGTCTTGTCGATAGGCAACACAGACTCATGTTAGAATAAAATGCAAAATGGGTTAGGGAGACAATGGTATTCTCACGTTGATACAGACCATGATGTGAAAAATGTAGGACTCAATAGATTTATGGGATAAAAATAGGCCAAAATGCAAGGAAAATGTCATGATGGAAAGCCCTTGTGCTTATGATGATAAGCCATATGGAAACTCAGGGGGATGAAAAATATGTAAAATCATCAGATTTTAACAGTTCCAACAGTGGCTCCGTCTAGGGATGAATGATAGTAAGATCATTGCAAGGATCTAGATCTTTGGGTGAGCAGGCCAGACCAAACTCAAAATGATGAACCAATGAGCAAAAATGGAATGAATGGAAATGGAAAGGAGTGCAAAATTGAAGTGAAATGGATTCAAAATGAAGGTGAACCACAACCCTAAACTATTGTGCATGGAAAAGAATTTTAAAGAGGACAAGCAAGAGTTGTCCATGCACTCGCAACCCTTAATCCTCTGTGTTTTAACTTCACCTGTTCTGAGTTGTTACGACCTAAAACTCAAATCATAATTTCCCCTGTAAAATACCTGGTTTTGTCTTGAGTTCATCAAATTCTTCTTGAAGACACACATGCAATCTTCTTTGTCACTGTTATTGCAAGTTTTTAGAAAATCATCCTGTTTAGCTTGGCCCAAATTCCCTACACCATTCTATAGTTCAAATTCTTCATCATCATGAGGAAAATCTCTGCTATCTTCAATATAGAAAATATATGCATATTCAATGCAAAATTCCTCATTATCTTTCTCACTATTGTGTACTATAACACACTCTCTTAGGTGTATTGAAAATTCATCATCAAAGTGCTTTTCTTGAAAAACAAAAAAATTTGTTATATCAATATTGCCCGAAACAAATAGATTTGCAACCTTTTGCACCTCTTTAACAATACCAATTGGATACAACACTAGATTATGACTCATATCATCAATATTAAGCCTATATGAACCAATCAAATTTAGACTACTACCACCCTTGGTATGCAGATAAATGTCTTCTCCACAAGAGTTAGAAATTTCAAAATCCCATACCTCATCTTGAATGGACACAGACTTTTGATCAACTTGAAAGGTTTCACCATCAACTTGAGAAATGCACTAAGAGTCATAAGAATCATCATACAAAGATTCTTCACTGTCTAGGCAAATGTAAGCTGGACACAAAACTTCAAAATCACCCTCATGTACACATCTCTAGTATTCAAGAGTCAGAAAATTTGAAATTTGCTCACTACTAAGTGAACAAGTCTCAACATTTTCATCACCACAATTATATTCTTCACTTTTTTCATCATCAAAAAGAGGCCCAAGATCATCAGAGAATGAAAAATAAGAAACATTACTAGCGAAGTCACTTATTCCATCATCTAGCTTGTCTGAAATTATTTCCTCTTTACCATAAAGTAGATCTGAAAATACCTGGAATTCATTTTTGGACATACCTTGGAAAAACATTATTTCTTCTTCATCAAATGATTCTTCATGACTTTCAACTGTAATAGGAGGTATTATATACTCATTATCAAATAAACTCACATTGTCCATTGTTTCTTTCTCTTGATCACCACAAGAACCTTCAACTGGATCAGTACTAATTAACTCTAGCTGGGCTGATTCTATCTTGAAGTTGCCAAGACTCACATCACAAAAATAATTAATTTGATCTTGGGGTACATAGTCAACAACTTGGCTCATTCTTGGCTCCCTATACAACTTGACTTCTTGACCATTCACTGGAATAGTTGCATAAGATAAATCAAACTGGATATTTCCCCCAACTGCTGTTGTCCATTGCCTTGATAAAAGCATCCTAAACTAAGGAGGAGTATCAATCACTATTATATCTATATTATATCCCACCTAGATAAGTAGCTAGCTTGACTTCAACATTTCTCATAATACCTACCACAAGAATAGGTTTGTTATCCATTGCATAACATTTCCCTTCATACGTATCAACCCACATGCCAAGCTGTTTCATAACTCCTACTGGCATGATGTTTATAGCTGCACCAGAGTCTATCATGCAATTCCTCAACAATTTGTTATTTATACGCAATGTAGTGAAAAAAAGGATCAACATGTGGGGGAGTTGTTAATACATCACTCAAGCAAACTTTTGGGATATTTACCTTCTCCTACCTATTGATAGCCACTTTATTTTCAGAATTCATGATCAATTGAACAACATAGTCTCTGTATTCTTTAATTTTCATCATCTCAAGTAGTGTAACAGAGATTTTTACTTGGGATAATGCCTAAGTGAAGTCAAAAGAAGATCCCTCCACCTTTACGATTTTCTTCTACTCCAATGCTTCTCTCACCTTTACGATTTTCTTCCTTCTCTCCTTTACTATTCTGGTCAGACCTTTGTATCTCTTTGTGTAATTCCTTTATTTCCTCCTTTTGGACAGGCCTCTGTTCATTTTTATCATGTTGTTTATTTTTTGGCTTCTTCACAATTCCTTGTATTGCCTTATGGTCCTTCATGAAGATTCCCCTAGGGACACCTTCATTCTCATTTACTATTCTATTTCTCAACCAGTATTTACTCTTTGCTTCCTCAACTATAGCAAGAGTTAGTCTCTTTGTCTCCTCTTTAGCGAGTCTCCTCATACTGCAGTGAGTAGGCATTTCATCAGAATGTGGTTTTATATAATCCTCTTCAAAATCAAAAAAGACCTGTTGTTCAGCCATATGGACATTGTATTTTTGATTTGAAACATCGTACTCATATCCTTCATCCTCTGAAGATGAGTACCCTTCCTTAACATGGTGAAGAGTGTTTGAAGTCAAATACACTTTGTGATCTTCTCCATCGCTTCCTGTCAACATTCCCTCCTCTTGCATCCTTTGGGCAACAACACAATAATCTGGGGAATGTGGCTTATCACAAGCTTCACAAAAATAATTGTTACTCACAATATAAGTTCCCTTCTTGCTCAAATGGATCAGGAGTCTCCTTATTTCCAAGCCTAGCTGTTATAGGTTTTCCATCCTTCCAATCTATATTAGAAGGGATATCATGCAACCTCAGCCTTTCATTTCTGTATGTATTCTCCTATCTGTACTGATAATTGTTGCTTTGCTGAGGGGGCCTAGGGTTGTCTCTTTTACTTATTATACCAGTAGCCTTCCTGTTGTTTTCAATTTTCAATGTTGTCTTCTGAGCTTTAGCCAAATCTCTCGGGAATCTATTTCTCAATTCATACCCTATTTTAGGATCAAATGCATTCAAATAAACACTCAAAGCTACAAAATCTAGCAACCTTGATCCAAGAGGTACTTTAGTCTGCAACTTGTTGAATCTTTGATTGAAATCATAAATTGAGTCATTCTAATTTTTCTAAATTCGCATCAAGTCATGAAGAGCTGCATCTGGTGCATTTAGATTCCCATACTACTCTAGGAATCTATCCAGGAATATTTGGAGAGAATTCATTGAAAATGTTGGCAATCTGTTGAACCACTCCCTAGCATCTTCAAGAAGTAACATCATAAATAGCCTCATATATAAATCTTCAAATGGCACACCTATGTCTTGGATGAACACATTGAAATTCTTTAAATTCTCTCCACCAGTGATTGCATTACTCCCTGTAAATTTGGGCACCATACCCCTCCAACTGCCATCTGGGTAAGGATATAACTGAAACCCTGCCAAATCAAACTATCTGATCATTGTTGCATACTGGTGAGGGGGAGGGATAGGTGGGTACTGATATTGATACATAGGATTACTGTATTGTGCATTATGCTGTGGGAAATAATGCTGACCATGAGGTGGCTGCATATTTGTATGCTGAGTAGGAATGTGAGGCGGATGGTTTGGCTGTATGTATTGATTCCTTGTTTGATTGTGAGGAGAATTTGATTGATTAGAGGGCCCTACACCTTTATCACCTTGCTTATGAGGCAGAACATACTTTGGGCAACCAGCCATCTAATTAGTAACTTGAGTTTTCTGCATATTGGCCTCTAATTCCTCTATCCTTTTCCTCTGTAATTCAAACTGTGCTATTACTTCCTCAGGAAGCTGATGATCGATAAACACATTTTGGTTGCCCTCCATCCTTTGTTCACATCCTGTTGATATCTGAGTCCTCTTGCTTCAAGTCTGGCATCAAACTCAAGTTGATTTTGAGGATTATAAAATGGATTTGCTTGCTCTTCGGGGGTGCAAAGTTCTACACTTGAATTATCTCTCCATGTATCATAGTGATCACATGTTTCAAAATGTGCTCTTGATGTTTTATCTTTATTTGTCATGAACATGTCCTCACTTATTCCTTTCCCCTTATCAACCTTGTCATCTTTGTGTGTCCATTTATTGTTGCCAGCAGGAGCTCCAGTATGACCTCCCCTGTATTGAGATCTTCTTCCATTCATGTTTGAACAAATGTAATGTTTCTTTCAGAGTCGCCACCTACTTTTCCAAAAGTAGGAAAATGATTATTTCTGATCTTTTACCTAGTGGAATCACTCTTTCTAAATCTTATAAAATTGTAACCTTTTCTTCATTGACTCTATAATGTGGTCTTCAACCGAAATTTCTGATATAGTCCCCAGTAGAGTCGCCAATTTGTTAGCTCTCAAACACAAAGGCAAGATGCCTCAAGAGGTTGCCAATCTCTTGATACGTTTCAGGGTAACAGACAAGGTTAAGAGAACTCAACCTTCTACTCTTCATGTGCTGCTGAACCTAGGTGGGTGTACCCTTCTAAATGAAGTAGACTTTATGCACTTATGATTATCCTTCTTGCAGTAATTTGTCCACAATGGCAGATAGAAGTGAACAAATGAAATCAAAATTTATAGAAATAGCAATCTTCTGATCTAAATCCTAAAATGCTTAATTAACAGATATAAAGAAATTGAATGAATCCAAATGATGAAATTGTAGAGACCAGTTCCTTATTGGGTATGCAGAGTCAAATGAAATCAAGATGAACAACACCTCTCTAGAGAGAACTCAAATTATTTGGCATATATTTTGTTTACAACTTGTATAAACATGCAATACTATAACTACTAAGCTCTACTTTAACAATCCAAATGAAACTCTCTAATTACTGTGATCAACTAAAAGGATTTAGTCTTTGTTTGAAAGAACCAATTGATTAATCACAAAGATACAACAAATGTGCATTGATAAACTAAACATAAACTTGTTATGTCAATTTAAACAACCAGAAAGCACCAATCTTGGAGACAACTTAGTAGTATTTTTTATTGAATTCAACAGATAATTGACATCAGAAATGTGTAGCAACATCAATTGACTTTCATAAATACCTCCATTTTGAAAAAAACACATGCACCATAGTCTCTGATCTGATAAATTTATTGTATTGTGTCCATCTAATTTGCCTACTGTATATCGAATAAATGATTGCTCCATTTACAATTACAAAAATGCCTATTTATACACCAGCATCAGAAAATTATCATATTGAGATCCCATGTTGGCCTTCCACAGAATTCGGGCTCCTTTCATGTTGGCCAGCAACGGTATTTTAGCAATTTACATGTCGTCCTAGTATTTAAATTTTATTAATCGACACTGGAACAATCGGCGAGACAAATCGTATAGCTATACCGAAGGAAATTCAATCGTTAATCACTTTGTGGTGTTATTCGCCTTCACTGTGACACGTCAGAGTTAGGGAGATGTCTTAAAGAGCATATTGTGCTTCATTGATATGCCTCTCATAGTGTATTATTCATTTGTTGAGACATAGGGAAACTTCTCACCGAGATGCACTTTTGTTTTCATTCACTGTCGCTATAACTTAATGGTATCAGAGAGACCTCTTGCAGATTTCATTTTGTTTCACCGAAAGTCTTTATCCATTCTGAGTCACTAAGACAAGATCATACTCTCACTGACAAGGTTCTTCATTGTTTTCCATTAGTGAGACCGAAGGTCACTAGCCGAGACCTCTTATCGAGAACCTTAACTCATACCCATATCGCATCCCTTTATGTTGTAAGTCGGTGTAACAACTCGACTTCGCCAAGACCTTTCATCGATAGCTCCAACTCTTACCGATATGCTCCCTTTCATCTTATGTATCGGCGAGACATATCAATGTCGAGGAGACCTCTTGGAGATTACATTATGTCATACCGAAGCAACCCAAATCCACACTTGATCGCTGAGACACAACCAACCTCTCACTGAAAGCCATTTGAAAGAAACATTTCATGCTTCGTCGATGAGACATATGCATCTCGCTATAACCTTTCACTGAAGCATTGAACCTTTGCCAAAATGTTCATCCATCCTATTGGTCAGCAAGACAAGGGAGTATCTCCATGATATTAAAACGAAGGAAAACCTCTCGCCAATGAGCACCTTTTGTGGCCAGTCGGGGAGACATATTGAAATTGATAAGACCTCATCCCGGTGGTATAACTCCTATTGAAAGCCGTCTGCATGCAAACCTCAATCACTGTGACATGAAATGAGTCTTGCCGATAGGAAACGCAGACTCATGTTAGAATAAAATGCAAAATGGGTCAGGGAGACAATGGTATTCTCATGCCGATACAGACCATGATGTGAAAAATGCAGGACTCGATAGATTTATGGGATAAAAATAGGTCAAAATGCAAGCAAAATGTCATGATGGAAAGCCCTTGTGCTTATGATGATAAGCTATATGGAAACTCAGGGGGATGAAAAACATGTAAAATCATCATATTTTAATAGTTCCAACACCACCATCACATGATCGGGAATTGCATGGTTTTTTTTAATCGCGATATCATGGGCGAGTGCCACATGTCTTATCTACCGAGGGAATAAGGAAAGCACCTTGGTGAATTAATTCAGTCTTCATACATTAGATGACAGATTACTAAAGTGTTCTTAAGATGCACATGTTTTAAATAAATGGGTATGTTATAATCTTGATGGGAAAGTTGCTCGACAATTAATGATAATGCTAGAAACTATGTTGAAAGAACAAGATCATCGATGCTCAAGATCTATAGTTGCCCGCCATCACATGATCATAAATTGCAAAGTATTTACTAATTGTGATATCGCGGGTGATCGCCATGTGGAATTCCTTAGTAGTGTATGGTATGGTGGGCTCTTTATTGCCATGTTGGAAATTGTGTCAGCTTATTTTGAAGGTGGTTGTTCGATGATTTGATCTAACTGAAGGATCGACAGCTAGAATTTAAATCTACATCAAATATGGTTGGAGTCGTTTGTACAGTGCATGAGTGAGCTTTAATGGGGGATGAGACACTTGCTGGCATGATTTGATCGAAATAAAATCAATTTTCCTTCTTTATTTGTATCAGAAAGCATCCAAGTATTTTGCGGAGCAGTTTCAGAGCCGAAAGCGAAATTGCGAGTCTTTGTAGCTAGAATTTAGGATTTCTACAAGCACAAATCCGTGAGTTAATTTTTGTGTTTCTTGGTTACTCTGCACTTGAATTTGGGAAAATATTTGTTGTACTTATCATAGGGCTATAGTTTATTTAAATTGTGAGAAATTGCAGTGTTTTGTTCTATAATTTCATATCTCTGGTTAGTCCTAGCTATTTGAAGTGTGAAGTTATAACGAGGCCCTAGTTTATCCAAGATGGCACCACTAAAGCAACATTCTGGCCAAATTGATTATTTGAGTAGGAAATTATATGATGACTTCCTAGATCAATTGTCATTTTCAACAAATGATAGGAGGAAGGGATTGGTTCTGATGTGAGGGAATATCCTGGGGGAAGGATTAGTATATAAATGCTCCAACATAGTCAATGCTAGGGTTCCTCTCACAGGATTGGAAATGTTCAAATTGTGGTATGGACAGAGGAATTTTCCTCACCCGTTTTCAAATGGTTGGATGTATGATTTGGGGAAGTTGGTGGTCCCAAACGTGTTCCCTGATATAGACTTGCTTAGAGCAGTGGCTGCAAGATATGACCTTGTCACACGAGTAATCAGGTATAATGATGGAGGAGTTTTGTTAAGCATTAATAGAGATGTAGTCCAACAGGTTTTTTATTTGAGTGAACAGAGTGAATATTTGGTTCCTATTAATCTTGAGGAAATGAAGCAAGAATATGCAAAGTTGAAGTCTCTTTTCAGAGCTAAGTTGCTTCCACCTTATCTGGCTAGGGTAGGAGGTTCAAAATTTCATATTAGCCCCAGTGACCAAGAACCTTTCAGATTAAACTATTTTGCAAATAATTTCTTGGCCACTTTTTATTCATTATGCCAAATTTTGGGTTTCAGTCCTTGTACGGTGATGCCCATTGCATACATGTTCATAGGGGTGCAAATAAAACACCCTAACTTCTCTGTGACTTATGAATTTGCTTCTTTCTTGGCTGAGAGGATACATGAAGGGCTGTCAAAGTTGTAGAGAAATGATACCGACACTAAATTATTTTTTTATTCTATGTTGATGCATATGTTCTTATGCAAGAATGCTGACTTCTTTTCTGAGAAGATGGAATTGAGGCAATTTATTGATGGAGAAAGGTTGTTAGTGCAGATATGGGTTGTTGACCTATCTTGTAATAAGGAAAGTACCAATTATGTGCAATTTGATAATTTCTTTTCTTCCAAACTGAGGTCTAGACTAATGGTGAATGTACCTAGGATCCCTGAAGAATTGCACAATTTCCTTAGACCAAAAGGGAGGAAGCCAGAACTGAGGGTCTTCCATAACTGGGGCAACATTATCCCATACCTAGTCAACACTATTTTCAGGGTATATGGTTTCCAAGGAACCCCCCATATACTACCATATAATGTGCCACCAAGAGTGGGGTTTCTAGAAGTTATGTGGCAAATAGGTTGTATCCATGAGGACAACCTCACTGGGAGGGGTAAGAGAACATTTTTCCCAGATTATACAGTGGTGTCTGATTTTTCCTTTTCAAAAGAAGGCTAGGTGCATTTTGAGAAATTATTTGATGATTACCATTTGAGGTGTGGTCCAAAGCAGTAGCATGATCCTAAGGGTTTCTTTTCCCTTTGCAGACAAAGAATGAAGGTTGGAAAGTTTGTGCATGAGTTCAACTTTCTTGAGGATTTGATTAGAAATGAATTCAACCTAAATAAGCAGGAGTTGAACAATGAGAAATGGATAGCTTATAATAAGCTATTAGATATTGTGTACAAAATGGATCTAAAATATGATCCATTGTTGAAGTTTAGTCCATACCATCAGAAAATTAACTTTCTAATGGGGAACTTCAAGGAAATTATGGGCACCTTGAGGACCAAAAATATAAATTTAGAATTGAGTCTAGGTGTACAGGAACAAGGTGCCAGACCAATTGAAACAAGGCCAACATATCAGCCCATAGGAAGAAGGCCTATTTACATGAGGAAAAAGGATGATAGCAGTGATGAAGAAGAAGTGGATAGAAAAGGAAAAAAAATAATGAAGTTTCCTTCACAACCAGGTCCAAAATTCAAAGTGCCTAGGGCAACTAAAATCATTGATTTAGAATCATCACCAGAAGATAGTCCCTCATCACCACCATCTAAGCCAAGCCCTAAGAGGAAAAGAATTGATCAACCACAAGAGGATATGATGGATGAAATTGTTGTTACTGATCATGACATGCAGGTTGGTATGTCTTCCCCTCCTAGGCCAGCTGAATTGGTTTTATTCGATTTGGATATGAAAGGAAAATGTGTATAAGATGCAAGAATGGAAGCATGTAAGGATTTTCTAGATGAAAATGCATTTGTAAAGACTCTTGTATTCCTATAATTGGTATGGAAGATGAAATTTGAAGAATATCAAGATAAATGTAAGAAGAGAAGAGAACTAAGACCTGATAGGTTAGACCAGGAGAATGATGAGGAAGTGAAAACTAAATTAATGGAAGAATTCAAGAGCATCACTATTGAGGAAGGAAGAAAACTGGTTAGTTAGGATGGTGTAATGATTTTTCTTGAATGGTACATTGGAGATGTAGTAGCCTTTAATGCTATTTTCAAGTCCAATGCAAGACTTTGAAGAAGAGGTCAAGGCAGCACTGCAAGACTCTGCTTTCAGTGAAGAGTATGAAACCTTGGAAATTTGGGAATTGACCCCACAAGGGAGAAAGCTAGATGTTTCTGATATTAACCCAAATTTAAGAGGAGGGCTAATAATAAAGAGTGCTTCAGAGACCTCAACCATTGAGGCCACTAATTTGACTGTGAATGTGGCTAAATTGGCCCAAAAGACTACTAAAAGGGAGGAGGCTGAGAAGAGGAACCTATTGTAGAAGTATAATGTTTTGATTGAGGAATACAACAAGATGCAACAGAGGAATGTTGAGCTACAGAATGAGGTGGAAAGGTTAAGGTATAAATAGATTGGGGAGACATTAGGTGCTCCAGGGACTAGTATAGTGCCTTCCACATCAGGGCCAGTGCTTCCTACTTCTCCCATTGTTTCCACACCAGGGTCTCCCAGTCAGAATCCTTCCTTCAACCCTTCTTTAGAGGACATTGATGAAGAAATAGAATGCTCTATGGATTCTACAAAGAAGCAGCTCATGCACAAAATTGATGAATTACAGGCATCTTTGAAGGTAAGTGAGGAAGGATCTCTTTCAAAGAAAAAGGAGATTGCTACTACTGTCTTGAGATATTTAAATGAGAGGGTTGATAATAAATTTCCATCTATACATTCTTTATATTCTTTATTATTAGGTGCAATAAAGAATATTGATAGGGATCAGGAAGTAGTGATACCATTGATTGAAAATAGGATCCCTAGGGCCAGTGATTTAGATGTAATGTATAAGGCCTCAAGGTTTGATACAAATAATAGGACCTAATCATTAAGGCCTACTCAAGTATTAGTTAAATCACTACAAAGATTTCAGACCCTACCAGATGATTTGAGTAGGAAGATCAGGGAATTGGTGAAGAATTTTAATGATTGGGGTAACACATTGTTACCTAATATAATTGATGAGCAAGGCAAAATTAGGTCACTCCAACAATGGTAGGATCAACCAAGTGAGGTCATCAATGATCAAATTAAATTAATTTGTGATGACTCAGATTATGATTTGTTGGTGAGCTATATGGATAAAATCATTAGTACCAACTCATTTTTGGAATCTTTTGAAAAAGATGCAAATAGGGTAGCGGTAAAATACACACCTTATATTACCATGGTGAATGAGGTGATTAATTTTGACTGGCCAACTGATGAAGAGTTCCAGAAATGGGTAACTAAATGTTTGACTAAGGAAGAGTAAAAAGAGTGGGCTGCTAACATGTAGTAAATCAGATGTTGTAGTTACAACGGTTTCCAGTTTTGCTTCGGTGGCAGTCTTGGTGCAGGATTCTTATGGTTTTTTGTTGTTGCATCATTTTTTCCCAACAGGCACAATGAACAGGAATATTCTCCAGGGTGATAGTTGTTGTAAAAAAAATTGGAATATCACCAAGTGTGCCAATTGGCTGGTGACATGTGTACTTTCTGGCCCGATGCTTGTTTTCTCCTTCATTTTCTATAAGGATTTCAAGACTAGAAGTATGGGTTAGCAAGTTAGATAATTTTGGGTCGAGTCTAGGTGAAGTTGCAGAGAAAATTGTAAAGTTCAATATTTTTTGAGAAAAATGCAATTTAGGTTCTGAGTCATTCTGTAACAGGTTTTGGATTCCTAGGGATTTAATATTATCTAATAGTACTAGCATTCGAGTTGAAATGATAAATTTAAAGTCATGTCTCTCCACTATATATGTGTATCTGAATTTTGAATAAGATGACTAAGGGTTGTTTCATTCATCTCACTGTTGTGGTGTGTATGATCCTCATTTTAGCTTTAATTCAAGGAATGAATTAAAATGCTTGAATGGGATTATAGGCGGATATGTTCTGTACAAGTATTTGATAAGTAGTATTGAGTTAGAATACATATTGATGAGATTGCAATGCAATGTTGTTAAGGATTTTATATGCTATATGTTAAATTTGTCATAAACCCTTAGATGCTTATGAATTTGACTCCTACAATGGATATGTGGCACTAATCTAAGTTGTAATTATCCGTATGATTCAGTATTTGTTTTTCTTTTCCTAGAGCTTGCTACAAATTGCAAATGAATGACTATCTTATACTGGGGATTGTGTTGTAGTTATCTCACACTCCAGATAGTTGATATTATCGACGAACAACCAATTCTATTTGATATTATCCTATCGTTTTGAGCTATTAAGTGAGATTATTTGTTATTGTTAATGTTGTTTATAATAATGGTGCAGAGGTTGTACACACATTAAGGGATCACCCTCCCAGGTCTTGCAGAGCCCATTGTGTAGGTGGATTTTTTAAAGTCCTTGTCAGTTGGTCCAGGTCCTTCAAGCTACCTTTGATTGGAATTGGAAATTCGATAGGTAGATTAGAAGACCAACTTGGTTAGTAGTAAAAAAACCAACAAAATGGCAACTCTACTGGGGAAGTAATTTTAATATTTCTTGTCAATGTGTTGGTTGTCCATTTTGCATGCAGTTTTCGTAGTGTTTCTATGATTTGAAGGTTGAGCCTATAATTCTGTGTTAGGTTTGTCCACTTCTTCTATTTTCATAAGCATTAAGAGTTATGTTGTAAAGCACTTTTGTGTGTTGTCAGTACAAGGTTCCAAAGGTTCTTATATTCCACCACATGTCTTTAGGTATTTGGTATTCCCAAGACAATTGGGTGGCGACTCTGAAGTCTCTACACCAGTGTAAATTTTATTTTGAAAGGTTTATTATAAGTGGAATGAACTTTTGGACTAGTACGAAGAATGAAGAACACCAGGTCATTCATGAAGAATCATCTGGAACATAAATTGGAAGGTGAACTTCCCAAAGTGAAGAAGAAGGACTGGATAAAGAAAAGACCAGAATCTAGTAATGTTGCTCCCGAATCACATAACCCTGTACACCAAGGTACAAGTAAGCCTTTACACCCTATCCCTGAAAATATTGAAGAGGTGTCTAGAAATTCATAGTCAGATAGTTGTGGATTTTTTGATGCATTATTTAATACACCGGTTCAAGAGGATGTGACATGTCAAAGTAAAGGGCCTATTAGTGTCAAATATATTGAAAAGAGAAGAGGCAAGAGTAGAAGTCGAAGCCATCATAGAGAATGTACCAGTGATGTGCCTCCTCCTCCTGCTGAAAATGATGTAAACCCTTTATTATCTGAACATGTATTGGAAGGGGTCAATTTAATAGACCTAAGTGATACATCAAGTTTTGATATGACTTTGCCTGACCCTGACGATGTTTTTGGAGACATTAATTCCTTGAAGTGGGAAATCCAAGAGCAAGCTGAGCTCAGAATGAAAAGAGAAAAAGAGAGGGAAGTAGAATTGAGGAATGTTGTGATTGAAAGGGATAGGTTGATGAGACAGTTGGAAACAATGAAGTCCCTGAACCAAGAAGAACCTAAACCAGGTGTTGAGGGTCTAGTTATACAGAAGATTTTTAATAAGGAAACAAAGCCTGTGTCTAAAGAAAACCCAGTAGGCCACATTGATGTCCAACCCAGACCTGCAAACCCAAAACCCTCAAATCATGTTAATTCTCAACCGAGTAATACAAACCTTAAGCCTATCTTGGATAAGGGAAAGCAAAAGGTTGAGGGGATTAAAATAAATGAGAAGGTGACTCCCCATTTCACTCAACAAGATCTCTCACCACATGTGTCATTTAAAATAGATTCTTCCTTAGAAAAGGTTAGGAGGGAGAGTGAGGCTCTAGTAGAAGAGTTGGAGAGAATAGAGATTGAGGCTACAAATGTAGAAATGAAGAGGAAAATAAATTTCCTAAAGATTTCAAACATGGATGAGGCTACACAAGCTGCAACCTCATCAAATTACCAAGATTCATTAAAGGACGGTCCTAAAATTAATCCAGATCCCACTATAAATAATTCTGGCATGAAGATTCAGGCAACTAGGTTTGTAAATTTCAAATCAGGATGGTCCTAGGGTACAAAATTTAGGGTCTGGTGTTGATTCTCAGAAGAATGAAGGATTATTTCAATGACGACCTATACAATTGGAAAGGTATAGGTCATTGTTCTTTGATGGTATTCCTGGTTATCCAAATTCCATCCCTGCTGACTTGAGAGAAAAGGTGAGTAAGTTTGTTGGCAATAATGTTGTGACAACAGAGGAACACTTGAAAGCTTTTATGGATATGCTAAATGATTATGAGGTAGAACATGAAGATGTTGTAATGAAATTGTTTGTACAATCTCTAGTAGAGGATGCGAGGGATTGGTATAGAGGTCTACCTAATGCTAGTATTGGTTCATGGGATGAGTTTGAAAAGTTTCAAGGAGCACTATGGTGATAAAACTAATGCTAGTTTCATGTTAAATGAATTTAATAACATCAAGAAGTCATTGAATGAGCCCATGACAAAGTTCAATTTAAGATTTCAAAAAGCAATGTATAAGTTGTTACAGGTTTTTAGGCTTGATGAAAATGTTTGTTTAACTGCATATTTCAATGCTTTTGATGCTAAAATGGCATATCTCCTCAGAGATAAGGACCCTCAGACTATGAGGGATGCATTTAGGGTGGCTATAAATATTGAGAGTAATAGAAGAGCTTCTGGGAAGTATGGTAGGAGAGAAGAACCTACACTTTTAAAAAATCATAAGAATAAGACTGAGAAGGCTCTTGCTGCAAAGCCTAAAGATGATGAAAAGTGGGAAAGGGTTTAAAGTAATTTAAAAGACATAAATAAAACTATTTCCAAGCAAGAGAAGGGTATAGGAAATGAAAGGAAACCCTATAATAAAAATGATAGGCAACCCAAATTGCAAAATTATCCTTATAATACAAATTGGAAGGATGCAAAACCAATCTTACCTAGCTAGAAACCTAAAAATGATCAGCATACACCAGACCCCTTGCAGAAGCATTCAATAAATCTAGTACTAGATAGACCATGGTGTGAAGTGTGTGAACATCCACATGATCAAAATTACTGTGGTGTTGCTTAGTTGCTTGTTGTTGAGGAAGTAGAAGAGGATGTTCATAATCAAGCATTGAAATATGAGCAGGATGATGAACATGTCTGTATGGCCAGATCATACATTAATGAGGTAGAATTTTCCTTTGATGATGAAATATAGGAAGCTGATGTGGATAATCAGAGGCAGAGAAATGAGATATACCATCAATAGGTCTTTTTTGATGAGGAAAGTGATTTTGATGATAATGCTTGCAATATGGAGTAGGTTGAAGGTTCAATGTCCTTAAGGAGACCATCAAAAGAAGAGATTGCAAGATTGACTAAGGAGATGGCTGCTCAAATGAGAAGTTAACTTCAACTAAGAAGTAGAACTATGGGTGGTGAATAGGGTAAACCTGCTAGCCTATTTATTAAAGAACAAAAGGACAAAAAAAAAGGTATTAAGGTTGACAAAAAAAAGGATGATGTAAAAGTCAAAGAGGTTAAGAATGATAAGGTTTTGAGAAAAAAGAACAAAACCCCAAAGCCTCAAGAAGATGTGACTTCATCATTGGTGAAGACCAAGGTGATTACAAAGTTAGTTGAACCTGTTGTAGAGGATAAGAAGCAAAATAGGCTAGGAGGAAGTATTCAACAAGAGAAAAAGGAAAATGATGAAGGTATGATGTCTAATTTTCCTAAATATACACCTATAGATATGTTTCATGTGCTTTCTCAGGTTAAGGTAACCGTACCTTTGCTAGAAATGATGAGAATAAATGAACACAAAGAAAGGACAATAGCATTGATCACAGATGTTGCTAGTAGTAAGACTAAACAAGGAAGTAGTGAAGAAGCGAAGGATAAAGAGAAAGAAAAGGAAGTGGAGGGAATTGTGTTACAAATTCCCCCTATATATTTAGGAAATTCTATTAACATGTGCCTTGAAAATATAACCCCTTTTTTCTTAAGTGTGGATATAAATGGGAAAACTTTAGAGAACTATATGATAGATTCAAGGGCATCAAATAATGTTATGCCAGTCAAAATAATGGAGGCAATGGGCTTGATAGTAGATACTGCTCAATGTAAATGTTATGCTATGGATTCAAGAGAAGTGCCAGTTGTTGGAACTATCAGAGCATTTCCTTATAAATTGACTCAGTACCCTGACAAGGATTTAGTCATGACTGTATTAGTTGCAGACATCCCACCTCATTTTGGAATGCTCTTGTCAAGAAAATGGAGTGCATCAATGGGGGGTAACATGCAATGTGATTTTTCATTCCCTACTTTCTCTATTGATGGTAAGGATGTCAAGATTGAAAGAGAATAAAAAGTACCTTATATGATTGAGCATGTCCTGATTGAGAATATGACATGTTTTATTGATAGTAGTATAAATGAATTCAGGGTTGAGGAAATTCCAAGCAATTGTGATAAGCCTATTGCATTGATTGATACAAAAATAAAACAATTGTCAGAATCTAATGACTTGTGGACTATGTATTTTGATGGTGCAAGTTCAAAGGAAGGCTCTAGTGTGGGTGTTTTGTTATGATCACCAAGTAGAAAGACATTCATGTTCTCTTTTACTCTGTTATTTGAATGCACAAATAATGTGGCAGAATATGAAGCCTTGTTATTAGGGTTGAGATTGATTGGAAAACATGGGATCAAGAAGCTCAAGGCAATTGGGGATTTTGAGCTTGTGGTTTCCCAAGTTAGATCCAAGTATGTATCAAAGAACAAGAGGTTGAAACAGTATAGGAATGTTTTTTGGGATGAATTGGAGAGCTTTGATGCATTTGCCATAGGATGGATGGAGAGAGGTCAAAATAAAGTGGTAGATTTATTAGCCAATATTGCAATAAAACCAGATGATATAAATTATGCTAGAATTTCAAAGGTTGAGATGCAAACTAGGCCATTTGTCCCTGATAACATAACAAATTGGCAAGTTTTTGATAATGATGATGATATATTAAGATTTTTGAATTGTGTGGGTGAATATGAAAATCAAGAAATTGACTTTGGAGCTTTTGTTGAAAATGTTGATGGTAAGAATACTATATTTGGAAATGAGGTCATTTAGTTAAAGACAAACACAATTCCCAAGGGTCTAGTTGTATTAGAAAGAGTGTTTGATAATCAAGATAAGACAAAGGCTAATCATACTGTTTCCCATCCTGATGACTTGGAAGAGATAAATCTTGGAACATAAGCATCCCCAAAGGTGTATATTGGAAAGAAAATGTCACCAAAAGTGAGAAGGATGCTAATTGACTTATTAAGGAAGTTTAGGAATGTGTTTGCATGGTCCTATGATGATCTTAATGCATACAGGGAGGATGTTTTCCAACATGAGATTCCTTTGTGTGATGATGCCAAGCCATTCAGACAAAAGAAAAGGCCTATTAATCCTACCTTCGACCCCAAAATGAAAGAAGAATTAATGCTACTAAGGGATGCAAGAATCATCAAGCCAATTAGACATTCATCTTGGGTATCAAAGTTGGTACCAGTAAGGAAGAAAAATAGAGACATCAGGTTATGTGTAGATTTCAGAAATTTGAATGTGTCTTCATTAAAAGATAATTATCCATTACCCAATATGGAAGCCATGTTGCAAAGGGTGATAGGTTGTGAATTGATGTATATGATGGATGGTTTCTCTAGTTACAACTAGCGCATGGTCAAAGATTCAAAGTAGTTTAAGACAACTTTCACTACACCATGGGGAACATATGTTTATGTAAGAATGCCATTTGGTCTAACAAATGCAGGGGCCACTTTTCAGAGAGCCATGGATGTGGCATTCTCAGATTTCATTAACTTGTTTTTGGTGATCTATCAGGATGACTTGACAACATATTCTAAAAAGGAAGAGGATCATTGTGAGCATCTGGAGAAGATATTCATTAGAGCTTTGGAGTATGGTATTTCTTTGAATCCAAAGAAATGTGTGTTTGGAGTACTAGAGGGAAAATTATTGGGACATACAATTTCCAAGGATGGAGTAAAAATTGATCCAGAGAGGGTAATTGCAATAGATAAAGTTCCACAACCCTGAAATTTCAAAGGAATCCAATCTTTCTTTGGACAAATAAACTTCTTAAAGAGATTTGTGACAAATTTTACTAAGATAGTTCAACCTATTTCCAAAATTCTCAAGAAAGGAGCCAAGGTTGAATGGGATGAGGAGTCTATGCAAGCTTTCCAGGCCATTAAGCAAGCAATAAAGGAGGCTCCTGTGTTAAGAACCCCTGATTTTTCCAAACCTTTACATTTTTTTTCATTTGCTTATTTCCACACAATTGCAGTTGTGTTGTTGCAAAAGAATGTAGAAGGTTTCGAACAACCTATAGCCTTTTTTAGCAAATCTTTACAAGCTATAGAACTTAAGTATGATATAAATGAAAAATAGGCATATGCACTAGTAAAAGCATTAAAAGCTTTTAGGCCTTATTTGATGGGAGCTACTATAATTGCTTATGTGCCTAGTGTTGTTGTTAAGGACATTTTCACACAACAAGAAGTGTCAGGAAGAAGGTGTAGGTGGATAAATAGGATCCAGGAATTCAATATTGAGGTCCAGATCACTAAATTGGTAAGAGGACAAGGATTGGACAAGCTCATGGCCCACAGTAATCTGGAAGCAAATCAGATAAATTTGCTAGAAGAGGAAAATAGATCACACATATGTGATATGGAGCATTGTGAATGGTATGGAGATGTGATATATTATTTGCAAAAAATGAAATTTCTTGACAACTTGAGTGAACATGAGAAAAGAACATTGAAGTTACATGCTATCAAATATGTTATCATAGATGGAAAGCTCTGGTGGAGAAATGGAGAAGGTGTCATGCTGAAGTGTGTTGACCAAGATCAAGTACAAGAACTTTTGAGTGAGATGCATGGTGGAGTTTGTGGAGGGAATTATATGCCTAAAACAACTGCACATAAGATAATGAGGGATGGATTTTGGTGGCCTATAGTTTTTAAGGATGCACACCAACTAGTGAAGACATGTGATGCTTGTCAATGTTTCTCTGGTAAGTTAAATTTTTCTGGAAACTTGCCTTTAAAACCAGTTAGAGTACAAGCTCCATTCTAGTAGTGGGGTATTGATTTTGTAGGAGAGATAGCATGTAAATCTAGTGGAGGTCACTCATGGATATTGGTGGCCACTGATTATTTCACCAAGTGGGTGGAAGCAATTCCAATAGAGAAAGCAACTAGTAAAGTGGTAATTGACTTCCTAATGAGCAACATATTGACTAGATTTGGATGTCCAGAAAGGATTGTGTCAGACAATACAATGTGTTTTAAATCTAGGGAATACATAGAATTTTGTGAGAAGCATGGCATCCAAATTTCTTATTCATCACCATACCACCCATAGGGAAATGGAGAAGTAGAATCAAGCAATAAAAGCTTGATGAAAATCATTAAAAGAATCCTAGATCAGAATAAAAGGGCTTGGGATTCTAAGCTGAGATTAGCACTCTGGGAAGATAGGGTAACTGTGAAGAAGGCAATAGGTTGTGCCCCATTTGACTTGGTTTATGGGATAAATGTCAGGTTGCCCCAAAATAATTTAATGGAAATGTATAAGTTTTTCCAGATGTATGATAATGAAATTGATGATGAGATGCAATTGAGAGTGGAAGCTCTTATAGAATTAGATGAAACCAGGAGGGAAGCTCAAAGATAAATGCAAAATTGTAGTTGCAAATAGAGAATATGCAAGACAAAAGTGCAACTGTAAGGAATTTCAAAGATGGAGATTTGGTTTTAATGTGGAATGCCAGATTAGAAGATAAAGGGAAACATGGAAAATTTGATGTAATCTGGTTGGGTCCATTTTTTATTAATGGTAAGTGGGGTGAAGATTCGTACTTCCTCCAAAATTTGATGAGGGATATTCTTGAACTACCAGTTCATGGACAGTTCTTGAAGTTATACTTCACTTGAAGTATTCTTTTCCATGAATAGTAGTTTAGGTTTGTATATTTTGTATATATTTTGTACATAGTTTGGGTTGTTTTTTCCAAACAATCCCTTTTTGGTCATCTCTGCATCTTGGTCTACTCCACCTGAGCTTCTGAATTCTTGCTTCATTCCAGTGGAATGAACGTCCCCAACTGGAGCCATTGATGGAACTTCAAATTTTTGCTCCTTGTGTTCCACTCATGCCCTACCTTATGTTACAGGTCTTTCATGGTGTCAAAATTTTCCTAAGGTTGGGGGTTTTATCTTTATTTTCATGTAAAACCCTTGTGTTTATTTTATGCCTTGGTTGGGATCTTTTTTGCTATTACCTTTTTGAAGGGTTTTAAAACAACTTATGTCCTATTGTTTCATCTAGGCTGGGTCCCTTTCGTCTTAATTTTTTCATTCTTCTACAGGATTTTATTTTCCTAAGTCTTGGTTGGCCCTGTGTTTCATCATTTAAAAACAACTTATGTCGTTGTTTACCATCTGCCTAGTGATGTCCCCTTGTCCTTTTAAGAAATGTTTTATTTTACAGAGTGATAAAATTCGTGCGACCATTGATCAACTGTCGTTTGATCTTTGTCATTCCCTGCCATCCCACAATGACCCTACCACACTGCTTTGGTTGATCGCGATATCATGGGTGGGTGAAATGTGTCCCATCTGGTGAGGCTGAAGGGGATAAGTTTGAGTGACCGTTGATCAAGTATTGTCAGATCTCAACAGTTGTTCACCATTGTGTGATCAGGAATTGCAAGGTTTTTATTGATCGCAATATCACAGGTAGGTGCCACATGTCTCATCTACTAAGGGAATAAGGAAAGCACCTTGGTGAATTAATCTAGTCTTAATATATTAGATGACGGATTACTAAAGTGTTCTTAAGATGCACATGTTTTAAATCAATGGGTATGTTATAATCTTGACGGGAAATCTACTCGACAGTTAATGATAATGCTGGCGACTATGTTGAAGGAACAAGATCATCGATACTCAAGACCTACGGTTGCCCACCATCATGTGATCAGAAGTCGCAAGGTCTTTAATGATTGCAATATCATGGGCGACCTCCACATAGATTTCCTTGGCAGCGTATGGTATGGTGGGCCCTTTATTGCCATGTTGGAAATTGCGTCATCTTGTTTTGAAGGTGATCATTCAATGATTTGATCTAACTAAAGGATTGGCAGCTAGAATTTAAATCTAAATCAAATATGGTTGGAGCCATTCGAGTAGCGCATGAGTGAGCTTTAATGGGGGATGAGACACTTGCTGGCATGATTTGATCAAAATAAAATCAATTCTCCTGCTTTATTTGTATCACAAAGCATACAAGTATTTTGTGGAGTAGTCTCAAATCCGAAAGTGAAATTGCGAGTCTTTGTAGCTAGAATTTGGGATTTCTGCAAGCAAAAAATGTGAGTTAATTTTTGTGTTTCTTGGTTACTCTGCACTTGAATTTGGGAAAAGATTTGTTGTACTTATCATAGGGCTTGTTGATAAATGTTTTAGGGCTATAGTTCATTTAAATTGTGAGAAATTGCAGTGTTTTGTTCTATAATTTCATATCTCTGGTTAGTCCTAGCTATTTGAAGTGTGATGTTATAAGGAGGCCCTAGTTTATCCAAGATGGCACCGCCAAAGCAACATTCTGGCCAAATTGACTATTTGAGTAGGAACTTATATGATGACTTCCTAGATCAATTGCCATTGTCAATAAATGATAGGAGGAAGGGATTGGTTCTGATGTGATGGAAGATCCTGGGGGAAGGATTAGTATATATTTGCTCCAACATAGCTGATGCTAGGGTTCCTCTCACAGGATTTGAAATGTTCAGATTGTGGTATGGATAGAGGAATTTTCCTCACCCCTTTTCAAACAGCTAGATGTATGATTTGGGGAAGCTGGTGGTCCCAAACGTGTTCCCTAATATAGACTTGCATAGAGCAGTGGCTGCAAGATATGACCTTGTCACACGAGTAATCAAGGATAATGATGGAAGGGTTTTGTTAAGAATTAATAGAGATGAAGTCCAACAGGTTTTTGACTTGAGAGAACAGAGTGAATATTTGGTTCCTATTAATCTTGAGGAAATGAAGCAGGAATATGCAAAGTTGAAGTCTCTTTTCAGAGCTAAGTTACTTCCACCTCATCTGGCTAGGGTAGGAGGTTCAAGATTTCATATTAGCCCCAGTGACCAAGAACCTTTTAGATTAAACTATTTTACAAATCATTTTTTGTCCACTTTTTATTCATCATGCTTGATTTTTAGTTTTAGTCCTCGTACGATGATGCCCATTGCATACATGTTCATGGGGGTGCAAATACAACACCCTAACTTCTCTGTGACTTATGAATTTTCTTCTTCCTTGGCTGAGAGGATACATGAAGGGCTGTCAAAGTTGCAGAAAAATGATATTGAAAATCAATTATTTCAGTATTCTATGTTGATGCATATGTTCTTGTGCAAGAATGTTGACTTCTTTTCTGAGAAGATGGAATTGAGGCAATTTGTTGATGGAGAAATATTGTCAGTGCAGATATGGACTACCGACCTATCTTGTAATAAGGAAAGTATCAATTATGTGCAATTTCATAATTTCTTTGCTTCCAAACTGAGGGTTAGACTGATGGTGAATGTACCCAGGATCCCTGAGGAATTGCATGATTTCCTTAGACAAAAGGGGAGGAAGCCATAATTGAGGGTCTTCCATAACTGGGGCGACATTATCCCATACCCAGTCAGCACTATTTTGAGGGTATACAGTTTTCAAGGAACCCCCCATATACTACCATATAATGTGCCACCAAGAGTGGGCTTTGTAGAAGTAATGTGGAAAATAGGTTGTATCCATTAGGACAACCTCACTAGGAGGGGTAAGGGAACATTTTTCCCAGATTATACAGTGTTGTCTGATTTTGCCTTTTCGAAAGGAGGTTGGGTGCATTTTGAGAAATTCTTTGATGATTACCATTTGAGGTGTGGTCCAAAGCAGCAACATGATCCTGAGGGTTTCTTTGCCCTTTTCAGACAAAGAATAAAGGCTGGCAAGTTTGTGCATGAGTTCAAATTTCTTGAGGATTTGATTAGAAATGAATTTGACCTAAATAAGCAGGAGTTGAACAAGGAGAAATGGATAGCTTATGATAAGCTATTAGATATTGTGCACAAAATAGGTCTAAAATATGATCCAATGTTGGAGTTTAGTCAATACCATAAGAAAATTGACTTTCTAATGGGGAACTTAAAGGAAATTATGGGCACCTTGAGGACCAAAAAGATAAATTTAGAATTGAGTCTAGGTGTACAAGAACAAGGTGCTAGACCAATTGAAACAAGGCCAACATATCAGCCCATAAGAAGAAGGCCTATTTATAGGAGGAAAAAGGATGACAACAGTGATGAAGAAGTGGATAGAAAAGGAAAGCAAATAATGAAGTTTCCTTCACAACCAAGTCCAAAATTCAAAGTCCCCGGGGCAATTAAAATTATTGATTTAGAATCATCACCAGAAGATAGTCCCTCATCACCAGTATCTGAGCCAAGCCCTAAGAGGAAAAGAATTGATCAACCATAGGAGGATCTGATGGATGAAATTGTTGTTACTGATCATGACATGTAGGTTGGTATGCCTTCCCCTCCTAGGCTAGCTGAATTGGTTTTATCTTATTTGGATATGAAAGGAAAATGTGTACAAGATGCAAGGATGGAAGCATGTATGGAGTTTCTAGATGACACTGCATTTGTAAAGACTCTTGTATTCTTGCAATTGGAATGGAGGATGAAATTTGAAGAATATCAAGATAAATGTAAGAAGAGAAGAGAAATAAGACCTAACAGGTTAGACCAGGAGAATGATGAGGAAGTGAAAACTGAATTAATGGAAGAATTCAAGAGCATCACTCTTGAGGAAGGAAGAAAAATGGTGTGTCAAACTGGTGTAATGATTCTACTTGAATGGTACATTAGAGATGCAGTAGCCTTTAATGCTATTTTCAAGTCCAAGCATCCCTTGTAAGACTCTGAAGAATAGGTGAAGGCAGCACTGCAAGACTTTGCTTTCAGTGAAGAGTATGAAACCTTGGCAATTTTGGCATTGGCCCCACGAGGGAGAAAGCTAGATGTTTCTGCTATAACCCCAAATTTAAGAGGAGGGCTAATAATAAAGAGAGCTTCAGAGACCTCAACCACCAAGGCCACTAATTTGACTGTGAATGTGGCTAAATTGGCCCAAAAGACTGCTGAAAGGGAGGAGGTTGAGAAGAGGAGCCTGAAGGAGAAGTATAACCTTTTGATTGAGGAATAAAACAAGATGTAGCAAAGGAATATTGGGCTACAGACTGAGGTGGAAAGGTTAAGGTATAAACAAATTGGGGAGACATCAGGTGCTCCAGGGACCAGTATAGTGCCTTCCACATTAGGGCCAGTGCTTCCTGCTTCTCCCATTATTTCCACACTAGGGTCTCCTAGTCAGAATCCTTCCTTCACCCCTTCTTTAGAGGACATTGATGAAGAAATAGAATGCTCTATGGATCCTACTAAGTAGTGCATGCACAAAATTGATGAATTACAGGAATATTTGAAGGTAAGTGAGGAAGGATCTCTTTCAAAGCAAAAGGAGATTTTTACTACTATCTTGAGACATTTAAATGAGAGGGTTGATAATAAATTTCCATCTATACATTCTTTATATTCTTTGTTATTAGGTGCAATCAAGAATATTGATAGGGATCAGGAAGTAGTGATACCATTGATTTAAAATTGGATCCCTAGGGCCAGTGATTTAGATGTAATGTATATGGCCTCAAGGTTTGATACAAATAATAGGCCCTAATCATTAAGGCCTACTCAAGTATTAGTTAAATCACTAAAGGCTTTCAGACCCTACCAGATGATTTGAGTAGGAAGATCAGGGAATTAGTGAAGAATTTTAATGATTGGGATAACACATTGTTACCTGATATAATTGATGAGCAGGGGAAAATTAGGTCACTCTAGCAATGGCAGGATCAAGCAAGTGAGGTCATCAATGATCAAATTAAATTAATTTGTGATGACTCAGATTATGATTTGTTGGTGAGCTGTATGGATAAAATTATCAGTACCAGCTCATTTTTGGAATCTTTTGAAAGAGATGCAAATCAGGTAGCAGTAAAATACACACCTTATATTACCATGGTGAATGAGGTGATTAATTTTGACTGGCCGACTGATGAAGAGTACTAGAAATGGGTAACTAAATATTTGACTGAGGAAGAGTAAAAAGAGTGGGCTGCTAACGGGTAGTAGATCAGATGTTGTAGTTACAACGGTTTCCAGTTTTGCTTCGGTGGCAGTCTTGGTGCGGGATTCTTATGGTTTTTTTGTTGTTGCGTCATTTTTTCCCAATGGGCATGATGAACAAGAATATTATCTAGGGTGATGGCTATTGTAACAATTTTTGGAATATCATCAGGTGTGCCAATTGGCTGGTGACATGTGTACTTTTTGGATTGATGCTTGTTTTCTCCTTCATTTTCTATAAGAAGGATTTCAAGGCCAGAAGTACAAGTTAGCAAGTTAGATAATTTTGGGTCGAGTCTAGGTGAAGTTGCAGAGAAAATTGTAAAGTTCGATGGTTTTAGAGAAAAATGAAATTTAGGTTCCGAGTCATTCTATAATAGGTTTTGGATTCATGGGGATTTAATGTTATCTAACAATACTAGCATTTGAGTTGAAATGATAAATTCAAACTCATGTCTCTCCACTGTATATGCATATCTGAATTTTGAATAAGATTACTAAGGGTTGTTTCATTCATCTCACTGTTATGGTGTGTATGATCCTTATTTTAGCTTTAATTCAAGGAATTAATTAAAATGCTTGAATGGGATTATAGGTGGATATGTTCTGTACAAGTATTTGATAAGTAGTATTGAGTTAGAATACATATTGATGAGATTACAATGCAATGTTGTCAAGGATTTTATATGTTATGTGTTAAATCTGTCATAAACCCTTAGATTCTTATGAATTTGACTCTTGCAATGGATATGTGGCACTGATATAAGTTGTAATTATTAATATGATTCAATATTTTTTGTCTTTTCGTAGAGCTTTCTACAAATTGCAAATTAATGACTATCTTATATTGTGGATTGTGTTGTAGTTATCTCATGCTCTAAATAGTTGATATTATCGATGAAAAACCAATTCTATTCTATATTATCCTATCTTGTTGAGCTATTAAGTGAGATTATCTGTTATTGTTAATGTTGTTTATAATAATGGTGTAGAGGTTGTAAACACATTAAGGGATC